>JAJOHG010000004.1:1200000-1526964 GCA_021029095.1 Phellopilus nigrolimitatus | reverse complement strand
CAATCATGCATTCATAGGTCTCCTTTTACAAATAGACAAGTGCCTTTGCATTGCTTTCGCTGCGTCCACTAGATGAGCAAGGGACTTCAAAGCGTCACTGATGTCACTGAGGTGCACGCCAGGCAATTCTCCGAGGACTGAGTAGGCAAATCTATCTATCCTGTTTCCGGAACCTCTTCTGGAACGTTCGTCTGCGGCGATCCTTTGGCAGATTGAAAGGACAGTTCTATCCCTCTCTTCCTGGGTCAAATCCAGCTTGTTGGGTTGATAGCATAAGAGCTTGAAGTACGCCAAGTACACGGAGTCTTCTGTTTCTGCATACATAGTATCAACTTGCCGTATCTGAAGTTCTCCATCCATGTAGTAGCATGTTGCCTTCCCAGCAGCATCAGTGAAGAATAGCGATTGCGTGTTGTATCAGGAATGCCGGTTTTTACTTTTGGCTTCTGAATTGCGACGTAGCATGAGTCACTGTCGAGTACTATTTTCTTCGCACTTTTGCTTGGAGGCATTCATAGGGTCGAAGGGTAAGAAGGAACTCTTTTGAGCGTCTTTCATGATGTCTTCTTCCTGTGAGGTTGATGGATGAAAGAGAAATTGTTGGCCCCCTTCTTATAAGGTAGATGAGTATGATACACGGTGAGCCGCGGCGCAATGTGCGTGCAATATTAATGTGCGTGTCATGCCGATGTGCTAGTCCCTTTTGATCTCTAATCACTGCACATCGGCCCATTGCACACCGACGAGCAAGCTTCACGGGGAAAGAGCAAATCAGCGCAATCGACAAATTAGAAACATAACGTTTGACAGGTAGTCGAGCAAACCTGGCCATAATGCAGCTGGATATTCGTGTTTGAAACTTGTCTGAGTCCGCTGGTTGTGCGTGACTTTGCTCGAACGTTAAACAGGCGAAACGGGCAAAGCCCAGAAACGCTTTCTTTCATTCTTTGCAGACAATGTGTTTTGACTCATCGCAAACGTACTCTGTTTTGGACTGCCAATAAGGAACAGTACGGACGACTCCACTTGGCACACGCGAGACAAATACTCGCCTTGAATCCAAAGGCCCGAGATAAATTCGCAGAAGTAGAGTCGAGACCATCGTGCCGACTTCCGCGCAGGCATACATCCATACGACAACGCGCCAAGATAAGCGCGAGAAGATATAAGCAATTAGTAGGGAGAAACGTGCGCAGGCTGATTTCATTCCCTGCCACCTTCAAGCTTGGCCATAACGGCATCACTGAATGGAAGTATAACGCGTGCTTAGGACAACGATCGGAAATAAAGGAAGTTAAACGAGGAGAGTGCCATAATGTGAGGCAGGCCACTCGTCGAAGTAAGACCAAAAACACATTCGAATTTTTGCTGCAAATTCATACTGAAGTACGTAAATCCCGCGCAATATAAATCCCAGTAGAGCGCACATACATATGTCAGAACCAACCAGGCACGGAGCAAGCTCCCGATTCATCAAATAATCTTCAGTGCAACCAGCAGTTTTTTCTTCGTTTTGTCGACATTGGCGTCCAGAGCTTGGGGAGAATGAGGAAGAAGAACGAAAAAATAGGGCACCGCAGTTTACGTAAGTGCCAGTAGACTCGGACCAGTGAAGGCACAGCTGGTACATTTCGATAGAATTTTGCAGGTAGTAAAATGCCGTCATATGAGTTCCATGGATGACAAGACAAGAATCCTTTGGAATAAAGCAAGCTACGGCAGATAACAAAATTGCTCTTGTTGAGAAGTCGATGCCATGAGGCTTGAGTGTCGCAGACCGGAGTTTGCCGGGCTGTATTAGCAGCGTTACAGCACCCCACGAGCCCACGCCGCCAGCGTCTGACGGCTACGGCGACGTTGAATAGGACACAACGGGCATCAGGCTGCATCTTCAGGCTGCTGCCTGCGACATGACCCTCCTCGTCCCGCTCGACCGAACAGCCCAATGTTCCTCATGGCCTGCCTTCGTATCGCCCGTGGACGATCCCGCCACATTTTCTGCGAAGGTCGTTAAGACTATCTTGAAGGCAAAGCGTGTCGCTGTGGTCTGTGGTGAGGACTATTGGTTTTACACAGGATTTCTAGGGATGACGCGTAATTTACGTTACTGGTAAAAGGTGCTGGCATCTCCGTCCAAGCAGGCATACCGGACTTCCGCTCCGCCGATGGTCTGTTCCAAGCATAAAGAAAGAAAATCCTAGAGAAGTTCTGACCTCTGGAAAGGATCTATTTGATGCATCCGTTTTCAACGTGAGATTTCAGTTTTGTTGTTTTGTCTGACTGGCTAACTTGACGCCTTTTCTGCCAGGCTGAAAGCACGACAGCTCTCTTTTGCCAGATGATGGCACGCCTTTCGCGTATCTCAACCGACGCGATCCCTACGCCATTCCACAACCTTTTGCGAGAGCTGGATGACCGCGGGAAGCTTCTTCGCGTGTATACACAAAACATTGACGCCCTCGAGGAGAAGGCAGGTATGACATTTGGCCTGCCTGACCACAACAGTGGACGCGCGAAAGGCAAGTCAAAAGCGAAGGGAGCAGTTTTTCAGACCATTGAGGACGCGAACTTGTCGGAAGGATCTAACTCCGTTGGAGTATCGACTCGAGATGCCTCTCTTGACAGCACACCTGTAGAGAACTCGATTGACGTCTTACCACAAGCCTCTTCTTCAAGTTCACGCGAAACCCCTCGTTGCATTCCTTTACACGGTACTTTGCAAACGATGCACTGCGTCTCTTGCACTCACACCTTTCCTCTGTCTGACCACCTGGCTTCCTTGCTTGAAGGCGTCCCGCCAGATTGTCCGGAGTGCGAAGCACTAGAGGCGACGCGTTCTCTCGTCGGCAAGCGCCCGCGCGGAGTGGGGAAGCTCCGCCCGAGTGTTGTGCTCTACAATGAGGACCATCGAGATGGGGAAGACGTCGGGGCCATCGTGCGCCGAGACATTACGGGTAGCTCGAAGGGAAAGGGTCGCAGCGGCGCGGACGTGCTTGTCGTTGTGGGAACATCGCTCCGCGTTCCTGGGACGAAGCGCATTGTGCGCGAATTTTCGAAAGCAGTCAAGGCACGAGAGTCCGCCAGGGCAGAGAAGGCGCACCAGGTCGCACTGGCGAAGCTTACAGCACTGTCTACCCCGGCTGAGACGCCGACACCGATGGTATCGCCCACGCCCTCTCCACGTCGCTCACCAGCGGCGGACGATGAAGTCGCGTCATCCTCCGAGACGCCGCCGGAAATGCGCCCGATTACGACGATCTATGTCAATCTTGACTTTCCCGTGCCGACACGTGAGTGGGACGGCGTCTTTGATGTATGGATACAAGGTGATGCGCAAGTCTTCGCAGGGATGATCCGGGATGAGATGGAGCGCGAAGAGAAAGAGAAGACGGAGAAGTTGGAAAGGGACGAACGGGCAAAAGAAGAGAGAAGAGAACGGGAGGAGAAGAAAAGAATCGATAAGGAAGCTAAGGATATGGAGAAGGCAGAAAGGGAGAAAGTAATCGTGGGGATGTCGAAAAAACAAATGGCTAAGGGAAAGAAAAGATCTGCTCCGACAATCGAAGTTGTCCCGCCTACGAAACGTCGACGCGTAACACTAATCGTCCATGATCCTTCGGCAGACCACTCTCCTATACCACCATCGCCTACATCGCCTCCAAAGCGAAGCTTTGCTAAGAGCGTCAAAACGTCAAAAAGTAAGGAGACGGTGGCCTCGTCTGTAGTTACTCCATCAGTGAAAACGAAGACTGTCGCCGTTTCGCCAAACTTCCGCAACCGGTCATCGACGACTCTTGGATCGCAGTCTCCTCATGCAATGAGAGCGCGGATAGTACCAGAGATCGCAACTACTGTCCCCCCGTCTCTTTCCAGCAGCAATAGCAGCTCCTCGTCGACCGTTGAAAAGCAAAGAAGTTCTAACTCGAAGCAGCGGCTCGAAGCTGTTTCTCCACTTGACATGTTGGCGAATACTGCTGCATCGATGTCGCGAGTTCGGCTGAACTCTCCGCCCCTTTCTCCCAAGGAGGGTGGAAGGAAGAGAAAGCATTCTCTCAGACATATATACGATGATGAAGGAGAGCTTAGCTTTTTATCTCCCTCGCCATGCCCGTGTCCATATCCTATCTCCCTCAATTGCGACTGCTGCGCACGCTTCCACTCACGCACATCTTCTCAAAGTCTCTCTCAATCGGTGCAGACAGAAGATCGCCAGTCCAGCTATCCTGCCTCTTACACTGCCTCCCTCTCTCTGTCCCGCGCGTCGACTCTTACTCCATTGTCTTCACCTGTTCTCTCTGCCACAGTCGCGCCGACCCGTATTCCTCAGAAGGTAGTGGACGATCTGCCACTGACGCCGCAAAGTCTACCGAAAAGAGTTACCCGGAGACCACGAAACGATATGCATTTGAGAGGTGACGAAAAGGCACCTACCGACTTCGCGGAAGACGATGACGTTGCGCCGACGCCGATAGCTCCTTCGAAACGACAGAAGGTACGCGGAAGAGCACATGTTTCATCTGTGAGGAAAGGGAACTCGCAAGGCAAGAGGATGGCATGGGCTCCGGATGCGGAGCAGTCACCATCTAGCCAGCGGGATAAACGCTATGTGGATCCTGCCGATAACTATTTAATCGATTCAAATGATGTCGATAGACCTCCTTCAATCAACTCTGATATCAAAAGAAGGCGAGGGAGGCCTGCTGGATCTGGAGCGAAGAGTGGTGTGGGCGACTCGAGCAGGTCTGCGATCGCTCGGCGTCTTACAGTTCTTGACGTCTCTCACACTGTTGAACTCGCCAACCTCTCCAGCGCGAGTCCACAAGGACAGTACGGTGTACGCGGGCGTTGGTCATAGTAGCTGGTGGCTCAAGTGTGAATGTGTCTGCTGCTCTGCTGTCTCTTTTTCTTGTACTGTTAATGATGCTGCTTCTCGGGGTGAATATGTCACTCGCAAGGACTTTCCTGACTGTGACTCTGAACGCGTATCTTCATTCCTCTTCGGACTATTGTTTCCTAGAGTAAACGACTGAACGCGCTTTCCACGGCATCCTTTAGGGAAATATACACATCTCCGCTCCCTTAATATCTGTATTTTATTTGATTATTTACGCGTCGTCGATGTTTACAAGTTGTATGTGTTACTACCAAATTGTTGGTTACCTCAGCCGCGAAAGTATCTTCTTGATCGACGCGTCGATCATGTATCCATCTATTACGCCACCGCGCTGTATTGCGCTTGCGCGCGAAGGCCTCGTCATGATTGACACGCCGTGACGCTACGCGGCGAGGCATGCTTGTAATTTATGATGCAATAACATGAAGGAAGAGTATATAATGCTCTCCGTTCTCGCCAACGGCCCACATTGACCCAGCAACACGCCCCCACCTTCACTGTTACAACTCGAAACGCCACTCAGCCTCGTAATCATGTCCACCCTGAACAATGCCGAGTACAAGCCAAGTGCGCCCGGCGCCGACCCCGAGCTCCTCGCCCGCGGCGCCGACGAACAGCCCACCGACGTCGACTACATCCGTGAAGACCGCGAAGCCGCAGAGAGCGATGCCACCGGCCGCGTTTCAAAGCGTATGTTCCTCACACCAGTACTTTCTCTTCTTCGGTGTCGCTGATTTTTCGAAACAGGTGAGGCTGATGACTTGCGCGCGACCGCAGGCGAGACGGCTGGCGGGCGCACCCGCGGCCGCGGCGCCAAGAACGATGCCTACAAGCAGGAGCGCCAGCTCGACCAGGCACTCGAACAGGAGGGTGCCATCTGAAGTGCACGGAGATGATGAAGAAATCAATGCTTTGTAACTTTTATCACGGACGTCATACTGTACATCGTGCTTTGTAACACAACTTCGAAATAATTCTGCTCAAAAAACAAGAGGCAAGAAGTGCGAAAATACGAAAGAGATGGGTGGAATGCGATGAGGAAGGGCTACGCAGAGAACTACCCGATTTGCAATTGCTGAAGGCCTTGTTTTCGGAACTTCCTCGACTGCTTTTCGTTTCCAAGTGCGCGATATGCATCCGCAATGAGCGATGCACATTCTTGCATCTCCCTATGCAGCCCCATCGCGTTGAATCCGTCGAGCGCAGGAATGAGACTCGACAGTGCTCTTTTCCTCGAGTCGTCATCCCCGCCCGCCAGATCCAATTCACCAATATACCGAAGGCAGTCAGCATCACCCCGAGGGCACGCAGCCTCTCGGTAGAGCAGTAGCGCGTTCGAGAGATTCTCTGATGCCTTTGCTCTTTGGTCTGTACGCACGAACAGAATTCCGAGCTTGAGGAGGCACTCGGCCTGTTCGAATTTCCAGTGCGCCGAATCACCATTGAAAGCAGCCAACGCTTCAGTGTACCTTTCTTCAGCACGCGCGTGTGCACCATCTTTCATCGCGACGTCTCCGAGAGCGCGCTTACTGATCCCAATTCCCCAACTATTTCCAATGTCTTGCCAGATTGCCAGACCAGCGATGACGTGTCTAGACGCTTCCTCGACGTCACCCAGTCCAAGACAAGCGAGTCCCAGGTTCACAAGGGCGTACGCCTCCCGGTCTCGTCTTTGCAATTTGCCATAATTCGACACAGCTCTTTTGAAAGCATCCTTTGCCTCTTCGTATCTAGAACAAATTAGCGCAAGTTCGCCACTGGACACTATGGCGTCCATCCCGTGCGACGAATCCTGCAGGAGCAAAGTGTCATAGATGCGTAACGATTCCGCAAGGAGCTCCTTTGCGACGGTGTACTCGCAGAGAACGGAAAGATATACACTCCCAAGGAATTCTAAGCATCGTGCTTCCAGAACGGGATTGTGAAGCTCGATGCGAAGTATGCCCAGAGCAGCATTTGCATGCTTGAGCGTTTCTGATGTCTGCTGCAGAACGCGGCAGCTCCTGGCAATCAAGAGCAGGGTGCTTGCCTACGTTTTGGGTTTAGCAGACAATTTATGTGCTCAGGATAGAAGGGAAGTCGCATGTACCTCTCCGTCAAGGTCCCTTGCCTCGCGGTGTATCTCAAGTGCTTTCTCGAAGGACCTCCGGCTTTCTTCAAAATCACGAGCACTGTACTGCATGAGTCCCAGTTGTCGGTAGCATTCGCCTTGTCCAATCTTGCTTTCTAACTCTTTATACATATCGAGAGCTCTAAGGAAGTTGTCCTTGGACGCAACATCCTTTTTCGTAAGACGAAACAGACGGGCTTCTCGGCCAATCGCACACAAACAGTCGGCCTCCAGCTTCCTGTTCTGCGACTGCCTCGCATATGTAAGGGCGTCTTCTAAGAATCGCGGCTTGCCCAATGCCATCTGCAAAGAGAAGTACGCTAAATCAACAGCCGCGCAGATAGCCTCTTGTGACACAGGACGCTCCAGAAAAGCTCTTTGTATAAGGCTCTCGATGTTCCCAAGCATGGAGAGCACACGCCTGAGGTCCTCGTCCTTATAATAGCCATACACGCCTTCTCTTTCCCGACTGAGCTGATCCCAGTGATACTTCTCGAGTTGGCGGATATGGTTATGCTGGGCTTTGCGGGTAGCAGCGACATACTCGCGGATAGGTGCCAGAACCCTGAGCCGCTCGCGACCGACCCGATACGCTAAAGAGGTCCTGAGAAGGACTGCAATGCATGCATCCATATCCTGCACATGCGCGGCGGCGAGTGCGAGCTCGTCTCGTTCGATGCCATCAGGAAGCAGCGCGAGGATACTCAAAAGAGCGCAGGCATCTGATTCCTCTGCCAATCGCGGACTGTTGAGCGACAGTTCGACCGACACCTCTAGACTGTCGCTGCGGCGGTCACCCCGGCTAAGCATGGACGTGCCGCGCGCCGCTCTGTCCCAGCGTCGCATGAGGACCGAGACGGATTCCAACCCCGGCTCAGCAAGCCTGGCCATCAGCTCGACTGCGAGCGGCAGCCGGCCGCAGCGATCGAGTAACTCATCCAACTCGTCGCGCGCGCCCTCGTCGTAGCTGTCGCGACACGGCGCGTCTGAAATTGACATGAAAAGGCTTCGCGCCGCCTGCGCGCTGAGTTCGCGTAGCGGCGGCAGAAACGGACGGCTCCAGTCCACACCCCGCGGACGCTCCGACCCTCGAAGCGTGATGACAAGCGCGACATTTTCAAGATCCGCGAGACGACCCAGAAAGGCCTCGACTTCTCCGCGGCCTGAATAAAGCTCCCAGGGGGTCTCGAAGTTATCGAGGACGACGATCGTAGGGAGACCTTGGGTTGCACTGGACAGCAAGGACAGGACTTCAGCTTCCCTTCCTCGGTGGGTGTCGGTGTGTCTTTGATTACCGGAAAGCCCGAAATGCGTTGCCATCTCGGAGATAAGGCTCTCCGCAGACGTCGCCGAGTCGCAGGGTATGAAGAATCGCCGCTGATCGTACTGTTTCTTGATATCTTCGTGATGAAGTAATTTAAGTGCAAGTGTCGACTTCCCTATGTGGTCGAACAAGACAAGACTCAGCTCTGCAGCAATGCATTTAATAGAAGATAGCTATACCCATTCCTCCAGTCCCAAGGATCGCTATGCGTGCAGGAGCATTTTTTGTCACAATATCGACAAGATTCCCCAACTCTTCCTGGCGGCCATGAAAGATCTTCGGTGAAGAAGGCAAGATGGGCGAAGACAAGACTGCTTTATCCAACGCACTTTGGGTTGTTGATGTACTAGCTCTAGAAAAGCGGGTGCAGGCAATCAGCGCGTGCTACTGACAACTCCGCTGTACGTACCTTTGGGCCGCTGAAAGTCCAAGTGAATGGTGTTCTTCTTGCTGCAAATCATGATGTGAGATAGTAGCTCAATTGCATCGCCTCCATTGTCATTAGAATAGAAGAGAAGTTCAAAGAACAAAGTGTTTCTGAAAGCGGACATACCTCGTCATTCATGCCGGGCAACTTAGGTCGAGTGCAACCTCCCCTCGAGCTTCGAATCGCCTCCAGAATTTCGATGTTTTGGCGTTTGAGCTGTTCCATCATTTTCACAAGCAGTTGGTCCAGTTGGACTTCAAAAGTCAAGAGGGATGTTCGAACTTCCAACAATGTCTGAAGCTAATCACATCAAGATAAGCGACGGAGTTGAGTTCAGAGACGGGCTAACAAACCGAAAATATTTTGAAAGCGGCGTCCAATTCCTTTTCGCATTTCTGTATGATTACTTTGTCCTCTTCTTGTTGCGTGAACTTGGAGAAATAGCCACGCTTTCGATCCGAAAGAGCTTTCATGGAGAGATGAATTAACTCGAGCGAGCTGCAAACAAATGATGCATATTAAAAAAAGAAGTTTCCATTGAGAGACGTATCTTCACACACTGTTTAAGTTGTTTGGCCTGGCTTTCAAGCTTTTTTGAGTGCTTTCCATCCAACTCCTCGAACTTCTTATTGAGTACGTCCAGAAGCCGCATGACGTTGCTGATGATACGAAAGCAGTTCTCCTTGTTCGCGGAGACACCCTGTTCGTCATGTCAACGTTAGCACCAGTCAGCGCCAGCCGTTTCAAAGATCATCATCAAGTATTGATAAACACGATCGGGCCTGCGGATCGACAGAAGGCAAAGAACAAAAGGGGCTCTGAGAAACTCACGTCTGCGTATTCTAGAATGAGCGACACGATTCCGGCGACCCCTTTAAGGTATGGAAGGTTGGTCGCCTCCGCGATGTTGGCGGTCGTGCGTGCCACGAGCATCGCCTTCGACCGTTTTAAGTCGAATGTCGCCTCGAACGTCGCCCCGAGCGTCGAGCCGCTTGCTCTTCGCGACTTCTTCGAGAACGGCCACGCGAATTTCCGCAAGCGGGGCGCTTCGGGTGACGTGGGCGGCGACGACGTGAGCGACCCTTGCGACTGCGAGACGGAAGTGCTCGAGGACATCGAGCTGAGGGGCGTCGACATGGTTGTCGCAGGCGAGGTCGGGCTCTTGACCAGCGCAGCATCGTATCCGCCGCCTGCCATATCATACTTTTCCCCATAACCGTCGGGGCTCGTTACCAGCGTCATTCCTGTATCGCCTCTTTGCCGAGATCTTTGTATGTCCTTCGTCTGTGCTTCCGGCGACGATGCAGAGTGAGGGCCGTCTTCTTCATTCATCGATCCCATTTTCTCCATTATATTTCCGAAGCTCCTCGTATGTTTTTTTACTGGACGCTTGGTGATCGACCCGCCTAGCAAGCCGGTAGGCGATGTTGGAGAATTGACGAGTGTATCCGTAGTATCCTGTCGTACTGCCTTGCGGTTGAAAAAAGCCATCGAGAAATAAACTCAGACGAGAAGAGGGAGATGCCAAGAAAAGCACAGTGGCCCGAGTGATGAGATAGACTTGTTCTTATGTATTACAGGAGAGACGCGCACGTAAGTTCAGCACCTCATAAGAAGCATTAAAGATAGCCACAATTGGATGACAACGCGGGAGATTACAAGTTGAATCTCGCCTAGAAGCAGCAGGAGGCTTTGAGAAGGCAAGATGACAGCTGATCAAGCGCCCGGTCGCATTCTCTGCGTTGACGTTGCCATGCACATGAAAATGAATGGGACATCCTCAGAAGTTTGATATATCGTCGACGTGAGAAGAGCGAGAACGCGCAGTGGAGTCAAATCTTGTCGGACGTCCGTGGTAGGGACTCGACTGGGGCGCGTCTCAGAGCGGCTGTGGCGTGCGGCCAGAGCGGCATTCGGTCTCTTTTCTTTACTAGCTTCATAGGAGACTCTTCGACGTTTCGAAAGTCAGTGATATGAGGAAGAGGAATGTATCCAGGGAAGTCGGTCGAAGACGGGGGGCCGAGTACAAATTTTGGCTGGACTATGAGGGGGACGCCTTGAGTTTGCTACCAAGAAAGTAAGAATATCGAAAACAAGCGGGGGAAGAATACAGGGGGAAGAATACAGAGGGCCTCTTGAAAAGACTTGAAAAAGTTCAAAAAAGACCAAATAATCCAGATCAGCAGTTTTCTCACGGTGCCATCAGGATGCGTCACGCGTCCAATAGACTTACGCGTTCATCCCTGCAATCCTTCTACAGTACCATCCTCAACACCGCAACGTCCATTCTCCGAGAGCACCTCCTGAAGGCAGCTAATTGTCCGGAATGTCGTCTACAAATGCATCCACTTCAAAGCCATCCCAGAACAACTTAGGACTGGATGAGCAAACGTCCGAGCAACAGCCTCAGCAGTCGCAGGTCAGCGGCCTGGAGGAAGATGACGAGTTTGAGGAGTTCGGTGTGCAAGGTGAGAGATGGGCATCGTTTTTGCAAGTTTACATACCGCTAAACATTTTTGACGCTCTCTTCGTCCTGGATCTCTGCCATTCATTCCTTTCACGCCACTCCGTTGTGCATCATCCCGACACGGTGCTTTGCCTTCTGATTTTGAAGATTGGGATGACAAGCAAACAGACCTCGAGCATCTTGGGGGGACAGCACCTGGTGCTGCGAGGTCCGGTGGTGACGAATTATGGGAGGATGACTGGGACGACGATGATGTTGAGGATGAATTCAGTGTGCGGCTGAGGTGAGTTTACGCGCTAAATTACTGTATCTTTCTTTCCTTTGCCCGCGGAAATATTGCTTCCCGCTTCGCTCTCCCCATCCCAATAGCAGTCGCCATACGTTTATCAAACATCATACCGACCTTGATGCTTCCTCGCACAATTGGAAGGCCACTTTCTTCATTGGGTATGCGCTGTTTGGTCGCTCTATGCGGAGCTTTTCCAAATCCCGTTCCTGGAAGTTGACTCATGTGGGGTCACTGATGATTCCGTACTTTTTACTGCGGTTCTTCTATTTTTCTTCGCGTCGACACGTCTTGTTTCATCTTCATCCCGCTCATTCGATCTTGAACCTTTTTTTCGGAGCTTCTGTTGCTATCATTATCACATCTACTTCCATAAATCATTCACTCATCCCTTCACATATCTTACGCATTTTTCTTCTATCCAGGGGCGAGCTCGTGAAGACGGGACAGGGTACGACTGGTGTTGCACCTGTCAGTGCAGGTGCCGGCGAGGCCATGCAACATTAGCATCTCAATGTTACATTTTCATGGTCATGTTTTGCTTCCGAGGCACCGGGTTATCCTGTGTAGAAATTCAAACTCGTTAATAGGTGCTGCGATGCTGATTAAATCATTACAACTTCTTTTTCTTCATGTTCACTGTGTATATGGTGTTGCGACTGCGTCGAATTATCCTACATGTTCGAGCTGCGATGTCCGAGCAAGTCTCTTCGTCTGATTATACAGTCTATTTCATTTCCTTGATGAAGGGTGCCAAGATCCAGATCTCTTATCCCAACAGTCTCGACGATAAGGGACGATAACAGCACAACGATGATCTCACAGTTTTCCAACGCTCGTCCAATTTTCGTCTCGTTTATGGAGACGTTTGTGGGGACGTTGACTTTAGGATCACGGGTGACCATAAGACCCGACATCGAGAAAAACTCAAATTTGCAAGTAAGTACGTACAGTGTTATCAAACGTGCGTCGACTATGATTTGAAAATACCGGATCAGTGATCGCCGGCGTTCGTGAACGTGTGGTGCCTGCCTGATCTGGGTTCTGAAGGAACACACTGGCATTTGTTTATCGAAGCGGCCCTGCTTGACTGTCGAGTATATATACTTCAGCATGCTTCTCAGCTATTTGCCTTCGAGCTCCTCTCCACCATATCTCCCCGATTTTCTGTCTGTTTCGACGCCTGTCGAGTCCGCCTGCTATAATGGCTGAACTCGTCAAAGCCAAGCCTGGGCTCTCCCAAATTTCCATGATCTTTGCGTATGTGCCTTTTTTATGTATACAGAGGAATGAGCATCTTTTACGAACACGACTTCAGTTGTGGGACAGCTCTGTTTTCCGACGGTGAGTAAATACGTGAAACTAGTCAAATCTTGTCTAAGAGAGGCGAGTGAAGGATATGCCAACGGGGTCATAGGACAAGGTACGCACAGACAGCTCTGACTTCTCGCATTCTTTTTACTGATCGCTTTTCGGTACAGTGAATACAAGTAAGCCTGGTATCATCTCGCACTTTTCTCGAGATTTGAATTCGTCTCCTCCAGTTCTCAAACGCGTATACGGCACCGAAGTTACCGACGACAACTATAGCACGACGGTCAGCTCGCTGGCGTTCGCGGGCACGGTCGTCGGGATGTTGACGTTCGGTTACATTTCGGACAAGTTCGGGCGCAAGTTCGGGATGGTAAGCCCCTCTCTTTGATACGATTTCATAATCCTTTCTTTCCTATCTTTCCTACCCCTGTCTCGTCAAGTCGGTTTCAGGGGACACCTCTTGCACACGAGTTGATGTTGTACTTTACGTTCCTTTTTGTCGGTGGGCTCGGAGTATGGCATCAGCGAACGTGTGCGAGGAGAGTAATGTTTCTGTTTTCGATTCTTAGGAGGTGTCATCCTAAGTTTGATAGGAGGGTGACCAGTGGTTGGAAGAGCGCCCAGGGTCGAGGCTCGCAGTCCTTTTCCTAAATTTAAAGACAGGAAGTGGGTTCGTGGACCATGCGGTAATGCATTTTTGAGCGCCGGTGTGAAGTCATCTAGTGATGTAATTTGATCTCCACGGCTAACAAACTTCTTCAAATGATTTTATTATTTTGATTTCACTTGAAATATGCATTTCCTAATCATTTCACTTTTCTGACATTCTTTTAATATTTTAGATGACTGCTACCGTCATAGTCATGATTTTCTCGGGACTTTCTGCCGCCTCTTCGGGTGCACATCATAGTCTGAAAGGCATGCTCGCCATGCTTAGCGCATGCCGGTAAGTACGCGATCTGTGTGCTAGAGAAAGTACTTTGATATAGACGAAAATACACAGATTCTTATTGGGCATCGGCATTGGTGCAGAGTATCCTTGCGGATCTGTTGCTGCTTCTGAGCAGACGGAAGAGGAGGGAATCGCGAAGAATGCTCAGCACCGCTGGTTTGCTCTCGCTACGAGTTAGTTTGTAGATCTGCAGCACTTTTTACCTATTTCTCATCTCTTCTTTCTTTTAGATTCCATGATCGATTTTGGCTTTGTCGTCGCCGCTTTCGTGCCTCTAGTTCTCTTCTGGATGTGAGTAATCGGATGTCTTGTCTTGAGCTTTGTCACGCTGCTTATCGCGCGCGTAAAGTTTCGGAAATAACCATCTCCGTGCAGTATGGCGTCTCTCTTTGGGCCTCGGTGTGGTTCCTGCTGCAGCTGTCTTCATTTGGCGACTGCGTATGGAGAATCCTACTCGCTACAAAAAGGATTCCATGAAAAACGTCCGCATCCCGTATCGACTTATACTCAAGCGTTACTGGAAGAGCCTGTCTGCGCTTTGCCTTGCCTGGTTTATTTATGACTTTATCGTATATCCGGTACATTGTTTCTTGCTCCAGTTGATTTCTGGTTATGAATGGAATGCTAAAATCTGTTCTTTCTAGTTCGGCATTTACAGTTCGACTGTCGTCAATAAGTGCGTCCCTTATATTTCATAACTAGGGCAATTTTCGATTTACCACATCTACTTTAAATAGCATCACCGGGGGCAATGACTCGCTTACCGTCATTCTGGGCTGGAATGTTGTAATTAACCTCTTCTACATGCCGGGCACACTCGGCGGCGCGTTCATCGTCGACTACCTCGGCCCGAAATATACAATGATCTTCGGGCTGCTTTCACAGGCGGTCATCGGGTTCATCATGAGCGGCGCATACGTACCGCTCTCGAAACACATCGGGGCATTCGCCGTTGTGTACGGTATCTTCCTCAGCCTAGGCGAAGTCGGTAAGTTGGAGTTATTGATCGCTCGGAGCAATTGACCGGAGCTGAGTGTTGGACATTGAATAGGTCCTGGAAATTGCCTCGGTATGTTAGCTGCAAAGAGCGGCCCTACTGCAGTCCGCGGACAGTACTACGGAGCCGCTGCCGCAGTGGGCAAGATTGGTGCTTTCGTCGGTACCTGGGCTTTCCCTCCCATGATTGATGGTCAGTTCCATCTGCTACTCGTTCTAAGTATAGCAACGTCCCTTCTCACCTCTGAATGCTGTAGCTTTCGGCGGCGCTTCGTCTGTGCGCGGAAACACGGGCCCGTTCTGGGTCGGCTCCGGGCTTGCGATCGTCTCAGCGCTCATAACGTTCTTCTTCATCAAACCGCTCACGCAAGACGGCATGATCAAGGAGGACGCGGCGTTCCGCGCGTACCTCGAAGAGCACGGGTGGGATACGTCCCAGATGGGTGAACCTGGTGAGGACACCGTGGTCGCCACTGTGGGCGAGGAGACCGATTCTGAGAAGGATTCGAAAAATCATGTTTAGGACTGGATCGCAGTGTGTAGGTAGATTCCTGATGACTTGATGATTTTTCTTCCTTGACTTTGGGAGCGGCGCCTGATGGGGTGTGTAATGCTTGTGGTGAGCGACATGTACGGGTTGTTTTTCATGCTTTGTAATTTACTGTATTAGAGAGATGTGTATAGTGCCATCGCTGCAAATTCTAATCGCTTTCAAAGAAATATGCAATATGTGACATGTCGAATAATGATAGAGGTTGTTTGAGACAACAGACGTTTAACATACAACAAGCAAGAAGATGTTAGCTAGAGTCAAACGAAAGATATGTCCATTCTCTAGTCCGATGAAAGATGTTTCATCTGTCACAAGCCTGACTTCGCTGAGTTTTGGCTAGGAATTTGTTTACAAGAACTGATGGTACTCCTGAAAGAAATCATTCGTGGACAGTTAGTGGTACTCTGTTGCTTACTTGGGCTCTAGACTTACTCCTTTACAATCCTCCAAGAACTTGTTGAACTTCCTCAATAGCTCTACCGCGCTCTTTCCGCGCTGTGCTTTGTATACCTGCCCGCCGCAATCATATGCAACCAACGTCTTCCCTTTCATTTGTATTTCTCCGTCGGCCAGGAAATAGTGCAACCATTTCATATCCTCTTCCTCTGCTTGTGGTTTCGGGTCCGACTTACGCACTTTCGAAGGTTTGGAAGGCCCCGCAGCAGGTTCTTCGAGATCTCGTTTGTAGCCCGAAGTTGAAGAGGAGAGCGACGCGTTCTCCTTGTTCACATTGCCCTGCGCGAGGACCATGCCGAGAAAGTCACCCTCGGAGAGAAGCGTTGCGCCGTGCTCAGCGAGTTTCTTGGTGTTCTGATTTGTACCCTTCCCTCCAATGACAACGTAGGCTGTACGCTCGGTGATCGCACGTGTGATTTCTCTTCAGACAGACAAGCTGAGACACAATGTACTAGGCAAGCAAGCAATGCTCACCCGGCATTCACTCTGCATAGCTCCTCCGCCTGATCGGCCGTCATGGTAAGCCAGGTTCCCCTGAACGCGAAGGTCTTTCCCGCGAGGATGCGACTTCTCGGAAGCTTCGGCGCGCCGCTGCTGGATGCGTTTCGTGCACCGGCGCCGTTATTAGCCGACGCCGCGTACATTCTTGGGGCCGGGGACTCATCATCGCTCAGGATCTCGATGATGTCGCTGTTTCGAGTTGTCATGTTTCTTCTTTGACTTGTGGGTAGAAATGGGGTCGGATGGAAGTATATTTCACGTCAAATCGGAGCTCGGATTCGAAGCGTGTTGTGGTACGTCACGTGTTCGACGCGTCGCGTCCAAATTTCGCGTCCATGACCGAACTTTATTGAGACGACTGGCACACTTTAGCAACGCCACTGCAGCGTATTGGCCGTAACCTCAATGCATTGATTTCCTCGACATCAACTACTACTAAAGACTCCACTATAACCCATCTTCATCGTCATCTTCGCGGAAAATCACATTGCGGACTGACACTGGAGTCGTTCGTAGCGCCGTGTATAAGAAGCTACACTTTCGGGTAAGCATGTTGCTGTTCTCTGGCACGATCAGTTCTCTTACTCACCTCAAGGACAATGACACCCGTTTGAACTGATTGTCACGCCTGGAACACATACGGGGTCGCAGATGGGGTGAAGCGTGCCAGTGGGTTGAGCGACAGGACTAGCCGCAGCGAGGCCTGCCAAAATGGCGGCCACGTAGATGGTAAGTGCGGAGAAGTTCATGGATAAAAGGCGTCTTTGAGGGTGACTAGAAGTCTCTGTCGCTGGGTGAACTGTAGATGGAGGGATGGGTCGTTGCAGCACGACATTTTATACTGTCAAGTCAGGCTACGCGTCCAGGTACCAATACTGAGCGGTGATGCATTCTTCTCAAAATGGCGAGATCTCTACCTTCAATCACTAAATGCCCTTGCCTTTTGAGACACGTTTCAGGACAAACGCAACAGTTAACTCCGTTGGAATTTCGCGAACGAGCAGAAACTAATTTAGGGGGTTAAAGACAAATCGGGTAGATTAGGCCCACCACCGCCAACGGACAAACGAACATCCACTGTGCGCGACTGCTTGCGACCTCGCTCCTCGTATTTCAACAAATATATTTTAGGAGCGTCTCTGTGAACGACTACCTAAGGCACCCGAATTCGTCAATAGGTCTTCTTTCTGAATGCCGATATAGAACTAAGCCGCTAGCGGCTTGAAATCAATGCCAGGATTCCAGGTCTTCGCACTGACCAATCATGAAATAACTTTCGGTCAGTGTCGCCGAACGTTCCGAGTAACTCGGAGTCTTGGACACGTTAGTCGGGCTTCAAACGGTAGTCTCATTACTATCTATACTATCAACATTCCTCACTGTATTACAATTCCTCGAGTACTACACACTTACCCTGCATTGAATTGCCGGAATCACTACCGCCCAGGGCATCCCATCATTTTCTTTTCGGCACACTTTCAACGCCGTCTTGTATACGAACTTTGCTCTGATATTTGACTGACCGAGGGACTTTCTTCAAGGTGCTCTTCCGGATGTGAAATTGGCAACACGTACTCTATTGGCTTATCAGATATTTCTATGGTTGCACATGCAAGATTTAAGGCACACAACTTCCGCGAGTCGCTGTACAGGTGATGTCCCACTATTTGCTGTCTTCACCGAGCTATCAGAATGTACTATTTGATGGTTCATGGCACGGAACACTGAATGACTCCAGATTACTATTGATTTCTCAGATGAAGCGCAACCCTTCATATTTTCGTCACTGCTAGAGAGCTCTTTAATGAATGCCTGGGTTCACCAAATTGACTCTCTAAGGATGTCTTTGGCCTAGATAGACCATGATGGAATGCAACCCACGCCGCGCCACTCGGAACTCGTCTGCCTCGCTTGCGTTGTCCGTCGCTTGTCAATCACTCCTGTGTCAACCATGATCCGATCACTCGCTTACATTATTTGGAGCAGATCACCTTCCCACTCATTACAGGCTACCACATCCCAACGAACGCACACTCCCCCGACTGCCTGTTCGGCGAAAGTCAATGCCGACAGACTCCATGCCCTTTCCCTCGTCAGTATGAATTCTGGTCACACCGAGAGAGTTACACGTGTGCGAGCGTGAGCGGCAGTGTTTCAAGGACGGAATGGCCAGTTGCGCAAAGAATGGCGCGACGGAAAGCATGGGCGGTCCAACAACCAGCGAGGCTATCGTACGGCAATAGTTTCTCGCATGTACCTCGTCAGATTCAAGCTGCGCTGTGTATCTCACTTCACTAGAATTACTTGTTTTGCATGGGGAGCGAAAGGACAATGTTTTACAAATCCGAGCTGTTTTATCTTGCTCGTTTTGCTGTTATGCTGTTATGAACTATAGAGTTACATATCATGTAATGCTCGACGATCCTCTGTACGCCTTTAACCTGCGCAATTTGGAGCGGGCACATTCAATATGCTGTATAATGAGAAAAACCAAAAATACGGTCAAAAAGTGCTTACAGTAAACGAGAACTGCAACATGTTGCAACAAATACATTGTGCTTCTCTATGGCAACAACCTTGGGTCAGCTACTTTTGGCACAAGACATCGTGCATTCCGTCTTCAACAATTATGTATTACATGGGCCCTCAGACTTTCATGGTCACCTGTGCTTTCACCCTGCATGATCTGATCCTCGTCCTCCTTGCTCTCCCTGCTGCCTGAAGGAGGCGGAACGATCTCATGCAGGTGCAACCGCGCGCGCTGGCGCGCCCGTTCCACCGCGTATACCGGCGCGACTCTTTGTCGCGGGCACCTACAGGTAGCTCGCATCGTACACGTCCTGTTGGATCTTGTCCGCGGAAAGACGGTTTTCGTCGGACATCGCCGTGTCGTGTGTCGAGCACACTGTACCTTACCGACCTGTGTGCGCCTGCAGGAAGAAATCAAAATTATACACCGCAGTGACAGCCTGGTCGACGAACGTCCCGGCCTTTGTGTTTGAGGTCTTGTCCCCCTGCTCAGGCTTCGCCGGGTAAAAGCGCGTTTGGGGACACTTCCCGCAGATGGCAATCGTCAGCTTTGGTGTCTTGCCCTTGAAAGAGAGGAGAGTGGCTTTAATTTCCGGGAGTTCGAGAATGAGCACTGGTCGAACTGGCCATCAGACACCACCGCGGAACATGATGACGCGCTCTGGGAGCGATTCAATGCGTTTTGAATATTCATTAAGCCGCTCGGTCATCATGGTCATGACGTCCGTGATCATCTCGTGTTCGAAATGTCAGCGTGAAAGACAAGAAGGTCCTAAAACTCGCCACTTCGCCGTGTTCCTGGAAGCCTACACTCGCGAGATAGTGCATGAAATCCTCATCGCGGTTCGCCACGACAGCGGCGATCGACGGCGTCCCTTTTACGCAGCCAACGCCAGGGTGCGCACACCCATTCCAATGAACATCGTGTTTTTAAGCCAGCGCATAGAGCTCGTATCGAGCTGGTGGTTGACGCCGCCAAGCTTCATGCTGATATTAAGTGCGATATTCAAGAGGTCCGTATCTGATCATCCACGCGAAGAGTTCCTTCTCTGACCATCCGACGTTGAAGTTGCAAGAGACCTCGGACATGGTACGCCCAGCTCATCACTAGAAACCTCATCACCACACCGCGCAGCTACATATCTGAGGAATTCTTGTAGTCTTCGCGCCCGCCATCCGCAAAGATGAGAATGTCGGTGAGTTTTAGAGCTATTAACGTGGAAACGACAGCGGGCACCCGCTTTACGTCAAAACCAATAATTCTTATAGGGAGATATCGAAAGGCAAGTTAAAGCTCGTTGCCTTGGCCGTGCCCGTGTCGTGGAGGAAGTTGAAGCTCGCCGTCATATTTGGGTCGAGTGAGACGACGACCTCCTGCGCTCTTTCGCCGGTTTCGGACACGGTGCACATAGATAGCTTCTGGTTGCGCACGTTGCGAAAGGGTCCTCTGTGCGGACGAGCGGCGGGGGTGGGCAGAGGAAGCACTTCTCGCTGCTGTAGGATTTCTGGATGATGGCAGTGTGCAGACAGACGACGGTGGTCATGTTGACCATGCTGTCGTTCTCGTGCTGGACGTGTTTCTGGATGGTGCGCCGCATCTTCGCGTGGGTCCTTGTCGTCCGCGTCCTCGAAGCGGCGCTTGCTCGAGGAGGGCTGCGCGTCGTCCATAGTTGAGCATGCTTCGTGAAATTACATCCAGTATGTTTACAGTAGGCTATTTTGTATGTGAATACCTAGAGAATAAGATAAAGAAATTTGAATTGTCAGCGGTAACTGAGAAAGAAGTGGTCATAACAGCGTGTTGAGCAAGACGCGGCGCGTCCACGCTATGAAGCTAATTTGGCGCCCACTTGTGCGGCATCAAAGACCAGAAGCTTGCTTACAAAGATTTTGATCGATAATTTACTTTTTATTTTTCGCAATTGTAACCGGCGTTCGCCGGGCGACTTGGTCAAGCTGGTTCATCGGCGCAGGGAGATACCTCCTGCTTGCTCGAGTTCGTTTTTTTCGACTATAATGCACCTAGACACTCTTGAACAGTATCCACAGGACGGCAGCTGTGCGTGAATCCGACTTTCTCTCTTACCACCACCATGCGAGATCTCACTGAAAATCTGAAAATTTCACAGCATCAACCTTTTGCTGGCGGCGGTTGCGCAAATGCCTACAAAGCAGAACTACACTCAGGCGGATCTAATGAGCGTACAACGGTATATTAAACTCTCATGTGGATCATTGCTGCTTGCTTGACTGATGTTTCTGTGCACGTATCGTTCAAGGTCGTTGTTAAGCTTCCGAACGTGCACGGCTTGGGCGGCGGTATATACGATGATGGCAATAGCTCAGTGATTCAGCGCGTATGTACCATTCTCTCATCGCATATTGTATGCCTGTACGATCTTGATTTTGGTCCATAGCGTTGGGCGCGCGAAATCAGGGTCTGTCGAGATCTATCTCATCCTGGTGTCCTAGCCACACTTGGAATATGCAAAAACCCAAATCCTGATTACAAGGAGTTCTTTGGACTTGTTCTTCCATACTGTGAGAACGGAAATGCAACTAAATATCTGGCAGGACACCCTGATACCGATCGCTTGAAATTTGTACGGCGTATTTCCACTTTATTCATTTGTTTATTCATAAATTTCATTATAGCTTGTTTCAATAGTGGCGACATTTGATAACTTGCATAATCGTACCCCGCCGGTGGTACATGGCGACATAAAAGCGGTACGTTCTTCCTCTTACTTCTGTTGCTTTTATCAATCGAGTTTAATAATACTTGTTATCTATTTAAATTTATTTTGCAGGCGAACATATTGGTCGACGACTTTGGGAAACCTCTTCTTGCAGACTTCGGCACATCGCGCATCTTTGGTACGAAGGGTTTTACGACGCAGAATATTATGGGAACATGTCGCTGGATGGCCGTGGAGTTACTCCTTGCGACATCAGGGCCGGATAGTGGAGCAAGCTTGTCGGATTCTCCTATGCGAACGACGAAGGCGTCGGACATCTGGGCCTTTGCAATGACTGTCCTCGAGGTGGGTACAATCAACTATATGTGGGCTGTTGTGGTGCTTGAATTTAACATACGCGTTTAGGTTATGACCGGAAGATGTCCATTTTCCGAATACTCCAATGATGCTGCTGTGTTTCTTGACGTGTTTCTCAAAGATGTCAGGCCCGCGAAGCCTCCTGTCAGTTATGTGAGCGACGCGCTCTGGACTGTCCTTGAACACTGTTGGCTACGGGATCCAGCAATTCGTCCGGACGCGCGCCGTGTCGGCCTTGCGATCGATCTTATCTACGCAGCGGCAGCGACAACGAGCTCGACTCGCGTGCTGTGGCCTCCATTCTGAGGGGCACCAACCCAATGTCCGCCCGAGCTCATCCCGCTACAACGACAGCCAACACTCAGCCGTACAGGTGCAAGTGGCTGCATTGTCCAGAGGCATTTGACACGATCGAGAAGTGCGTTTTGCATGAATGTTCCGAGTACGTTACCCGCTAGAAGACGGATGATCTTGGTCGAGATCTACTTTCATTCTTCTATCTGCTGTCTACACCTGCTATCAACTGTTTGTCTTTGCTCCGATATGTTTTAACTTTTGTACGCAATCGCCGCGTCTGGACATGTTGTGTCAGCCATTACATCGCATCCTGTAACAATGTATCTCTAATTATTCAACTTGTTATATTTCTATAAGTTCAATGTTTGCGAGCTGAATCTAGATATCTTGCAATTTACGATTTTAAGACTTGAAGTCTGACCTCGTACAGGTTGTGGAGCAGTAGTACCAGTGAATATATATCCATGTACATGTTTAAACTGACGTGGGATAACAAAACATTCAGATCTGTTTAGTATTTCGAAGCGTGCATCCCAGAACAAATTAATACATTATAGAGCAGGAGAAAAGAGAGAGCAGAGAGGATGAAAATAGCTCACCGGTAGTGGACGTCTGGTAATCATAGGAATATTAATAACTCGGCATTAATCTCGGTGGTTGATGAAGCGGGTGTGTATACGGGCTTACGTTAGATACCACTCTTCATGCTTGCCGCTTACTATTTTGGAGGGTTTGAAACTTCTCCGCTGTTCCTCTCCGACGTTCTCGAGCTCAACAATTGTCAAACGCTTTTCATAACGTGCAGGGAACTCCGATCCTGAGCTTAGTGACTAATGGCAACGGCAGCGTCATCGTCGCCTTCGTTGACAGCCTCTTCGAGGCCGGCAGCGTACACCTATTCAGCACCATCGTCTCCGCAAATCAGCACCCGCCCGAGGCCGGGCGCAACTCCAGCGGCAACGGCGCCGATGTTCAAAGCCCCTGCACACAAGCATGCGCATCATCTCCACTCGATCCCTCCTCGTGAGAAGTCTACGCGTACACTCATTCTCGATCACCTCTTATGGGTCCACGCGCGTACGCGATTACAGCAGGCGCGGGCGGAGCTCGGAATGGCCGTCAGCGGGGACGCTGTTCTGGGGACCGGAGAGAGCCCAAGGAGTGCTGTGGTTGGAATGGACATCGACAAGGAGCCGCTTGCTGCGGCGGAAGACCAGGACGCGCTGAGTGACGGTGAGGACGTTCTTAAGATCAAATTTGGTGCGAAGGACTATGAGCGGAATGAACGTTCTCCGGCGGAAGACCAACACGAGGCGACGCAGAACCTGTCTCTTGCCCACACTCTACGTCTTCGCGCGGACGGTGTAGAGAAGGTACTTATTGCCATGCTCGATCAGCCGCCCGAGGTCCAACCCCCGTACTCTGACGACGACGCGCCGCGCACCCCGCCCGCGATCCACGGCGCGGGCGAGCACTTTTTCCCGAATGGCGTACGCCTCCGCTTGGCATTGAGTACTCTCGTCAACGATCTTTTTGCGCGAGACACACCAACACCGTTATCCCCGCGCTCGTCGAACACCCCGGCGTTTCAGGCACGCAATGCGCAAACGCCGTCGAGCACACCGCAAATTGCGCCGGTTTCGAATGCAAGCAGGTCCACGCCAACATTTATCTCGCTTCCCCTGCCGTCTAGCTTGGCTAGCAAAGGCTATCGACGAGATGATGATTTAGTCGAAAACAGCCTTCCCACTTGTCTACTTCCTCTGTCATCTATTTCAAGCTTCTCGTTTGACACCGACCGCAATGTGGGTGGACCATCCCTACCCAGCTTTTCGTCTTTTACTCGTTCGAACGCGAATCCCACGACGGTTACACTTCCCCCAATTAAATCTGCAAGCTCGTCTGTTCCCCAGGTACGTCTTCTAACACCATTATATTTGTGTCCACGAAAACATCCGGTTCATGGGAACTCTCGCACATGTTCCTTCTCCAATGAAAGCAGGATTCCATCTGAACTAATATACGGGCTGCAACTTTCAGGTTTCGTTCACAAATTCCCGTCCTCGAAGAGCTACAGGTCGTGCACTGAGTCTTTACGAAGCTGGGACAGACCCAGCAACAGCAAACTCGCCACCTTCCCACCGTTGTCCACGCCATTTACACCACACATGTCAAATCTGCGCTCCTGCCCAGGCTCCGGCTCTGACGGCGGGCTCAGGTCCTTCACTCTACACGAGCGGGGCTTCGCCAAAGAGTCCAATGCAGACACGATCGGCGATTATCCTGGGCAGCAATGGCAAGTCGCGGATTTCTGGTGGTGCAGCCACTGGGCTTGCCTCTTGGAAGACCGGTGCAGGCATCGGCGCTGGGCTCGCAAGCGCAGGCGTGGAAGGAACAGTGCTTCGCCGACGCACAGTTGTGCATCACACGACCTCACATCCGACCGCGAAAGACGTGGGGCCATGCTCAGTGGGCGGAAAGCTTGCGGAGCTCATGCCACGCTTCATCCGCCTGAGCGCTCTTGTTGCCGTCGAACTGGGTCGTGAAGCAAAAGACAAGGAAGACGATGCGGCACGTGCAGGCGACAAGCGGCCAGGATCGTCTGCCGGGCGCGAATCTGAAGATGAGCGCGACCGGGATGAAGACGGTGCTGGCAATAGCGCGACCGGGCAAGCAGGTCGGGCATCCGCACTCAAACCATCCGATGTCTCTTCGCCCTATCTGCTCTCACTCTCATTCCGACCCTCGCACGAGTGGTATGCATTACTCACCGGGTTGCTCACGCGTGCGGTCTTGGAAGGGTACTTGAGCCGCGCTTGGAAGGGCCCATTGGGAATGGAATGTCTTCTCGGCGTCGGTCTAGGACTTGGTCCACACATTCCGAACTTGAAAGGTCAGAAAGTCCCGCTTTGCCTGCTTAGTGGCAATAGCAGTTTAAACTATAATTAATCAGAACGGGATGAAGATGAATTCATTCACCTCGATCCGGACGACTGTCCCTCTCTTCTTGATGCGGCGAAGATCCTTTTCCCGAATCTATGTAGGCAGGTCAGGGTAAGCGACGGGCCCGAAGCGGCGTACGAAACAGAAATGCTAGAGCGTATTTCTGAAGTAAGTGTTTAATTTTTTCCCTTTCGGAGTGGCGGGAGATGCTTATGCTCTTCCTTGTGCTTAATGACAGTTCTTGACGGTACCACCCTCAACACCTGACTTGTCTACTCACTTCGAAGATCTGGCATACAAGTTCCCTACGGAACCTGTTGAACGCGCCATTGTCCGGTTCTGTGAAGCAGTAGCCAGCTGGAGGGGTCATCCAGAGCTGGAGAACGTGAGCAAACCTACCTCTGTCTATTGGTTCTCTTTGTTTAATTAATTTTATCGTGTTCCTCAGCACAAGAAGTCAGCGCAGTTCACTGCCAGGAACTCCGCAGCACAGACTACAACGCAGATGTCCGTCGACTCACTCGTGCAATCCACCGCGGGCACCCTGCAAACAGCGCCTGCGCGCCTACCGAAGCCAGCAATTGAGAAATACTTCACGAAGGGCGAGCCACTGTCATTTACGAGTAGCAAGAGGCGTCGGTCAACCACCACCTCCCCTGCGAAGCCTACGTCTGAATCTAGATCAAGAAAGCCACACTTCGAGACGTCAGACGAGTGGACGGGCCCGTATGGTATTTGATGAACTTGTGTCGTTGAGATTGGTGCTCGTTAGCGTTCGAACCCACCTGTCCTGACCCTCCCTCGCCCTCCGACATTGTCTCATATGTATCGCTGTCCGTCGTTTCCGTTCTCCAGTTTAGTCAACCCATCTACGCGCTGCTACCAATCTGTCGCAATTGTCTGTCATTCTGCTGTCTGCTGTCTGCTGTTGGATATGTCATTATATTATGCATCGAATACCGAAAAAAATCTTCCTCATGGACAGGTTTGCCATCTGCCTCTCGCTTACAAATGGCTATCCAGCGACTGCACTGAGCAACACCGATTCCAAGATCCCGCAAGCTTCGAGGACCATGATTAGGACCTAGCGTACGGCGCTGGGCTGTCAGTTCATTAGTCATTCTCTTCCAAGAAACAGTTAGCTTCTTTCGGGCTGCGTCGACAGGAACGAATGTCTCGTCTTGAGCTGTCCGGATACTGTGTGGGAGGGCGGCAGGGAGAAGGGATGGAGAGAGAAAGTGGGGCATAAACTACCAACTTGCCATTCTGGTTGACGCTTTCCGTCAAACAGCGTCCATTCAGTTCTATTTTTTGCGCCTTTGGACACAAAAAGCCAGCTGCATCCCAGCCAGGATCGCTATCGCCGCCGGCTCTCAGCTCCCCACATGCTCCTCACATGCTGCTTGATACGAACAGCACCCCATCGCGTTCCATCTCGTCTTGTGCCCGGCGGGGTCTGCACCGAGGACGAATGTCGTTATGCGTGATGTTCGTCTGGGCTCAAGGGTTCCCCGAGCAGACTAGCACGGCGTCAGTGGCTTAACAACCGGGTAGATGCGCTGGTTTCTCAACACTACCTAGGGTCTCCATATCACGGATCGCATGCTGATATGTGAGCTCAGGATCCAAAACATAGCTTGCCATTTGATTGGAATGACTGGCCCTTTGCTAATTGTTCACTGAGAAGCTGGCTGTGTCTGGACAGCAGCGCGCATACAATCACTTCGTCGTCATCACAGAAGCACTTCCGTCCCCCCAAAATTACCATGACCATGGAATGCACGGCCTTTACACTGGTCTTCGACGCTGGTCCGCGGCCGCATACCGTATTGGTGAGGAAGGACCATTCATAAACTTCATTCTTCCCATTCTAGAGGAGGCTATAGTCAGGGTTTGTCTGGAGAACGTTCGATGGCGAGCATGTTCGTTGTTCAGGAAGTCTGCGCGGCGAAATCATGCCTCCGCCTTCTCACAAGCTCTAAGGAAGAGCGTGATGGCGAGGTTGCCTTGATGAACAGTCACGTATGTTTGGGATCTTGTGGGCCGGTCCGAGTCGGAGGTGTCGCCAGCGCTTTCCGTCCAGATATGATAGAGCAGTCAGTCTATGACATGCCTCGCGGTACTGCAAGTAACGTAACGATGAGTTCCCGCAACGACACGTCCGCCGTTCTGGCTCGTCTGAAACATCCGTAGCAACCGGTGCGCCTTCATCAATGTCGAAGACTCGAGGAAAAATGAACTTGGGCGTGATAGATTCGAGAGAGGCGCGCAGGTCTGCGACTGCCGAGGTCGATTGGGACCCAGAAGCGTTCCTCGCTTGGACGACTTTGGCGCCTCAGTTGCAGGGCCGTCACATTTTCAGTGCCGCGAATGCGCTTGCCGTAAGTTATGCGGCGGAGGGAGCGTGCGGCCGACGACTGATCGTCTCATCCGATCCGAGGCTATCACCGCAGGATTGGCTCAGGTATGAACGGATTTGTCTCAAGGGACGGCTGTCTTCCAGAAGTCAAGGTATTCTACTATAATTATTATAATGCGCGCTGTATTTGCTGGGCGTCTGGTCAGGCAGCGAAGTGCGCTGCTGGACGTCGATTGGCAGGACCACAGCTTCGGGCGCCGCTCAGCTTGGGGTCGGGCGGTGTGGCGTGTCGAAGAGCGCTTTCGTTTTCTTCACTTTTGCTCCGCCCAATTAGTGGCCCTTTGTGTTCTGAGCCGTGCGTTCCGTCGCGCGCCGTAGCTGCTTTCACACAGTCGACATTGCATGATTATTCGGGGGGTTAGGCCGTAGATGGTAGGGAGTTTCCAGCCCGTTCTCGTGTCGAAGCGACTACGAACCTTCTGCTGGTGCCGCGGAGCTTAAATTTCAATTCAAATTACGCGTTCTCGGACACTTCGATTATCTGAGCAGCCGAGCGAGCACAACCTTCCAAAACACAACCTTGAGATGGCGTGAGCTAGACGCCCCTTGACTGAACTTGCTGGGTATGGTTGGATAGAAACGCATCGAATGTCCGATTTATAAAGGCCAGAGGAGAGTTTAATTTAGCTCATACGTACCGGATCGAGGCATTCCAGCCGCACACATCCCGCATCTGTAGTGCTCACCCTTCTTCTCTCGCAACTCTGATTTATCCACAGCCCACATGCTTCTACTTGTCATACTTGTCGTGCAGACCAAAAACCGAAAGACTACAGAAATGCGCAAATGGTAAATACGGGAAATATAGAGCAGACCCTTATTTGGATGATCGACCGGCGCCCACGGTCGATCTCGGTCTACGCGGAGCACTGCATTGCGCCAGGGGTGTGATCGGCACTTCTTCCACGGACATTTTTTTCCGTGAAGCGATTTCGCGTACGAGGAAAGTCCGCATTTCAATATCTACCGCCGAGAGTCTGAGGCATAAAAAACAGTAATGGGAAGAGACGGGTGTGCCGAGCGAGCGTCTGCGAAGACGAAGCGTCTCTGCATTTCCTTCCTTCTGAATACACTCGGAACACGCATCTGAACGGGTCCGAGAAGCAAACTCTGCGTGACTCTGCATTGCCTATTCCGCCGTGTGTTCTCTCTGGAAGCATTCCTTCTTTCGAGTCTGGGTCTTTCGAGTCTGGGCGCACTAGCGGCGAATTGGCTGTTGGCTGCAGCGCAGAGCAGACAAGACAACGTGCAGGGAACGAACGACGCATTCGGTATACGGTACAGTATCACAACGTCAAGTTAACGCCAGGTGCGCATCACGGACGCAAAGTAGCGGCGACGATGCGGTGCATCACCTGACGCACGAGCCGATCCGGCGCATCCAGCGCGTTTTGACTAGATCTGATGAATCAGAGTTGGATGCGATCAGAGTTCTCCAGCAGAGCAAGCCGCGCCGGGCCTCAGCGAGCTGAGGGGGAAGAGCCGCAGGAGACCATTCGCGGGGCGCTATGGCTGACAGAACTCACGCACATTGGTCTCTGAGGCTTCGCCGCGGACGCCAGATTAGAGCTCGCGATGAGCCCGGGGCGCGGACTATAGACGACGGAAAGCAGAGCGAGAACGTGACGCCGTCGAGCGCGGATGCACCCGGGACACTTCGGTCGTAAACACGGCTCATCCCGTGCGCGCGTCGTTCGCAAGTGCACACTTCGTGGGTGCTACCAATAAGCAAGCTGACGGGCTCGAGACGTCGACTACGAATGCCGTCTTACGGCTTTTTCATGCACAGCGCACTAATGTGCGCGCTTTTCATGTCTGAAGAGAAAGCCCAGTACTCCCAATGAGAAATGCGTTTATTTGTGCAATAACCCGCGGGGGTGGAATGAGGCGTGTACAGTAGTGAAGAGCGACGCCAAGTTCCTCGAGAGACTGACTCGCCTCCATCAGCGCTTTGAAATGGCACACATTCGCCTCCAATCTTCGAATCCTAGTACGCCCCCGGAGGCAGGGCAGCCCGTGCGCAGCCGCGTCGACAGAAGCCGCACATACGCCCATTGGGTCCCGATATGCACTCGAAGGAGGGCTCTTTGTTCCCCTTCCGCCACGAGAAGGGGGGGCTGTTGCGCACTGCCGGTGTTCGGGATTTACTGCATCGGGCTAGACTGCCTATAATTGGGTACGCGCGTGCCTCGTGGCTGGGGTGCCGCGCAGCTGCGCAGCCGCAGACGCGGACGGACATACGCCTGGGCGAAAAGGAAAGACAGCGGCGCGCCCTTATTATACATATATATTTTCCCCCCTGATTGCGGACGCTGTGCTTCGCTCTTCCTTTCTTATTTCTTCTTCTTCTTTCTTCCATTGGGATTTACTTAATAGACATACTGTGGATGCGCACAGCGTCTCGGGACGAGAGGGCCGCGGCGTGTGGAATCCATCATCATCATCATCATCATCGTGAGCGCGATGGGTCCTCCGAGAAGGGGCGGCGCGAACACGGCCCTGGCGCCGGGGCTCGCGCGGGTGGTCGCAATTCTAATCTCCAGCTCCCGCGTGCTCCTTTCCGAGCCCATCCAATCGTCTGTTTGCACGCCGGGGATGCCCCCTCTATGTATGTGGCTTCAGAAGTCGATTGAGGGTCTCTCCAGAAGCAGGGTATATGACGACATGCTGGGATGGGATGGGAGAGAAGAGCGGGGCGATGTCGTCGAGGCGCGGATAGGCCGAGGGCTGGGCCTCTGCGTTCCGCAGCTCGATGCGATATGTCTATTGCGCGTACTCTGAGGAATACCAGTGCGTTATACTGTATGTACATGCGAAGAAGTAAGAGCGCGCCCACCACGAGAGCTGTCCCGAGGGCGTCCTTAAAGTTAGAGCACGTCCCCCATAGCACTGGACCGACGTATCGAGACATACGGAAGCGTCCGGTGGAGGCGGTATGCTCGGGGCGCTGCCGTGCCCAGCACGTCTGCGCGGTATATTGTTTCGTTTTCCGTTTTGCCGTTTTGCCATTTGGTTATCCGAAGCGCGGGAGAAGACTGCTACTCCTGAGCGCACTGGGACGCCGTCGGCGGGGGATCCTGCGCGACTGAAGTCAAACGTCAGAAACGCCCCCCCCCCAAAAGCAGACGGCGCGGATCCACAAACCCACGGCTCTCTGGCAGGCGCGCGCGATATCTGAATTTGGGACTGGGCTTGTGCCGCGCCGCGTGGCGCCGGCGCTGGTGCCCGCGCGGTCGGGCGGGTCGATACGGCTTGGCGCGCGAGATCCTCAGGAGAGGCGCGCCACGCTGGGCGCGCGCGCGCGCTTGGCGGCGTCTGTGACGTCATGCCTTTGATATCAGACTCAGGAAGACGAGATGAGAAGGGGGGTCGAACTTGACGCGTCGGGGGCTGCTCGAGGCCGCGTGGAACGAGAACGACAGCTGGTGCCTTGGGTGCCTTTGGGTTTTTCGCGGCGCGTGGGACGCGTATAAAGGTGACGCGAGTTATGGAGGACGGGAGAATGCCCGTACATGTGTGATGTATGTATGATCTATGATCGAGGGAGTGAGCCCCGGGCGGCGGCGCCTCGGACGCGTACGTATCGGCTCGTCCTGCTCTAAGGATCGGCGTGGTGGTAGCGTTACCGCTATCATGGGTCATGGGACGGCCCGGATCGAAAGGATGCATGGATAGACGGACGGGTATTAGGGATATTAGGCTTTAGAGGACCTAAGTGTTGCGCGAAGGGCGATGGAGCTGCGTATGTGCAATGCGATGCAATGCAGATAGATGCAGATCCGTTTCTCTGGCCCCGCTGCGATCGCCGACGGTGGGCGTGGACGGCGGCGGGGCAGGGGACGGAATGTGGGAGGAGACACTCGGAGTGCACGCGGGCTTTCTTTTCGCTTAAGAGAATGGCAACACGTTTAAATAAATAAAATATGATAAAACAGGACGGTACACATGGAACTGGGGGACGGGAATGCATTTTCGATGTGCACATAATGTGGGGGACGGCGGACGACGGACGGCGTGTGATTTGGCAGCGCCGCTGCAGGAACAAATGGGGCACGCCATAGGCTTTAGGGTTTCTGCTTAGCCGTGGATGTGGCTGCAGTTCCTAGGCCTCTCGCGCGAATAAGAGGAGATGTTCGGATGAGGGGTGAATCAATGGCATTGCTAGCTTTCGTGATCGTGGCTCGGGCCATCTTGCGCGCCGGAGAAGATCAAGAGGAGGGAGGAGAGAGAGATGATATTGATGATGATGATGGACGAGGGGGAAGCGGAAGTGGATTGGAGTTCGGAGCGCGTTAAGGGACAATAATGACGGAGGTACGATTCCGTTCTGCGTGATGTGTGTATCACAGATGGATCGTTGATGGAGGGGACGCGCCGAGCCGAGCAAGAGGGAGAGAGGGCGTTTCAAGGGCGAAAAGAGGAGGACTGGAAAGAGGGAGGAGGCAAAGAGAGGGTGATCGGCGTGGGTTGAGATCAGCGGGGACAAGAGCAACGTGGGCTGAGGCGAGACGGGATGTCGATGTCCACCGCGTGCTTGCTTGCAGTAGTGTGTGAAACGCGTACGGATGGACTTTGAGAGGGAGAGGTAGGCAGCCTGGGAAACAGCTGCCTGTTGCAGACAGGCAGTGAAAAAAGGATGATTCGAAAAGTGGGGACCCATGGAAGACCCGTCGACATCGCCTCGCTCCTTTCTGCACGTCCTATCTGCTGCTCGACGCCCGGGGCGGTGCGCGCCTCGCCTCTTTTTCTTTTTTTCCCTTAATATTTTTCGAATTTTTTGCGCGACGGGCGGCGTGTGCGGGCGGAGCGGGGGCAGGGTTAGGGTCGGGAATATACTTACTTATTCTACTTTATTGGCTTACTCGCGTTGGGCGCTGGTTTCCCAAGGTCTGCCATCATCCTTCGTCTTTCCGTCTTTTGCGTCTTCTGCGTCCTGCGTCTTTTGCGTCCTTGCGTCCTTCGTCTCAGCCTGCCATTCGTCGATTCGCTACCTTCCTCGACCACACACAGCCTGCATCAAATAAAACACCGCCATTCGCTGTTCGGTTATACCCTTCGTCACCCGCTCGGTATACACCCATCTCCCCCCTGATATACATACATACTCTCCCCGTCCGTGCTCGTGAGCGCATATAAGCCCGGTCTGCTCCCGCCCACCATGGACCGCCCCGCCGCGTACCACCCCTCCCACTCCCCCTTCCTCGCAGACCTCGCAGACCTCGACCCCCGCGACCCCCGCGACCCCGCCTCCTCGCCCTACCCCGACTTCAACTCCCCCGCAGCCGCCCCCGGCTCCCCCGCCCCCGGCCTGCCCCCGACGCCCTACACGCCCTCCTTCGCCGCGCACCACCCCGCCCCCGGCGGCTCCTACACCAACTCGCCCCTCGGCTCCGACATCTCCTACATCCCCGGCACCGACTTCGCGGCGAGCCCCAACCTCCACGGCAACGGCGGCGCATTCGGCGCGTCGCCCTTCGACCCGGACGACTTCGACTTCGCCGCGATCGGCATCGACGTCGAGCCCCCGGACGAGTACGACCCCTCCGCATACGACGTCCCGGACGCCCTCTTCTCCATGGCCGCCCTCGACTTCCACTCCCACTCCCACTCCCACTCCCAGCAGCAGCAGCAGCAGCAGCAGCAGTACCAGAGCGCCTCGCCCAGCCTGAGCACCTCCTCCCTCGGCTCCAACAACCCCGGTGCCCCCGCCCCCGTCTCCGTCTCCGTCACCCCCGCGCTCGACACGCCCTCCGCGATGCACCCCTACGGCTCGCCCTTCGACCAGAGCTCGCCCGCGTCCTCCAGCGGCGACGGCGAGTACCAGCAGCAGCACCAGCAGCACCAGCAGCGCAGCCGCGCGTCCTCCGTCTCCTCCATGCACGGCGACTACGCCGCGACGCTCGGGCTCGAGCACGTGCGCCTCGAGCCCGCCGGCCCCGCGTGGGGCGCGAAGGGCCCGCAGTCGCCCCCGCAGCTCTACATCCCCGGCGGCAGCGGCACGCCCGAGATCACGCACACCGCGACGTCCCCCGCGCCCTCCCCCGCGCCCGCCGCCGCTCACGGCAACGGCAACGGCGGCAGCGTGCTCCCGCCGGGCGGCATAAGAGGCGGCCTGATGGCCCCGAACGGGCCCGGCATCCACATCGTCCCCGCCACGCCTATCAGCGCCGGGAACGCCGCGCAGGGCGGCGCCTTCCAGGCGCTCGACGCGCTCAGGCAGGGTGCGTGCTCTTTGTTTTCCCTTCTTTTTTTTTGGTCGTGTTTTGTCGACTCTTGATGCGGAGCCGCACCGCCTTCCGTGCCCTGTCTGCGGCTTATGTCCGCATCGCTTGTCGCCATCGCGTGGATAAGCCCCCGCGCTCTGCCCCCGTTTGGTGGCGCCGTCTGCGTCCGTGCCTTGCGGAGTACGCTAGTGCGAGGCTGGGGCGTGCACGGTTCAATTCCCTTTTTTAATCCCGTTCTCCTGAGCTAGAGGTGTTGGACGATCGCGCTAGCGCCTAGCGCCGGTGCGAGGTCGTCTTTCCTGCTCTTTTTTTGTTCAACTCCACCCCTATGGAGATTTGCCACTTATTTTTCTTAACTTGCTCGGGCGGTTTCGAGGAGCAGAATATACGAAATGATGAACCCGGAACTCACGGACACTATTTTTATCCCCCCACAGCCCAGGCGTCCCCGCACCCTCAAGCCGGCCTCCCCTCCCAACAGCAGCAGCAGCAGCAGCAGTGGGCGTCGCCGTCCGGCGCGTCCCAGCAGCAGTCGTACAGCGCGCACCTCATGCAGCAACAAATGAACCAGCACCAGCAGCACCAGCACCAGCAGCACCAGCACCAGCGGCAGTCGCCCTCCCCGCTCCCGCGCCTCCCGCAGGCGCCGCCCTCGCAGTACAACTTCCCGCCGACGCTCACGCCGCCGCCCACGGCGGGGAGCGTGCGCGCGGACGACGCGAGCGGCGGCGGCGCGCTCCAGCTCGGCCTCGGCGAGGGCGTGCGCGGCAGCCCGGACCGCAACGCCAACGACGGCAACGGCAACGGCGCGAGTGGAGGCAACTTCCTCGTGCCGATCCAGCAGAGCCAGAACCCGCGCACGCGCTCCAAGTCGGACACGGCGCTGCGCCCGCCGTTCTGGCAGATGAGCCTCATGGGCCAGGGCCAGGGCCAGGGGCAGCAGCAGCAGCACGGACAGCAGCAGCAGGGACATAATCAAGCGCAGGCGCAGGAGTCTGCGACGGTCAGCATGAGCGACGTCATGGGCGCCGGCCCGGGGCAGTACGAGCAGCAGCAGCAGCAGCAGCAGCAGCAGCAACAACAGCTCCCGCGCCTGAACACGCCGCAGATGCCGTCCCAGACGCATACTTTCGGCGCGCCGGTGGGCAGCGGCGCCGGCCCGTCGGGGATCAACATCGCCGTCTCCAGCGGCGGCGGCGGGTCGAGCTTCCTCTCGCCCGACTCCGCGGCGACGTACATGCTCGGCATGGGCGGCCTGGGCGGCACGGAGCTCCGCCGCGCGCGCAGCGAGAGCCACGGGCACCGCCGCAACGCGCTCTCCGCGGACATGACGCCGATCTACGCGGACGGCGGCGGCGCGCACGCGCTGTACCCGCCGCCGCCGGCCTTCATCTCGCGCGCGGGCGCGGGCGCGTCGGCGTTCCTCTCGCCCGGGCAGGCGGGCGGCGGCGGCGGGAATGGCGGCAACGGCAACGGCATGGGCGGGCTGGGCCTCGGCATGGCGGGGGCGGGCGGCGCGCACCAGCGCTCGCTGAGCGCGGGGAGCGGCCACGCGCTCGGGCACGCGCACGCGCACCACCGGCACGCGCGCAGCCTCTCGCGCGACCGCGCGTCGCTCGGGGCGTCGCCGTACCCGTCGCCGCACGCGAGCCCGCGGCTGCTCGCGGACGTGGCGCTGCCCGGCGACATGGATCCCTATTCGTTTCCGGGCGTGTCGGGCGCCGAGTTCGAGCAGCAGCACGGCGGGGAGTACGCGGACGCGACGGTGCACGTGATGGGCGTGGACGAGCAGGGCCGCCCGATGGTGCAGACGCAGGCGCCGATGCAGGTCGTAAGGCAGAACGTGACGACGCATGCGACGGCGGACGCGAGCCAGCGCCGCCGCCGCACGGAGGCGAACTTTGCGTGCCCTGTGCCCGGGTGCGGGAGCACGTTCACGCGGCACTTTAATCTGAAAGGTGCGTTCCTTTCTTTTTTCATTTTTTTCCAACCACAATAAATCCCCTCCCCCCACTTTCGATTCTTAAAAAAATTATAATGCTGTATACGGGAAGGAAGCTGACGACTGTTTTTTTTTTTTTTTTTTTGCAGGGCACTTGCGCTCGCACAACGAGGAGCGGCCGTTCAAGTGCAAGTGGCCCGGGTGCGACAAGGGCTTCGCGCGGCAGCACGACTGCAAGCGGCACGAGCAGCTGCACCTCAACATCCGGCCGTACACGTGCCAGGGCTGCTCACGCACCTTCGCGCGCATGGACGCGCTCAACCGGCACCGTGCGTCCCCCTCTTCTCGCTCATCTAAATATACCGCTTATCTAACGAAAACCAAAAAAAAAACTTATTTTTTACTTTTTTATTTTTGTCTTGCAGTGCGTTCAGACGCGGGCACGGAGTGTCAGACGCACCAGCCGCTGCTGACGAACGACACGCCGAACAACCCCGCCGCGATCGCGGCGGCCGAGGCGGCTGCAGCGGCGGGGATCCACATCGAAGGCGTCGGCGCGGGGCTCCTCACGCTCAAGACGGAGGCGGACGCCGCGGGCTGGCAGGCCGCGGCGCAGGCGGGGAGCGTCATGGTCTAGTACCGGGCGCGTTGTTTGTCTTCCGGGATTTTTCTTATTTCTTTTTTGTTTTTTTGTTTTTGCTTTTCGCTTTCGCTTTGCGATGTCGACATATTCCCCGCCCGCCCCCTTTTTTTATCTCGACTCGCGTGGCCCTGCTTTCGTCGTCTCTTATCCCTCTCCGCTGTTCTCTCCTCGTCCGCGCACCCAGAGCATCCCGGATGCGTGCACACGCACATGCACGCAGCGTACCCAATCCCCGCATCCCCGCACCGCCCGTGCTCCCGGCAGCGCCCCGAGCGGCAGCGCCGCATCCCCGAGCTTCCCTACCCAAGTACCCAGCCCGTTGCTCTCTCGCCCTGTTATACAGAGTCCACTAGAACGCCCCGCCTCCGACTGCCGAACCCCACGAACCCGACGAAGCCGTGCCGAACCGGACCAAACCCAAGCAACTCAAGCAAGCAATGCAATGCAATGCAAAGTACTAGTATCCATACATGTATGTATCGTGGCACCGTGATGTATTTCTTACGCCCGCGCGTCTCTGCGCACGTTCTCGTTTTGTCTTTTGTCTTTTTTCTTTTTTTTTGGTCGTTCTCGCGAACCTCCCTTTCTCCGATAACTTAGTTTTGCTTATCGCCCTGTTACCTTCCTCCTTTCTTTTTTGTTATATTGGACGCTGCTGTACATGTAGCGCTGTTTCTCACTCGGTCTTTCTCTATCTAGGACCTCGCGCTCGATGTTCTTCTGTCTTGCTCATAGCTCCTTTATTCCCGCTTTCTTTCTTTTTTACCCGGTGGTAATGTGCATTATAATATATGAAGAAATTTATGAACTTTGCTATATCATGTACACTTGTTTTGCGGACCACGCTTCCCGTCGGGTTGGACAACTTTACCTGGGCTGATGTGTTCGGTGGTATACAACAACTTGTATAATCGGAAATACCGTCTTACAGGACTGCAGAGTATGCGGTAGCGAGGGCGTTGGTAAAACCCAATGATCGCATTTGAAAGCAAAAAAATAGCGCAAAACAAATAAGGCAAATAAGGCAAATAAGGCAACTGTTAATAGCAGACGACGATGTGTCATACATAGATACGAAAATACGAAAAAAAAATCAAAGCAAAGCAACAAAGCAAATAAGACAACTGTTGATAGCAGACTCGATAAGATTCAGGGGTATCGTAAAGAAAGGGAGCAGTCATGAACAGCTAATGGCGCAATGAAGTCAACCACTAACTGAACGGCCTCCGTAGAACGTATTCGGTGCACTCGTGCTGAATGCACTGCTCGATCGTATCGAACGCCTCTGGACAATGCAGCCACTTGCACCTGTACGGCCGAGTGTCATTTCCTGGCAGAGTGGGTCGAGTCCGCGCGGACACTGTGTCGGAGCTCCTCAGAATCGCAGCCAAGTCGAGCCCGTCATCGCTACCGCCGAGACCATAGATGAGATCGAGCGCAAGACCGACGCGGCGCGCATCTGGGCGAGAGGCTGGGTCCTCAGACCAGCAATGTTCGAGGACCGTCCAAAGCGCATCGCTCACGAGAGTGACAGAAGGCTTCGCAGGCCTGATATTTTTCTGAGTGACGTTGACTATTACACCCGCATCATGCTTGTATTCTGCAAACGGCGGTTTTCCGGTCATGATCTGGACATGTAAGCTTATTTAAAATGGCTATCACAGCAGCCTACACAGTCGGTTGTACCCACCTCGACAACAGTCATTCCAAAAGCCCACACGTCTGAAGCTTCTGTTGTTCGTATAGGCGAGTCATCCTGACCAGATGCGTCTTCTGATAGAATTGTCGCCCGTAGCAACTCTACAGCCATCCAGCGACATGTCCCCATAACAGATTGAGTCGTAAAGCCCTTTGTATCACAAATGCGCGAGATACCGAAGTCTGCGATAAGCGGTCTCCCGGAGTCATCAATGAGTATATTTTCCTACAGATTTAAAGAGAAAAATGAAAGGAAAAAAAAATTGAGTCAGACGAATAGACGAAAAACACGGAAGAAGCTATACCGCTTTGATGTCACCATGTACCGTTGGTGGATTACAGTTGTGCAAGTAATCAAGTCCCGCCGCTACTTGTACGAGCTTTATTGAACATTTTCAGTAAAGCTGCACTGAATGAGCAAGTAGAAGCAAGCCGTACAATTTTGAGGCGGTCCGTCTCAGGGTGTCTTGCCAAGAATTTCTTCGCATTTCCATTTTCACAGTATGGAAGAACGAGTCCGAAGAACTCTTCATAATTAGGGATTGGGTTGTCGCAAAATCCAAATGTGGCTAGGACGCTGGGATGTGATAGATGTTGGCACACCATGAATTCACGCTTCCAGCGCTTGCAAACCAAAAGGCATGAGCGTACACACATCGAGTACACGACAAGAGAAACCACATACGCGCTGAGCCTTCTCGTTATATGTACTTCTGCCCCGCACGATCGGGCGTTTGACAACGACCTTGAATGGCGTGCACGTAAGGACATCTATTTAGCAAACCAGAAGCACGTTGCAAGCGCGATAGGCATACCCTAGTCCCTCTGTCAGATTCATCCCAGTACAGCATTGCTCTGTAGACATTCGCGCAACCGCCGCAAGCAAGAGGCACAGTCTCAATTCCTTTGAGTTTCTCGGTGAGATTTTGCAGCATGGCGTCCAGGATCAGCGTCTTTAGCTAGGCAGAGAAGTGGTGCAAAGAGGCGGCCAAGGTGGCAGTGCCGGGCCTGGGAAATGCAGTTTGCGTACCTCATCACAGGCAGGCAGCGTCGCCAGAAGAAAGTCCTTTCAAAACTCCACAAGAGAAACAAATCTACCACTTATGCTTCGGAATATACACTAGTAATTTTGCTTTGTACGTCACTTCGGGTCTGCAGCTTGCCCTGGCTTGCCTACAAATTCAAGAAAAGATATGTCGTCGCGTCGAGCAGAGACAGTCGTCCAGATCGAGGTGAATGAACTCATCTTCGCTCCATTCTGTCTAGTGAAGTTTAACTGCTATTACCATTAAGCAGGGAACGCGCGTATTCCGACCTTTCAAACTCAGAATGTGCAGACCAAGCTCAGAGTCCGACGCCGAGGAGACATTCCATTCCCGATAGGCCCTCCAAGGCCGCACGCGTGAGCAATCCTTCGAGTAACGCATACCAATCATGCGAGGGTCGGAATGAAAGTGAGAGCAGATAGGGCGAAGATAAGTCAGATGCCTTGAGTGCGGACTCCCGATTTGTTTGCCCGGTCGCGCTACCGCCAGTGCCGTCTTCATCCCGGTCGCGCTCACATCCCGCGGCAGATCCTGGCCGCTTGTCGCCTGCACGTGCCGCATCTTCTTCCTTGTCTTGCTTCACGACCCAGTTCGACGGCAACAAGAGCGCTCCGGCGGATGAAGCGTGGTATGAGCTCCGCAAGCTTTCTCGAGCGCAAGCATAAAGAAGAGGAGGAAGAGCAATTGTGGAAGGAGAAAGGAGAGAACGCGCGTCTGCAGAAGGAGGAGAAGGAGCGTCTGCGAAAGGAGGAGAATGAGTGGTTACGCAAGGAAGATGGGAAACGTCAGCGGAAAGACGAAGAGGAGACGGAATGTGCGCAGGAGGAAGAGGAAGAACCCAAAGCCAAGGCGGAGGAGGAAGAGAAGCCGAAGGTTAGCATCGAAATCAAGTCAAACGAGAACGAGTTGTCCCCGAGTACCACCGATATCCCTTTCTTCGTCTCTCCCGAGTCTCATAAGAAACGCCCTTCCGCCCACTGAGCATGGCCCCACATATTCCGTGGTCAGGTGTGAAGTCGTGTGACGCACAACTGTGCGTCGGCGAAGCACCGTCCCTTCCATGCCTGCGCTTGCGAGCCCTGCACCAACGCCTGCTCCGGTCTTCCAAGAGGCAAGCCCAGTGACCGTCACCACACCAGAAATCCGCGACTTGCCATTGTTGCCCAGGATATTTGCCGATCGAGTCTGCATTGGACTCTTTGGCGAAGCTTCGCTCGCGGATTTGAGCCCGCTGTCAGAGCCGGAGCCTGGGCAGGAGCGCAGATTTGACGTGTGATGTAAATGGCGTGGGCAGCGATGGGAAGGTGGTGAGTTTGATGCAATCGCGCCTGTTCCAACTTTGTGAAGGCTCGACGCACGACCTGCGCAAAGACCCATATTCGTCCTGGTCATGCTCAAAATCAGATTTGCGCTCGAGCGAATGATTCTGGCTGCTTGTTGCTTGCACGTACCATCTCGTCTTTTTTTGTCTTTGTCCTTTGCCCCACGACTCGGTTCGATCTGAGGCGCACGAGATGTAGCAACAGCTCCGCAAGCTTCCCTCCCACTGATCATGACCACACGCCATTCGCGGTTGAATGGGAGCACGTACGCAGTCTCAGTCACCGGATGTTAAATTCGGAATCACCGTCAACGAGAGTGGGAGTTCGAAGTTTGAAAGGGGCCAGGGAGTCCTGTCAGAGGAATGGACTTCGATAAGGAGGCGTTCGGCCCTATGGGCATTCTCTGCTGGCGCGCGAGCGTGCATGGATGACCATGAAGCGGTCAAGAATGGGTGTCGGCTGAAAAGTTCCTGTGGTGTGGTACGGAAAAGATGAATATCATGCCTGTGTTTATGTGTTTATGTGGGAGGGGCGGACGGGAGTGGGGCTCGGAAAAGGCCGACAGGTGGACCTTGGACGGAAATGGCCGACAGATGGTCTGTGCGCGCAAAGGCACAACGTCTCTGAAAGGAAATTTCATCAAATCGCCAAATCGCCGGAACCATCTGGCTTGGTTCGAACCCGCATGTTGCCCGTCTATCGACTGCTTTTGGAAATCTCGCGTGGTGGTCCAGAAAGTGTTGCATCCTGCTTTATATGGAAATTAATTCCCATCCGCCAGCGGAAACAAGGTGCCGCCTCGCAGTTCAACCTCATTCAAAGGTAGAAATGCCACATAAATATGCAGAAACCTTTGCTGTACATACAGACAATGAGAATACAGACATATTCGGCTCAACTCGACATGTTGGTTAATTTCCATATAAGGCAGGATGCAAGACTTTCTGAACCCACCTGTACATGCCGAACTCTTGCTGCAATCGTGAGCCGACAATGTCGAGATCTGTATCTTCAATTACATCAACAAAGGTAAGGGTCAGGTAGGGGTCAGTTGTGCTGGGTGTTATTGACAAACTCGACTTTCACAGAATTGAGACGGGCTAATACTCCGATGCAGATGGCCCATAACCCGCTAAGAGAGAAGGCGAAAGAACGCGTACGCTCGTATATGAGCCGCTGCTGATGGCGACCCGCTTCGATCTCCTTGCTCCCCTGGCCAAACTCCAAGCCGCTGTCCCCTCACCGTCCGCGCGAGAATAGACACAGGACCCGTTCGTTTCGTGCAACGCGGGAAATCGGAGGCAAATCAGCTTCGCTCCCTGTTTCCCCGCATGCTCACGTGCACTTCCTCCCTCAAGTAAGAGCGGGCTGCTAATGCCCATGTTCAGCGCGTACTCCAGCTCTACAGCATCCACTTCACCCCCAGTGAAAGGAGTTCGGAGGAGCCGCAGCCACAAACACGCCACTGTCGTCGTCGTCTTACGCTTCCCATGACGAAAGGCAGCAGAGCCGCGCCGCGCGATTACCTTCTTTTTTCTGCTGCTGCCCCCCCCCCCCCCCCCCTTTCCCCCTCTCCTCGCCGCGACGCGGCCTCCACGGGCCTTCGTGACCGTGCACACCTTCCCATGCATATATACATATACCCCACGCGTGCGCGTCCGCACGTACATACATCTTTACTGTGCGCGGCCGCGTCCCTCCACGCGCGTCGCAACGGCCACACGCTCATATACACCGCACATTTAACCACCTATTTACTCATCCGTTTATTTCTGCATCACAACATCCGAATCCTCGATCTATAGCTGAAGATATTAGTGTGCCTGTTTACGCTTATGCTTATGCTGTTTGGAATCGCGTCCTGCTGTGCGTGAGCTCCAACCACTCCCTCCCCATGCAAAGCCACATTATAGTTTTTTGGGAGGGCTTCGCTCCCCAAAAACACTATCTCACACCGTTTTTATGTGAACAAGGCAGGAATCACCTTCCTTTTATAAGGGAGGGGGGGGGGGGGGGGGGGGGAGCCTTTTCTGACCCACCTGTATGTGTAGCCTCCACAAAGCTGTCGTAACTGTTTCGCTATTCATCCCACATCTGTTTTTTTTTGCTCATTCAAATCTTGATTTGATGCTCAGATGTTCGGAAATTACATTGAAGTTCAGTTAGAGGGCAGAACATCTTATCAGCAAGCTCGCGCTTCAGTATTCACTACTATTTCCGTTCGCTGAACGAGTATATCTGAACATGCATCTACCAAGCACACCGCACCGCGGAAGCACCCCAAACTGATGTAACACGTTCCACGCACCAATTAAATTGATGGGACCCTCAACCTCGAAGAAAGCGGGAGGTATTTCATTTCAAAGCCCTCGCTCTTTCCCTGCATCAGACAGTCAGCACGTCTCCTTTATAGAAGTAGTCGCAAAAAAGCCACCCACCTATTCGTCCTGCGTATGAAGTCACGGTCATAGATGTCGCTATAACTCTCATAGTGCACGCGCTGGCTCACGGGCGTGTTTCTTATCCTCTGGGCATCGCGTTCCGTGACATAAAAAACTCCAGGACACCGGTTACCATAGAAAGAGTTATGGCAACGAGCGGGACCAGCGACATCTGGACAGACGCTGTGAAAATCGCAGACATTGCAGCGGAGGATGCGCAGCCACTTATCGTCACCGTACTTGGCGTTCCGACGCTTCAAGTTCGTGCTCTGCGCAAGCACTGTACTTTCATCGCACGTGTTAATTGCGCGCATCCGCTCGATGTCAGTGCGAGAGTACGGAGTATCCCTTCGGTTTGCGTGGACAATATCGGGTCCTTTGCTCATTGGCATCTCTCTGAAATCAGCTGGTCTTTCTCCACACTTGAAGTTGGGGCATTTCTTGGGATTCTCTCGACAGAGAGTAGAAATCGGTTTGGGTTTCTGAAAGAACGGGATCCTCATCCTTCGCATGGAAAGAAGGTAAGCAAAGCCTACACTTAAAGATGTAGGAAACAGTGCAGCAGACGAACCTGAGTAGTGAATAAAAGATTGTTGACATTTAATGATGATTGTATATCGCTCGTTCAACGGGCTAACACTGCCTATCAGAATTGCTCGTTGACTGTCAAACAAGATAAGTTGTAACGTACCGGAAAAGAGAATTCCAGAATCAATGATAGTAAGGGCTCAAAAGAGCTGCAAATGAATTCGAAGTAATAAAGGTATGAAGAGCGAGAAGCGGGAAGAATGGGAAAATAGCAGAAGGGCTGAAGAAAGCTTTATATACCTGCGGCCTTCAGAGAACAATAAGGTGTCTAAGCGCATGTGGCTCGGCAATATGGCTACGTATAGTAAGGTGGCGGTGACAGGAGGAAGTCACGAAACCCATATACGACGTCTCAAAACGAGGACTGGCGAATACGACGGAAAAGAGGTAAACCGTAATACATGTCTCCGTTCTTTGTAAACCATCGCTGAGTGCTGCTACCGATTCAACGGTGAAGGAGGACTGGATTGCTTGAGGCCCAAGCTGATCAAATAAACTTGGCCTAACCTCACCGCGATCGGCTAGGAGCGTGTGGCCCGGAGCACATCTAAGTGCTCTTCTTTCTGTCATCCTTGGCTTTACTCTTGCTCGCTCTTGCCGATACTTTATCCCAATAGAAAGTAGGCAGGAAGCCGACCCGGTCTTCTCCGTTCCGTACATCCGCGACACCAGCGTCGTCAAGTAGCACGACTTCAGGACCCCTGCCAGGAACGAAGGTTACCCTCCAAACGCATTCCTCTTTCGAGCGTGACTTCCTCCCTGCTGCACGAGATTCGGAAAGTATGTCAGATGACGATGAAGGGGAAGATCCAGAGGAGCCCATATCCCAGTCGTCAATAATCGACCTGAGAAATATTATGAAGCGACTGCCAAAGTCGAGGCAGATATTGGGATCCCAGGCTCCCGGCTTCCCACGAACGAGTCGCGGAAGCTGAACGGTTTTGAATGACTGCAGATCCTTGAGGCGCCCTGCAGGCGTTCTGAAGCCGACTTTTATTTCCTGTTTAAAAGTTCTCATTTAAACTCAGCTATATGCAAAGCTTGTGCATACCGGAACGCCCAGGAGGAATGATTGGAAGTAGAATTTCAACAGCTTCCTGTGAAAAAGAACAATGAGTAAGTGTATCTTTGACTATTTAGATAACTTACTTTTCAAATCTTGCTTCATCTTGTGGTCCCCTTATTGTGAGAGAGGTCTTGAGCTCGACAAAAGTATTCGGCTGGCCGGTGTATCTTCCTGGAGAACACGATGAGAATCTTAACCCTAAAAGAGATAAATCGCTACGCCAACCTTCGACACAATCAACCTCTCCGCCTATGATCATTCTACTGTCGCCTAACTTCGTCTTCACTACACTACACCATTGAACATTTGTGTCGATATTCCCGCTCCAGCCGTTAGGAAGGCGGCCAGGATCATGTCCAGGATCGGGAGTGGCGGAGGTGCAATACGATTCAAAAGCGTATCCGAAGTAAGATTGCAAACGATTTCTATCCGTCATGTTCTCCCTGGTACATCAAATGAGTTCAGGTGCCGTAACGAAAAATCTATCAGCCCACTTTTCTTTTAATTTCTGGCTGCTTAGATGTTCCTCAAAGTAAAGCGTGCCATTCACACACATAACATTGAGAAGCCAGCCGTCTCGCTCTTCGTAGGGTGCTGTCAGTATTCTCTCACGTTGAATATCAGTATGATATTTAAAGCATTTTGATCTCAAGAGCATCTCACTTTGTCATAACGCCTCTCCAAGAGACAACATTCGCTCTCTGTCTCTCGGGAGAAACTTCGTCGCTAAGGCAAGCTGTCAGAAGTCCGTCTAGCCTTCCCCGTTCCTCTGGCCTTTTAATCCACGTCTCGTACGCATATGTGAGATCGGCATTGTGAGGCGGATGCGTGAAGTATTTCATCGCATTGTTTGAGAATTCGAGAGTTCGAGAGGGTGAGTAAGAGAATGTAACAAGCTGGTTGGGATACTGGAAAGCAGGCGTATGACGAGGTGCAGCAGTTGGAAACCCGACACAATGAATTTTGTTTGTTTGTTCTTCGCCGTCAATTCGACGCCGTATTGGCGAGCGTTGTTCACGTCCAGACTCTTCCACTTGATCAAAGCTGCGCTTCGTGGAACTCATCGTGGTCGACGTTCAAGCAGAGCCTGCAGCTCTGTTCGGCACTTCGACTGTGATCCGTGTGATTCGAGATCGACACGCTCGCGTTTTGACGGCTGAACACTTTCTCAAGGTCTTTCTTTCTCCATCTTGTTTGCTAAACCAATCATGTCCCGCGTTCCTCGACCAGCAGTCTCAACGGGCTCTCTTCGCAATCAGTACCATGCGTCGACCTCGTCGACGAATGGGGCTCAGACTAAGGCTCCCACACCGAATACTCCATCTGGGCTTCGCGTTCCACACTCGAGTACAGCCAAGCGTGCCCCAAGTCCTCGTAGGAAAGAGACAGAAGAAAAGTCATCGACAGCAAGGCTCAGTTTGAAGGAACAGATTGCGCTTAGGAGAGCCGAAGCAAAGAAAGCACAGGCGACGCAGAATAATTCCGGCGGCGTGCTTCTCAGCACCTTTGGCGGAGATGATGACTTAGTAGTTGAAAAGTCAAAGGATGTCGAGGAAGATGTGAACGATCTGGGTAGATGGAGTATTCGCGAGACGGTCGAACGCGCTCGAAGTACAGGTCAGTGAGCTCGCCTCATGTACGCTTGGCAGATTCACCTAACCCCATATATTTCATTCGTTGAGGTAATTTCAACATTTCATCGCGCTCCCTCGTCTGCATTCCTTCTTGTTTATTTGAGGTTCATCTGGGGGTCACTCCGAAGCCTTTGGATTCCGTCACGGAACCTGATTATCCTGTTGATGATGCGCCCAAGCGAAATAGGCAAAATAAACAGCAGCCATCATGGTTTGAGGCACAAGATCTTATGGTTTTGAAAGCACGTAGTAACGAAATAGTTGCTCTACAGCCGGAACTCTCGTTTTTCGGGAGTCTGAAAGTCGTTGATGTGAGCCTCGCTCAATTTTTTCTCTTTTCTTTATCAGTCTTTTATAATTGTTTAAGTAGCTTCACAACAACCGACTTTCTACTTTGCCCGCATCGCTGTCGATTCTGGCTTGTTTGACGACGCTCGATGTTTCTAACAACAATCTCACTGCAATACCACCTCCACTATTCTCCTTACCGGCACTCGCCACGCTGAATCTCGCGCACAATCAACTCACGTCCCTACCATTTTCGCGATTCAATGATCCGGTAGACCTGCCAGAGTCTGTGGATACTGGCGCTTTCTTCCAGCCGGAAGTCAGCCGAGCGATCAAGCCATTGCCCAACTTGCATGTCCTAGATCTTGGCCACAACAAAATTACGTCTGCCTCTATCGATACATCCCACCTGCCATCTGCGATCAAGTACCTGACACTGGCGCACAATCCTCTCGGAAAATCTCAAGACCTGTTCACGGTGCTTGCGAAGCTGGAAAATTTGCAAGAGGTTCATATGGAGCATACTGGACTCACAAATGAATCTTTCATTCATCGTCCACCCGTGAAATTTTCGAGGCTACAGCTTTTAGACATCAGCGAGACGGACGTTACAGAGCAAGCCGTCCGTGCATTCTTCGCTGAATCGCCACGCAGCGGAGGTCTGAGTTTCCAAATTACCACAGCACCGCCTAGTCCGGGTGAGCTGCGCATTGCTGTCGGTAAAAAAGTTGTAAGAGAAGCCTGGGAGATCGAGGCGGAGAAAAATTACTTGAAGAAGAAAAAGAGCTTCATCAGAGCGGATACTGACAAGCAACCTGCGCAGACTGGAAAGGAGACCCGGGAAATTGAGGCGGAACAAGGTCTCACATCCGAAGGGGGGCACAGACGAGTCCATGTTGCCGCCACCGCCCCATCGACAACTGCATCTCAACCAAAAAGTGCAGCCTCTCGTCCGAAAGTTGTGGAAAAGGAACAATGGGAAATTGAGGCTGAACAAGGGTTACTGACAGAAGGCGGTCGCCGACGGCTACGCGCACAGCAGGCCGCGAATGCCGCCAAAGCATCCACACCCACAGATCCAGCCGAATCGAGATCGCCTAGTGCTTCTCCTTCCCTCGCGAGCTCGGTGTACTATGACGCTGCGACGCTGACACTAACACTCCCGCCGTCGGCACCTCCGACACGCGCTCATACACGCGCTTTCTCTCTTATAGCGACTCCCCAGAAAGGCAGGACACCAGAGGACCTACTTGTCCCTGCGCCGACGCTCCCACTCGCGGTCATCGCGCGAGAAGATTTCGCTACGAAGCTCCGCGTGTTAAACCTAAGCAATCGCCGTGCGGACCCAACATTCAGCTTCCCTTCCGCGTCCTTTCTTGCTACACCACAATCCACAGCAGGTGTGCTTCCACGTCTCGACGAGCTGTGCCTTGAAGGCTGCGCGTTGGGCGACACGGTTTCCTTGAGTCAAGAGCCTGAAGGCGGAGGGGCGCCGGTTTCGCAAAGAAAAGGTCTCCTCGAACTGCTCGCAGACGCGTTCCCCGTGCTCAGTGTCCTCGACCTCTCATACAACACACTCACATCAGATGGGCTGTCTTCGTCTGCGCTCGAGTGCTTTCTCGTCCCTTCTGAAAGCCGGCGAAAGGGATTGAAGGTCCTTCGGCTGCGCGGGAACCGTCTGACGGCGCTGGAAGCCTTTGAGAGCGTCACAGAACTATTCCGCGGCAACCGACAGGTGCCGGAATGGCGTCTCGAGGAACTCGATATACGAGATAACGAGATTTCGAAGCTCCCCGTAACGTTGGGTTTGTTGCCGATGGATGTGCTTCTGGTGGATGGAAATACGTGAGTGTTAAGTATGCCTCCTACCGGTGAAGAAGCACTTATGTTTGACAATTATCCGTAGGTTCCGCGTGCCGCCCAGAAAGGTTTGGGAAAGAGAGGGTAAGCTTCTGATCTTGCATGTCTATTATCTCCTGCTCATGCTCCTATCTACACTAGGGACCAAAGGGCTTCTAAGCTGGCTGCGCGGCCGGATTGAATGACAAGCATTCCATCCATTTATTTTTTCTAGGGGATTCTAGCCAACAATAAGCTGTATCAGCAGTATGATGACATGTACGTCTTTTGACCTAGCGCGGTATGTTAATCAAATCGTGTATGATAAAGAACGGAGAATACATTCAACATTGAACCATATAAGATAAGAGTCTATAAATTAAGTGGTATGCAAAGCTGCGTATCTCTAATTCTACGTTCCTATTACACATTCTTCGTCTCCTCTGGCCGTCGCTGCTCTTCGTCCTGTGAATCCGCCTCCGGCTCGGAGTCGCCCTGGTATGCCTGCTCGAGCCACATGTCATAGTATAACCCGCCTTTTTCGAGAAGTTCCTGGTGTGTGCCTTGTTCAACGACTTCGCCTTGGTTGAAGACGAGGATGAGATCGGCTTCGACGACGGTGCGGAGACTGCGATCGTAATGGGAGAACCAGAAGTCAGACAATTTGCGTATAGAATGGGAAGGATTGCGACGCACCGATGAGCAATGAAAATACTTGTCCGTCTCTTGTCGAGGAGAATGCTGTTGATGTTCTTCATCAATTCTGTCTCAGTACGACCATCTAGTGCAGATGTCTATAGGAATGAATGCGCTTATGTCAAACGTCTGCATCCGCTTTTGATGACAGAAACGCATACCGCTTCGTCGAAGAAGAGAATTGGCGGATCCTTCAGTAGAACTCTTGCAACAGCCAACCGTTGCTTCTCTCCCCCAGAAATCATTAGTCCGCGCTCTCCGACAGTCGTCTTATACCCCTCGGGAAGACGCTCAACCGTTGCGTGCACATTCGCGCGTTTCGCGGCCTCCACGACCTCCTCCTCGCTCGCGTCCAGGCGGCCGTAGCGGATGTTGTGCATGATGTCCGCGTGGAACATCGGTGTGTCCTGTGGGACGACGCCAATCGCCCTGCGAACGCTATCGAGCTGAAGTTCGTGGATATCCTGGTCGTCGATCAGGATGCGTCCTGCCGTAGGATCGTAGAAACGGAAGAGCAGCCGGAATACGGTTGACTTGCCGCAGCCGGATGGCCCGACAAGCGCGACTTTCTTCCCTGCGGGTACCGTGAAGGAGAGGTTGCGGAAAATAGGCCGGTCAGCGTGGTAACCGAAGCCGACGTTCTGGAAGCGAATGGAGCCGCCGCTGAGGACGAGCGGCTTCGCGTCAGGTTTGTCCTAATAATTGAGCGTAGCTGATTAGCGCAGAACACTAAAATCAAGTAGGTATGTAATTACTGGAGGCGGTGTGTGCTCTGTCTGAAGATTGAATAAGACCTCCATATCGAGCAGACTCTGACGCATTTCGCGGTATATCGTTCCGAGGAAGTTCAAAGGAAGTGACAGCTGGAAAACAAGCTGGTTCACCATTACGAGGTCGCCAACGGTCATGGTACCATTGACTACACCCTGCGCGGCCAAGAACATCATGAGCGTGAGCGCACTCGAGTAAATGGCATTTTGTCCGGAGTTCAGGAAGGCAAGCGAGGTAGTAATCTTGATCGACGATTTTTCGTACGAAGCGAGATGCTTGTCGTACTGTGCCAATTCAAATGTCTCATTATTGAAGTTCTTTGAAAGTAAGCTGTCAGTTTGTTTTTCCCCTTCTACTCCGAAAACAAGATACATACTTTAACGGCTTCATAATTGATAAGAGAGTCGACGGCTACGGTCGCTGCTTTGTTATCTGCCTTATTTGCATCGCGTCGGAATTGGGTCCTGAAGACGATAAGGAAAGAGAATATTGGGTTAAAATGGACAAGTTATACTCACCTCCACGAAGTTGTCCGCACCGTAAACCAAGTATATGCAAGCATGGTTGCAGCTACCACAGCAGCATAGTCCCAGCCAAACTTATAGGTCTACCGTAGAGGAAAAACTCAACAAAATTCCCAGACAATGAGAGGAGCATAGTTTTACCAAGATACCGCAAACCATGGATATTTCGAGAGCCGTCGGTACTATTCGGAATAATACCGATTGCAAGATAAAAGTGATTCCCCTACACAAAAAGGTTGTTTGGCACCAATTTCAAAAAAAGCGCAATTACATACTTTGTCCCGCGATCGATCGCACGGGTTAAGCCTCCGGTTTGGCGTGAAAGATGGAATTTAAGATCAAGATTCAGAAGGTGCTCGAAAGTCTCTCTAGCGACTCTGCGAACGGCAGCCTGGCCGACATTGGCAAATACGGCATTGAGCAGCTCCGAGAAAAGCGTTGCTCCGATCCGAGCGGCACCATCTGGGCACTATGATCAGTTCCTCCTAACTGTGAGAAGTTTGGAGTTCGACGAACATCCCAGAATTAATGATCCAGCCAATACCCACACAGTAGAGTCCGCTGTTATCTCGACGTTGAGGAAGTCGATGATGTTTTTGAATAGCAACGGTACCTGCACATTCAGAACCTGTGTTGAATTCGTATCAGGAAAGGTCCTGTGGCCGTAAAAGTGACAGGTCGACACACCTTGCCCGCTACTAGCAGACCAAAACCCAATATAACCCTGCTCCTAACCTTCCAGTCTCCCGGCGGCCATATGTTTACCAGAAGGCGTTTTACGATAGCCCAATCGTTCCGTCTCTGCTGTGCTTGACTGATTTGCTTCTCGGCACCTAGATCCCTCGCGGTCTTCGCAGCGACCTTGGAAGGGTCCGAGCTGTCTGCTTTGGCCTTGGATGGCTCAGAAGGCGTGCTCCTTTTACTGGTGCTTCCAAATCTGCGCACACTTGCAGCAGAACCCACCGGCATGCATCGCAGATTCCACGTCGGTTTGTGTCTGAGGCATGAGAAACCGGTCAGGGTACCGTGGTGAACGACCCGCGATTGCGACGGCATAGATCGGAATGCTTGAGAGCGGAAGATGCTCAACATCCTCAGAGCCCTTACGCCGTCTCAATATCCAGCCCTTTCTAAGTTGTCAGTGGGAGACTGAGCGTCGAGTTAAGTTTAAGGAATGTCCGCGATCTCGGCGGCTCACGCACTCATGGCGGCGACTGGCGTGCCTCGGCAACTTCAAATCTTATCTGATAAGTACAGTAACTCCTCATCACCACGTGAAAAGCCGCGCACAGCTCTCTCAGTTATTCGATTTCTTCAACTTGGCAGGACGCCTGTCGACAAGCGCTTCCCCTTCTAAGTCTTACCTCCAGATATTACATCTTCAATGAGGATGCTCTGCTATTGATCGCCTTTGAAGAGTAAGTAATGAGTTGCGAGCAATATACATTTTCAGGGAAACGCATTGAGGTGCATGAGCACGATACATGAAGTTGTGGAACACACCGTGAGGTGTGAACACTAGAAAACAGACAGGAGAATATTCTGTAATTCGAGTGAGAGAAGTTTCTAATAATACAGTATCGTGCGCGTACCTGTAATTCGAGTGAGAGAAGTTGAACTCGAATTACGGCGCGCGCGCATATAAGTACGTTACGAAAAGGGAAATGATTATCTAATGATGATGTCGTAACCGGGAGGTTACACTCCTCCCCACTGTGAAAAAGAGGAAAGGGGGGCAAGGGACAAGTCATCTACTGGATTTGAAGGCAGATGTCCGATAAAGTCCGTTTCTAAGTAAGAGAGACCATGTTAAGAACGCAAGTGCCCGAGCCAGATGTCCAGTGCTTCGCAGTCATCGAGCTCGCGACCGGGCAGCCAAAGATCGCCCTCCGGACCTTCGCCACGCCAGCGGACAAGATATTGGAAACCGCGACCGCGACGCCGTTGATCGAGGATTCGCTCGACTTGCCACTCTTCGAAACCTTCAGGGTTGAGGACGGGTGGAGGCTGATGGAGTGCGCGAGAGGGATAAAGGGCGTCGTCGTTTCCGATGTAGCGTTTTAGCTGGGAAGCATGGAACGACAAGCATTTGTTCCGTGTGTTAGGGAGTTCGAGCTGGTAGACAGAGCGATCTGGGAAGGCACGGGAGACGCGGTACTTTCCGTCCCAGCGGGGCATGAACTTGGCGACGCGTCCGTCGCCATGTTGCATATAGTCACGCCGGCGGTGGAGAGTGGAGAGCATAACGTAGTCGCCGACTTGGTAACGGTCCTCCGGAGAGCGCGTTTTGTCAGCTTGTTTGGCTTGAGAGACCTTTGCTAGGACAAGGGCGTCGCGCGCTTCTGCGCAGTCAAGGGCAAGGCGTTGGAAAAGCTCACGAGCGCGCACGTCTTCAGGCAAGTCATCAGGGGGAGTCTCCAGCTCGATAAGAGGTGGTATGATGCGGGGAGAGCGACCCATCCTGAGCTGGAACGGGGTGAAACCCGTAGAGGCATTGACAGTATTCATAAGTTCGAAGCGCACGCGAGGTAGGGCATCAACCCAGCCGGTTTGTTGGCGGGAGACATAGAAACGTAGCGCTTGAATTACGGTCTTGTTTGTTCGCTCGCTGAGGCCATCAGTTTGCGGATGGAAGGAGGTACTCATCTTGAGTTTGACTCCCGAGAGGTGGTGAAGAGTCTTCCAGAAGCGCGAAAGGAAGAGGTGGTCGCGGTCGCTGAAGATGTTGAGGGGGAGACCGTTCTCACAGTACCAGTTGTCAAAGAAGAGGCGGGCAAAGGATTCAGCATTGATCTCGGAGGTGCAGGGTATGAGACGGACGTCGGCACCGAGTTGGTCGGTAATGGTGCAAAGGTAGTTAAAACCGTGATCGAGAGGGAGGGGGCCGACGAAGTCGATAAAGATGTTGTCCCCGCGCTCGCGGGCAATGGCAATGGGGTGGAGCGGCCCGGTTGGCTTCTTAGTTGAGGATTTGTTGCGTTGGCAGGAGTCACACTGTGGGATGTAAGACTTCTCGAGGTCAGAGCGCATATTAGGCCAGTAGAACGAGGAGCGAAGCGTAGCATAGGACTTTTCAGAGCCGTAGTGTCCAAGAGAGTCGTGTGCGAGCCGGAAGAGTGTCTCGCGCAGGTTGCCAGTCCTGGGAACTACAAGACGGTCGCCTAGGAAGATGAGGCCGTTCTCGATACGAATTCCTAGGGACGAAGTCGGATTTGCGAGGAGGTGTGCAGAGAAGCCGTCCTGGGGGTAGCCTGAGCGGATGTTCTGGAGGAGCTCGGTATCTGAGGTGATCGAGAGCACAGCCGCAGAAAAATCAGGCGCTGCTGATCGGGTCGCAGGCGGGTCAACGTTTTCCTCGTCAGGAAAACGCGACAGACCGTCCGCGACGATATTTAGCTCCCCCGGGACGTAGCGGATCTCAAATACGTACTGAGCGAGGAATTCTTGCCACCGCGCTTGGCGGCGGGAGAGGTCTTTTTGTGACAGGAAATGCTCGAGCGTTTTGTGGTCCGTATAGACAGTGAAGGTCGCGCCTAGGAGGTCGGATCGAAATTTCTTGAGAGCTTTCACGATGGCGAGGAGCTCTTTCTCGTGCACCGGGTAATTGAGTTCGGGTCCGCGCAACGGCGTAGAGTCGAATGCTACGGGCCGCGCGGAGTCGGGGGTTGGGCCGAAGGAGAGCACCGCGCCGGTGCGCCTGTCGCTAGCGTCGGTATGGAGGAAAATCTTGTTGTCGCCAGGGCTTTTGTGGTCGATTGTGGTGAGACATTGAGCGGAGAGTACTAGTTTCTTGATATTGTCGAAGGCGTTTTGCGATTGGGCGGTCCAAGGGGGGAATTCTTTATCGGCGGTTTTGGTGGTGAGGGTGTTGAGTACGGAGGTATAATCGGCGAGGTTAGGGAGGAAAGGAGCGAGGTAGCGGACGAGCCCGAGGAAGGAGCGGACATCGGAGGCGGAGCGGGGTTGTGGCCAAGCGGCAATCTTCTCGGTCTTCTTGGGATCGGCTTGGATACCGTCTTGGGAGATGCGGTGGCCGAGGAAATCGAGGGAGGTGCAGAAGAGTTGAGTTTTCTTGGAGGAGCAGTAAAGTTTAGCCTTGGCGAGTGCATCAAGAACGGTGCGAACGTTCTTGATGTGATCGTCAAGGCTATCGGACCAGATAATGATGTCATCGAGATAACAATGGCAGCTCTTACCAATGAGTCCGGCGAGGGCGGCTTCCATGCGACGTTGGTGAGTAGCCGGAGCGTTACGGCACCCCATTGGCATTACCGTCCACTCGTACAACCCTAACGGAGTGTTGATGGCGGTCAACGGAATTTGATCCGGGCGGACCTTCGTCTGGAAAAAGGCATTCGTCATGTCGATTTTGGCCCAGATCTTGCCGCGAGCACAGTCCGCAAGAATGTCGTCGACGCGCGGGAGGGGGTAGCTATCAGGTTCTGTGTTTGAGTTTAGTTCACGGAAATCGCAGAGCATGCGGGGGAGGGCGAGCGGGTCTGATTTAGCAAGCAGGAACGCGGGCGATGCGTGCTTACTACTCGACGGCCGTAAGCGGCCGGCATCTAAATGCTGTCTGAGAAGCGTGTCCCAAGCGTCGCGGTATTTGCGCGGCGACGTGTACTGGCGGGTACGGATGCGCTTGTCAGCGTCCTTTAGGGTGAACTCATGGTAGACGTCGTCCGGTAGATCATCAACATGGGGGATGTCACTGGGAAAGAGTAAATAATAAGACTTGCGCATCTTAGATTCTTCGTCTGTCAGACGTTGTTGGAAGGCAATGAGTGTCAGACGGTCGCGGATGGCAGCGACAACATCAGGCTGCCACCTGGAAATGTGCTCGCGATCTAACGTCGCACGTCGCACGCGTGAGCACTTTGACAGCTCGTCAAGAAGCTCCTTCTTGTGGTTAATTTGATCCCTAAGAGCGGTCAGGGCTCGTTTGCGGGGCGAACAGGGTCGGAGCAACGGGGGAGGCCGTGTCAGGTCCGTTGGAGGGTTGAGGAGATCATATTGCGCGTGTTTCGCAAGTGCGGAGCGGAGTTCGTGGTCAAGAACTATAGCATTCGCGGCAAGAAAGGGGCCGCCAAGGATCAAAGGAGAACAGAGAGAAGTGGCTACAATAGCACGGACAGTACGCGAAAGAAACTTTGAATCGGCGGAACGAGGGGCTATGTGTACATATTCCGTCAGGACTGCACTGCTACTGTTGCCTCCCATTGCGAGCGCGACGTGTTTGGGCTCCGGGAGGCGGCGGCGACGGAGTTGTAATTGGTCGACGAGTTTGGTGTCAATCAGAACTAGGGACGAACCATTATCAATTAGTGTGGGAATGGAGAGGGGTCCTTCGGGACCGTCGAGGAGACAGTTCCAGGTGAGGTGGGGTGTCTGGAAAGGAGAGACGTACTCCGAACCGTCCGACTCGGAAGGCGCCTCGTAGACCTGGGAGGACGGCATCTCGACCCCGACGGATGCCACAGCCGTGGCGGCCGAGGATGTCGACGGCGCGCTGACTGGCTCCTCCGCAGTGTGTCCCGCGAGGTCGGCGAGTGCGTAGGCGGGCAACTGCGGGTGTGGCAGGTTTCTGATCGCCGCCACAGTTTCAGTCTTGACGAAGAGCGGGGCCGGCACCGGGGCACCCGGCGGGCGCTTACGGTCACCCTCCGCGTCGGTGATGGTCGCTTTATTGTGGTAAGAGGCGGGGAGGGTGCATGACAGCGCACGGTGGTTCGTGTAATAGTGTCGACAGTTGTAACAACCTCGGTGGCGGGCCAGAATTGCGCCTTCGCGTGGCGTGAGGCCGTAGTCAGCGGCGCGCAGGGGGCCAGGTCGGGCACGTGAGGCGGCCGGAACACGTGAGGCGGCCGGAACATTCGCTGTCGCCGGAAGGGAGGCGAGAGCTGGACGCGGCACGGCCACTGGCGTGGTCTTCTTGGATTGCGCACGGAGCGCGGCGTTGAGTGAGTCCCGACGGCGGCGAACGGTCTCGTCCGCCTCGAAGGCCGCCAGGAGCCAGAGGTCGAATCCGACGATGCCGTGGACTGTCGGGACCTCGAGTTCCTTGCGGACCTCCTCATCACAGTGCGCCTCCATCAGGTCGCGTATGGCGCGGTTGTCGAAGGCGTACGTGGTGCCGAGGAGAGCGTCGTTCTTTTCCAGGATCTCGTAGTAGAAGTCGTTGGCCTTGCGGCTGTTCTGGCGGAGCGAGAGGATTTCGGCCTTGGTGCGCGACTCCCAGCCGTATTCAAGGACGACGGGGCGGAGTGCGAGTGCGAACTGATCAAAATCCATAGCTTGGACGGCGGCTGCTTGTGGGGTGTACCAGTTACGGATGGCGCGTCCTTTGAGGCCACGCGCAACACGGCGTATGAGGTCTTCGTCGTCCTCGACACTTGCGGCGATGCGGTAGTCTTCACATGCGCTCTTCCAATCGGTGAAGAGCTGTACTGTCCAGGAGCCTTCGGAGACAATGGGGATCTGAGACATCTTGGGATGGAGAAGCGCAGCGTGCGCACGAAGAGTGTTTGCGGACATGATGAAGGAACGAGAGAGAGCGGGACGCCCGGAAGTGGCAGCGACTTCCCTGGAGCGTGAGACGGTGGCACGGCACCGATGAGTACAAAAAGGCCGAATCCGTGTCGCCTGCGACGGCTAAACGGAGGCACGCGGCTCGGATGAGCGGAGAAGAGTCCCTAGATCACTCTGCCGTGATTCCCGGGATGCCAGGCGACAACGGTCAGCCTGGAACTCGAAGACACGTACAATAAGCGGTGGCAGCCGCCGGTTGCACGCGGTACAAGAAGTTCTCGATGTCAAAAAAAAAGTGGAACACACCGTGAGGTGTGAACACTAGAAAACAGACAGGAGAATATTCTGTAATTCGAGTGAGAGAAGTTTCTAATAATACAGTATCGTGCGCGTACCTGTAATTCGAGTGAGAGAAGTTGAACTCGAATTACGGCGCGCGCGCATATAAGTACGTTACGAAAAGGGAAATGATTATCTAATGATGATGTCGTAACCGGGAGGTTACAAGTTGTGAACCAAAACAGTTACAAAGGGGGAAAACGCAAAACACGACATCAGGGCCATAGAAAGACTTCAAGAGCGAAAAAGAAAGAAAAAAGATTGCATCTCGTTCACTTTCGGGCCGCACGCTTTTTGACCTCCTCTTCCTTGCACGCATGCAGCATAATCTTGTTCGGATGACCCGTCGTCATACCGGTATGGCCCTTCGACCAATCATACGAGACCGCATATGCAAAGATGTTCCCCGTACGGTTGAACGCCGTCGCGACGATCGGGCCGGGCGAAGGATCGAAAGCTGAATACGCGAGTGAGAATTTAAGGCTGCTTAGAAAAACAAATCACGGCATGACGCAAAACCCAGACGTACTCTTCAGACGCGTGCGTGCGTCCTTGTCCCAGAAGTTGACTGTACCATCCGAGCCTGACGTAGAGAACGTGCCGTGAACGGGGTGGAACGTAATATCATTGACGGAGTAGACGAGTGTCTGGTCTTTCGCGTTCGGTGCTTGCTCTTTGCGATGGCACTTGAACGAGAAGTTTTGACTGTTTGGGCAAAAAGTAAGAACACACTCTGAGAACGTTAGAAATCAAACCTTACTTTGCCTGCTTCTCTTCCACATATCTAATGCGCAGTACGGATGAATATGCAGAAGTTGAAAACCAAGAGATAGAAACGCACTGGATAGCTACACGGCCTTCTATGCTCCCTACAGCATATCCATCCGCGGACGGGAAGCATGCCACGACACGCGTTTGAAATTTAAGTGGAGACATTTGTGTCTTGCAACGGCTAATTCATTTTCCATGCTTGTCGATGAAGTTACAAGCCAACTTACTCGGTATGCCGTGGATGGGTTCGTAAGGTTGTAGATCTGGATATGTCGTTCCGCAGTTCCAACGACCATAAGCGGGTACACGACGTCCATCGAGTAGCAGCGCTCCGGGAGGGTCACTGTTGTGATCGGGTTCGGCTGGCGCAGGTCCCAATACTACCGGCCACACGCTTGTCAAGAGATATCATGCAACATGGAGAGGCAAATGGCCCACCTTGAGTGTCTTGTCCCAGCTGCCTGTCGCGAGGATCCCGCCCTGCGGAGTCTCTATCCAACGCACGCACTTGATTGGTCCATCGTGCTGCGCAACCTGCGAGCTTTGGCCGGTCGCAAGGTCGTACATCCGCGCTGCGTTGTCCGCGCCACCCGAAATCACCTTGTTCCCCTCCTGCACGATTTGAATGTTCAGCGAGCAGCCACACGCAAAGACAGGAAGGCGCACCTTGTTCCAGCAGACGCCGAGCACGGGCCCTTGGTGCTGATACATCGCCTTGCCCTGCGTCTGGCCACCCTGGGGGTTCACCTCATAGATGCGTACCTATCCACGATGCGCTAGTTAGCACCCAGCACACCTCCATGCACAGAGACGTACTTCGTTGTTCCAGCTGCCTACGGCGAGGTACTCGCCTGCGGACGAGAACGCCAGCGAGCTGATCGAGTCGCTGGGAGGGTCCGATACTTCAACATCTTTCGGCTCATTCGCATTCGTATTCGTTGCGCCGATAGTTGTTCCTGCCGTACTTGGCGCACCGCCAAAGAAAGACATTTGAAAACAAGTGGTGTTGACGGTGTTGGGAGAAGCTACGCCGTACGTGTATGGCCACACTCGTGAGTCTTGCGGACCCGTAGTTCTTACATAAGCAACCTTCTTAGGGATACCTAATATACAAAAAGTTGAACTCTGAAAAGGAGATGTGAATGCATCGGTATTCATTATTACTTCTCAGCTTGCGTTACATGCGAGCGACGTCGAATAAAAGGGGGCAGAAATACAGCTGTGACGATGAAAAACAATGATTAAACCTGCCACTAGGTATTGAACATGGAGAAAATAGTAAAAATATCATAAGCATATCCACTTCGCTAGTCATCTATGAGGATTTTGGTCTACTCGTCCTTCGCCTTCGCCTTTGCCTCAGCCATCTGGATCTCGAGCATTGGGTCAAGCTCTTTCGCAGGATGACGGTACGAGTTGCCCGCGCGGTCCGCCCAGGTGAAGTATTGGCCGTAGTTGACGGTAAAGTAGAGATGGTGCAGTGTGTGGTGCGCGGGACCGTTGATTATCTTCTCGAGCGGGTGGCCGGTAATCATATCCGAGTCGTGGATGAAGATGCTCCAGAAATTGACGGCGACAAAAAGGAATAAGTAGAGGTGGCGCTGCATCGGGAAGATAAAGACGAATAGGTGATACGGTACGGATTGCGCGTAACCATCGACTGGGTGGAAGGCATGCGAAGAGAATGGCGTCGGCACTGTTACAAATTGTCATGAGAAGTCTCACTAAGCGAGTAGTCTAAGGAAGACGGACCTATCCACTTGTGATGCGGCTTATGCAGACGCTTGTATAGCCAGGGAAGATGCAGCCAGCGGTGTATCCAATAGATACAATAGTCGGTGAATAGAAGGAACCTGGTGTTAAACTTCGTGAGCACACGAGCCAATACTCCAATTCACACGACGAACCAGATGATCGAGAAAAAGAAGTAGCCCCAGCCATATGCATTCACGTCATTGTACAGCTTGGAATAGCCCATGACCTCTCCTTGGAACCATGGCAGCGTAAGCAAAATCATACCGGGGAACGCCCGCAGACTGCTCTCGATCTCGAGGCGGACCTGGTTCTTAAGAAAGCGCGGATGCCGCATCATGTCGTGGTTGAAAATGTACCGATACGACAGCCCGGCAAAGATGAAGTAGAGGAGGTGGATGCCAACAAGAGTGAGCACGCTGAGCGAGAGAACCTGGCGCGGGACGTAGTCACGAGGCCATGCGGAGAAATGGGAGACGTCGGCGAACGACTGGGATATGTTCGTAGCGAGGCCTTGGGGGTGCGGAAGATGCGAGAGCGACACAATATGTGACCACGAAGAACTTAATGACGAAGTGAGGGAGGCCTTGAAAGGCGATGTGCTGTTGAACGAGTAGAGGGGCGTCGAAGACGACGGATCGGCAAACGCGGAGAGCGGAACAAGAGTGGACCAAACTCTGTCCAGGAAGAGATCGTCGCAAATGCTAAGCACCAAATCCATGACGGTAACGGTGAAAAGCGAGCACGCCTGTACAATGGCGGCGGCGGCAACGACGTTGGCGAGGAGGCGTCCGAGAGCGATGGACGTACAAGTGGGGTCAAGGGGAGCGATGAACTTTGAAGTCAGACCGCGCTGGCGTATAAAAACCGCGCAAGAATTTAAGATCAGACCACAAAATTCTAAAAATTGCACGTGACGGCGATCGCGTGATGACATAAATTGATAAGATAGCTTCGAACAGGAAGACTACCACCCGTTTCGCGTATACCGGGTCCGAATCTGCCTTGAATTCAATGCTGTGTTCGATGCCCACTGGTCCATAACATGTAAAAATGATGTAAGTGAGGCCATTTCTCTTGCAGATCCGACTTTCAGTCGAAACCTCCCGGTCCTAGACTGTGTCAACGCGAAATCGTACCACTCCGTGCTGAATAAAACACCCATGATGCGGCCGGCCGCCATGCGCAAGCGGTTCCCTCCGCTGCCGCGAGCATACTGAATTTTGATAGCCTTTCATTCTTACGCCGATTTGGAGTTGCCATTCCGATTTCAAAGATTCATCAACGTACAGTTGATTTGCGCGTACAACATACTTTTATTTTATTTTTTGTAGTAGCGCACGCCAAATTGCTTTCGTCAGCTTGCTGGTGGCGACAAAGAATCATTACAAGAAAAGAAAAGAATCTGTACTCGAGCCAATAAGGGACAAATCTGATCCGGTACGCTCGTCGTGATATAAATACAGCTTGTTGTTGCACAAGGGAGCCGAGCGCAATGAATGAGAAGTTGAAAGTCCATTGATGCCGTATTAATTCTTCGGACCCCATGGCCAGAAAATAGGCACAGTCCTAGTAGGTTTCTAGTGTGAGAAAAGAGTTTGTCAAGAAATTCTGCCAACATACCTCTTGTACTCTTGCCATTTGGGATCGTCGCCGTACTTCTTGTCTCCCGCTCTCTGTGTACCACCAACTATCAGTATAGTATCGCTTAACCTTAGTGAGGCAGTTTTCCTTTACCTCGAGAGGGGGAACGCCAGAGACCTGTATATTAACCAGTGTCATTTATGTGTTTAAGACCGTCGGAAAAATGTCCGGGCTTACGCGCGTGAGCAAAAGGTAAGTGACAAGAGGACTCGCCGCAGCAACAAAAGGTGTCAGCCTCGGGAAATAAGGTGTCTGAAGAGACGTTGTCGACAGCGCCCAGATGCCCGTCCATATCCCGACTTCGCCAAGGTAACTATACGAGAAAAACGTCAGTCCCAAAAATGAGACTAGGAACACGTCAAGGAAATCACTTACTTCGGATGCCTTGAGATACTCCAAAGTCCGCGGCTAATGAACTGTTCCTCGTGCTTCTTGGCAGCCTTTTCCTTCCTCCACGCAGTCTTCTGGTGGTCTGCCACTACTTCGAACAGAAAAGAGGATACAAATATACCGAGGGAGATATAGTCTCGAGGAAGAAGAGCAGGATGGGCATGGGCAGGGAGAGTGTTGACCATATAAACCGGAAGCCCGACAAGAAAAACCCACGTCGCTACAAGAAAAAGCATGAAGTTTAAAAAGCAGCCGACAGGTACATGAGGAACGTACCTTGTGCCATCCAAAAGAAAGTGAACTTTGCAGGTTGATGCTTCACCTCATCAAACCTCGAGTCTCCACCGGCCTTCAACGCGCGCTATTATCAACCCACCATTCGTAAGCCAGCGGACACAAAACGATGCATGCACCGCACATTGAGTAGAAAGCTTCCAAGTCTCGTGCTCCAGAGTACTAAACAGCCGCTCAGAAGCAGTTGTCTGTTTGAGAATGAAGACAACCTCGGCAGGGCTTCAATATTTCCAAGGACGTATTTGCCCTTCAATGCGGGGTAGTACAAGGAGATGAACGTCGTAGAGAGAAAGCCGAGGGCGCCCCCGAGATCGTAAAACATTTCGTTTGCCTGGGGAACAAAAATCATTGCAAGTACTTGAAAGAAACAATCATTAAGTTCAGTTCATAGCGTTCCTGTGATCTGTGTTGGAGATAATTTCATTCAATGATACTGACGAGTTTGAAGGCCATACGCGCTCGCGAGTGGCGGAAGAAGCCGGGAAAAGACACCCATATTTTCAGATGTTTAAAAATGCCACCCAGCGAAAGAAAAAAATGTTGCAAGAGAAGGTGGATTAGGGAAGATGAGTGGCAACGTTCAATTTCGTGTCGATACTGGTGATGATCGACGCTGCGTCATACATGTGAGAATCTATGACCTGATTGAGCGCGCTGCTTGAGCCAAACCACGCAGCAGTCAACAGCGTCAACAGCGTTGGCCGTACCATGTCCGGTCCTAATTCTACGAGCCAGAAAATTATACGAGTTTCCGTCGCAATCGTGTTGGTTGCGTGCTTTCTAACAAGACCTTGCTTGTGTGATACGCCTCCTGTCTGCTTTGTCCAAGGACCAATAGGATTGACTCATTAGTCCTCTGCATGACGCAAGAGGTCCTGTGCCCAGTTGCTTGAAATCATCGAAGTCCAACAAATTCAGCCCGCGGCGAGGATGAGTAAGGCTCAAGAGAAATACCCCGAATCAGGGGAGAATGGCTGAAGATGACGACAGTCTGAGCAGCGAGTGGTATGTATATAAAGCAAGTTCGAGACGATAAACACTCATACCCCAGCTACCACCCACCCGTTCTTAAATAGCACGACATCAAAGTATCCATTCAATGGCCAGTGTTATCGCGAAGCGTCCTCTTCTTGTAGTCGCAGGCGTCGGGAATGGCTCGGGTACGCCTCGTCATCGAATCACGAAAGTCCCAAACTGACAACCCTTGGTTTTGTCTACAGGCACTGGTGCTGCTACTGCGTACGCATTGTGTTTCGCTTAAACAACTGGACAAGTATGGTTACTGAGCGACCTATAGGAAAGTGTTTGCCAAAGCAGGCTTCCGCGTCGCTCTTATCGCCCGGAATGCACAACACCTAGAGAAGACTGCAAGTGAAATCAATGCTGCTGGTGGCGAGGTTCGTCGTCGTTCACAAAATCTTATCAAATTCATTCCGTTTAAATGTCCCTTCTTATTTCGCCCAGGCTGCGGCCTTCCCTGTCTCCGCATACACCTCCTCAGCTTTAATCTCGGCTTTCGGTTCTATCAAGTCTCACTGGCCCGCCTCCTCCACCACATTGCGCGCTGCAGTCTGGAATGGTGGATACGGTGTCTGGAAGCCTTTCCTGCAGATCACAGACGAAGAAGTCGGAGAGGCGCTCGATACGAACATACGCGCAGCCTTCGCCTTTTCGCGCCTTGCGATCACCGCCTTCAAGGAGAACGAGCTCAACGAGAATGGCAAGAGGGGTGCACTTATCTTTACGAGCGCAACAGCAGCGTGGCGGGGGAACGTTGTTACCAGTGCTTTTGCGGCTGGCAAATTTGGACTGCGAGCTCTATCTCAAAGCTTAAACAAAGAATTTGGGAAGGACAATATACATGTGAGGCCCTTGATTCGGTTGCGCTAATGCCGGTGCTGACTTACTTGAACTATAGGTTTCGCATGTAAGTACAACATCCTATTTTCTGTCGATGAGCTGACATTAAAGTGAAAACTGTGGTACTCAAGGCCATAATCGACGGAAGTGAGTATTCTATTCAATCTCGTGACGGAAGTAGTTTACTCAACATACTTGTTTATCGAATTAGATATTCTGACCGACCGCTCCAGAGACAAGAAAAGTGACCCCGCCTGGGAGCAAAATGAGGATGTCCGTCTTAACCCGGAGAGTATCGCCAAGGTGCGATCAAATTCGACTCTCAAATTAAATGAATTTTAAAGTATCCTTTTCAGGCGTACCTTTACCTTGCTAACCAAGATCGCTCTGCCTGGACCTGGGAGCTTGACCTTCGCCCTGCGCATGAAAAGTGGTAGTTTAAGGTATGCGTGTGCTCGCTATTTATCCACTCTTTCCTCATCTCAATGGATTTGATAATCTCTAACACAACGTATAGGAATGGGTTTGTAGATCCACCTTTCCACAACCAGCTCTTCGTCATAGGGCTCGCTTCTGAAATTAAAGCTATCAAACTTGAATGTATGAAAGAGATGCAGATAACTAAGAAATTCAGGCTTCGTCAACTATTTGTGCTTGGACCAACGAGACTGTGCATGACAAGAATCATTCTGCTTTCGAACTTCTGTTGCTGTCGGAATCCAAGATTAGCCGTAGGCGTAATCCAAGAACATTCAGCGCAACAGGAAGGAGATTGCGGCTAGAGCGCAACGAACAAGCACGAGTATTTGTAGGTCATCGGAACGGCTCGTCTTTAGGAAAGCGTGTGTGTCGAAGAAAGCAGTAAACCGATCTTGCGCCTCAAGCTTACACTTTTTTATAGTCGTTGTCTCGAAGAAGAGAACGTGCCTCTGGCGCAGCGCCATCTCAGAACACCGTCTTTCCCGTAAGGACTACGCAGACGCAGGCTACAATCGACTCATTATATATAATCTCAGTGCCCTAGCCAGTCTGCTGACGGTGCCCGTGTGATCAAATCAAATTGTCGGCCCAGGCATGTGCACAGTTACCCGCGTGGGATGGCGCGCATTCTTCGTCCTACAGATTTTTGGTATGTTTAAGCTTTCATCCCGCTTCCATCCGCTACAGAGCACGCATTTACCGAGGTCCGCCGTTTTCTGAGCAGTTATGAGCAGGATGACAGTCGGTAAAACCTTTCCGAATCTCCTTCAATCGCGTTTCGAAAATCAAGGAACACATCGATGTCAAAAGCAGTCTAACTATTCGCCCCTCTCTACACATGAACCGGGAAACACGCAACAGCCAACACAAGCGACCTTGACGGATGTGCTGCTAGTAGGCTCATACTCAGCATATGGTTATCGCGGGAGCCTAGCTTTGCAAGAATGAAAATTGCGCCGTTAGACGTCGGCGATCGCTGTCGCAGTAACTTGGCATGAATAACAAGGAGCTCCAAATTTGGGTGCATTGTACATGTAATATCTATGTATTAACAGGTCAACCGACATCGAGAAAGAATTTCTATCTTGTCTAGAAAAGATACGCAAATCAATCCATGTGAATGATTTTCTTATAAAATGAGATAATGTGTAAAGCCTCACTGCTTCTTCCCAGGGATTCATCCTATTAATCCACAGTAGACATATGCGACCGCGGTTGCTCTTCATCAGTCCCCTACTCTTGGTCAACTGAAAAGAATACTAGAACAGCTCGCAAGTTACACACCTCACGGGCACTGGCAAGCGCTACCGTCGTCTCCGAAGTGAACTCCAGGCGGGCAAACGAAATCGCATTTGGGATTGATGAACGAAGGAGCAGGAGAAGGTGTGGTGGTGTAGGCAACGGCTAGTGAGACTAGGTTTGCCATCGCCAAGCTAGCCGCAAAGACGGAGAGGAGAAGGGTGATCGCAAACGTGCGCATAATCTAATGATAATGGCTCAAAGAGTGAGAGGGTTTCTAAGGATCTCTGCGTAGGTGAGTACTCGATAATTGCCCTCTGCTCTTTCTTATACTGGTCCAGCGTGATAAAATCTTCAGATCGCGAATAGTGACGCTTCCTGTGCAATTGACTGATCATAATGAAAAGTGGCTCCGGTATTATTTATGACTTCCCGTCGTCTCAGCAGTAGTGAAATCTGCTTCGAATATCAGAAGCTTGTTCGTCCACCATGGCGCTGTGAGGTGCAAGAGTTCATATCTTTTGGATGGAACAAATAGCATCAACTGTGTAGAGTTTCAATCGGATGCCTCACCTCAGATCAGGTCTTCGAACTTGCCTACTTCACCGCTCTCGCCACCACTACCTTTGCTAACGCGGCGATCACGACTTCGCTGGTAGTTGGGATTACAGCATGCAATTTCTCAACAGTCGGGGATGGTACCACTATTGAGCGCGACGCGGTCATGTATATGAAGCATTCTGGTTGAATTTGCCCTGAATGCTTTTGTGGCTAACTCCGAATCGAAGCGGGTACACACAAAGATCGGCGTTTCTTTATGGAAACTGGCGTATCTCGTTTTATATAATCGAGCAAGTTTAAGCGAAAGCTAAACTGTCCTTTGTTTAGCATCAGAACGACAGTCCACACTGTAATTAGGCTCAGGTGATGCATGGATGTAGCAACATGTATTGAAAAAAATAATAAGCTTAGGGGACGAGCACAGCAAATGGTAAAAATTACTATCGCATTTTTCGATCGAGATATTTTGTACTGGTTTGAAATTGAATGATCAACCCAAGTGCAAGCTGTGCGAATATCGACTACCCCCCGTGCGCTAACCTTAACAAAATGGTCCAGTGTGGCTTCTTCCATCCCAGCGGCTTTGCGACAAAACAGCTGGTGAGTAATTAGCTCAGCTCCCTTCCCTTCCGGTGCCCTCTGATAGGTACCAAACATTAGATTGTATCAGTAGCAATTATATTTCTACAAAGCTGCTGAATTGATCTGCTGATACGTTCTATTCTTCGTATTGAGGAAGACAGTGTTTCCGGTGTATTATTTGGATCCATTGAGATCACCGCAAAGGCACAAGGCATCAGACTCCTAATTGATTCAATGTCTGACTGACTAAGACCATCAAAATCATAGAAGGCACGAGCATCATGGCATTGGCTGCTGTCTCCAGGTCGTGCAGTATGAAATTTACAATACAAGTAATTCATACCGTATTACAAACTTGCGACCTTTCGGACTGTAATAGTCACTTTGATGGGATAAGGTTGTACAAAATGGAAGTAGGAACTCGATTGAATCCTTGTTTCAGCGCGAATGTTCACAACGGCACTCATCGTTCGCCGCTCATCCATCGAATGATGATTTGTTCGTCTAGATCTGAAATGTTACGATCCAGGCAGAGCCGACGATGACTTGGGCAGTCCGACCAGAATAGATCCTAAGAACAGGATAAAAGGCCCAACTATCACAAGTAATTGCTCATCTCCAGCCAAGACAATCACAATCGTACTATAGCGAGTTCTTCGTAAAGCCAACATGCGTACTTTCTTCTCAATTTCTTTCCTCGCCCTCGTCGCATTTGTAATGGCCGCCCCCGATCCCAGACCTTGCCCCTTGGTTTGCACGGAGGAAACTACCACGATATCTGGGACTGCGACGGTGACCACGATTTGTCCATGCCCAACGTTGCATTCATAGACGGTGAGTTACCATGTCCTGAGAGGCATCTCGTCACTGACATTTATTAGATGCCATTGGAGAGATTTGTCACTGCGAAATTATGCGGGAGGCGAGATAGACAAAGCATCTGTGCAGTAAATCATGCGTTTTCGTGTACAGGATTTTTGCAATGGCTAGAACAAGAATAAGAGGTTTCCAGGGAAATTCTCATTATGAGAACGAAGTTTGCCGTTGTGTTTTGCTATAAGGCAAGTTGTCGTCCCAGTACACGTACATGAGCTGCGATTCAGGGGTAGTTCGACCATCGGAATTCAGGCAGAATGATAGCAAAATCCCGTCATATAGAATACAATGGCCGAGTGTGGAGGCCAGCAGTGTATGCGTTCCAGACAGAAATGTTGGTCTAAAAGCACACAGATCAAAGGCCAGAACGATGCAGCACCAAATAAAAAAAAATCTGTCCCCCGGTTTAGTAGACTAACAATGGGCTCACCTTCGTCTTCATCTTTGTCATTGTCTTCCTGCTGCAACTACCATTGCTACGCCAGAGATTTCTCCCAGTCCTCAGGACGGCATAATGAAGACAACGACCTCATCGACACGTACAGAAACCACTATTAGAAGGTCGAAAAGAAAGGTGGACTCCGGGTTCGGAGAACAAGTCCAGAAACTCGTGAAAAATACAGTGAAGTTGTAGCCCTCCTTGAGATCCAAAAACGCGTTTTTCAGTTGTGTTTGAAAGTCAAGTTCAAAAAATGAAGAAAATAGCCGTTTAGGGAAGAGTAGAACGTGACACGGATATCATCGCGCAGCGTGCCATGTGCGCCTGCAGCATTCCCTACTGACCGCCATGTCATTGCTCGCTCCTATCATCAGTGACAATGGAACTGGGTTCTCAAAAGTTGGGTGCGTGGCTAAGCACTATTTGTATTGCTCGTGGACTGACCCTTCCGCAGCTTTGCGGGCAATTCGGACCCGTCGTTGTACGTCGAATGCAGCTGTTCATGCTCTATTGACCAGCACTTAATCACCATGCGTGCAGCGTATTCCCAACCGCGATAGCTACGCGTGGCGGCGCATCAGCACAGACGGCTCGCGCGGGTCCGCCCCTTCCCTCGAAGCCTGGCAACCTCGCGTCGAAGCGCGGCGTGGAAGATCTCGACTTCTTCATCGGCGACGAGGCCATCGCGAACACCAAGACGCCGGGATATGGTGTACACTACCCAATCCGTCATGGAATGATAGACAATTGGGACCACATGGAGCGCTACTGGGAGCAGACGATCTTCAAATACCTGCGTGCTGAGCCGGAGGACCATTATTTCCTTCTGGTGAGCAACATGCATTGATTCTCATCATATAGCGCGAACTGATGTACAGCGGTCAGACCGAGCCCCCACTGAATGCGCCCGAGAATCGTGAACAGACTGCGGAAATCTTCTTCGAGTCGTTCAACATCAAGGGTCTCTACATTGCCGTGCAGGCTGTACTCGCGCTCGCTGCTTCATGGTCTTCTCCCAAAGTTACTGATCGCACGCTTACCGGTACTGTCATCGACTCGGGTGACGGTGTGACCCACGTCATTCCTTGCGCGGAGGGCTACGTTATCGGCAGTGCAATAAAGCATATTCCTATCGCTGGTCGTGATATAACACAGTTTGTGCTCAACCTTATGCGCGAGCGTGGCGAAATGGTCTCTGTCCCTCCCGAAGATCAAATGCGCGTTGCTAGCAAGGTTAAGGAGAATTACAGTTACGTGTGCCAGGATATCGTGAAGGAGTTTAGGAAGTACGACGCCGATCCTTATAATATGTTCCAGCGGTACACGGGCGAGCATACCGTGACAGGCAGGGTGAGTCACCATCTAAGTCTCGTATACCTTTTATTAAACACGGCTTTTTTTCAGACATACGAAATTGATGTCGGATACGAACGCTTCCTGGCTCCAGAGATTTTTTTCAACCCAGAAATCTACTCGTCGGATTTTCTGACACCCTTACCAGAAATCGTTGACGGTGTCATCCAAGCATCACCTATTGATGTTCGACGGGGTCTATACAAAGTCTGTACTCATAAGCTTTATTATATGAAAAGTCTCTTACTTACATGGCAATCAGAACATCGTGCTCTCAGGAGGATCGACGATGTTTTCACATTTCGGTCATCGTCTGCAGCGTGACCTTAAACAAATGGTTGACCGTCGGATTGAAGCTAGCGAGGTCTCGAGCGGTACCAAGACGAGAGTGGGTGTTCAGAGACGTGCTGTTTCGTTGTCATATCCATTCACGTCTATTTTATTCAGTCCACTGGTGTCGAAGTTGACGTTATTTCGCACAAGCGGCAAAGGTTAGGATATCTCCGTGTCTTTGTCCTTCTTATGTATTTATATATCATCCCACCGTTAGGTACGCTGTGTGGTTTGGTGGATCCTTGCTTGCGTCATTGGTAAGCCATACTTTCACCTATTATTATGAGTTCCGATTTTTAGACTTTCACTTCTAGCCAGAGTTCTATTCCTCCTGCCACACTAAGGCCCAATACGAGGAGATCGGTCCGAGTATCTGTAGACGATACCAGATATTCGGCAGTGTTAACTAAAAATACATTACGACTGTATGATTGGGCAGAAATTAAAGATGTTTTGCTGGACCTCACTTACAGCAAGAGGGTTTTGTCGATCAGACCGCACGCAGTGCATTGGTAATTTGACCAACTTGGCTGATTAAAAAGAGCTCCTTGATTTGCCGTCTTTACGGCGTTTACAAAAAACGAACATGCTATGCCACTGTACGTACCGTCTCCGACGGCCGTTAAGCACATGATGGAGACAAGCTCAATTTGTACATCCTTAAGCAAAAAGGGTGCTCCTTAGGACACACTTGCAAATACTGCTGACGTTTTGCTGAAGTATGCTAGGTCTACTACGAAGCTGATTTCAAATCGCGTTGCCTTTATTACAGTTGTAGCCCCCCATAAAACCGCAGGGAACGGGGTTGGTATACGACAAGCATCGCAAAAATGACTGAATCCCATATCGTCTCCATACTTCCGCCTCCCGAGGCAGAACAGGCCTACTGCGATGTGTCCGCTCTGGAGGGCGGATTTTTCCAAATGCCTTGCAATCTCGTCGTCACCGGCACTGACGAGAATGATAGGCACGTCGCACCCTCGCTCGCCTTCCTCCTTACGCACGCCTCGTTCGGCAAGCGTCTACTCTTTGACCTTGGCTTGCACGACAACATAGACGTCGCCCCAGTATCACCCCTCCTAAAGGAAATGTTGAAAGACTTCGACGTGCGTGTCCCGCAGGATGTTCGTGCCTCGCTGAAGGCTGGTGGACTCGCTCCGGAAGAGATAACACACATATGTCTGTCCCATGTCCATTGGGATCATGTCGGCAACCCGGCGGTGTTCACCAAGGCACGTTTTCTCCTCGGCGGCGGTTCACGCGAGCTCTTCGAACCCGGATATCCCAAGGATCCGACAAGCCTGTTCCCATCAGACTTGCTTCCTGCGGGGAGGACAGACTTCCTTGATGTCAGCGGAGCGGAGTGGAAGCCCATCGGTCCGTTCCCCCGAGCGCTCGATTACTTCGGCGACGGCGCGCTCTACATCGTCGATGCACCCGGCCACCTCGCGGGACACTTAAACATCCTCGCACGAACCTCGTCCGATGGGGGCTGGATTTATCTTGCCGGGGACAGCGCACACGACTGGCGACTTCTTCGTGGACAGGGCGATATTGCTGTTCTGCACGACACGGCGCATGGAGACATCTGCATGCATGTGGATAAGGAAGAGGCGGCGGCTACGATTCGCAAAATTACCGAAGTGATGTCGCAGCCTCGCGTACGAGTAATCTTAGCGCACGATAACGAGTGGTTTGAGGAAAATAAGGGAGGGGACTGCGTTTTGGCCAGGAAATATTCGTTCGCTGTAAGGAGATGGTGTTGAAGGATGACTTCTGGCCATTGATAGCTGCCGTCATAATACATTATATAACTTTCAACTTGAAACCTGTTGCTGTTAGTCTAAGGAAAAAATGTAAACAAAGTGCGTTATTAAAAAATCAACTCACAGACATAACAGAACACCGTCGTCGAAGATGTCCCAGCCAAAAGTCTAAGCACAAACAGATGCCCAGTATTCGGCCTCTCTTCCCACAGCGACTGTGAGCTTTGCTTTAGGCATTCGAGCACATTTTTCAAATTGTAAATCTCCGACGACTACGCCATTGTTTAGCTTCCTCCATGCCCAACATGGAGGATTCTCCCATTCAATACAGTCACCGAGGTACCATTCGATAAGCTCAAGGCGTTGGCATCGTTTGAAAAAGTCGGACATTGCATTTTCCACATATAAATCACTGTTTCTCCTGGCCCAGCGATGCCGACAACGTGTGAGTAAGTCTTCCTCTATGAGCTCGTTTCGTCTGGATGGTTTGTTCAGAAACATTGCTCTGTTATATTTTTCACGGGAGACCTGTCTGGAAGATAATCGGTGATTATCGGTGTCGGTGACAGAGTGTACATCAAATTCAGAATCGCTCGTTTCAGCGGGATTCATGTCCATGTCACTGGATTCGGAAAGATAGTCCTCGCAGTCGTCCTCCGAGTCTGGCCAATTTATGTATTCATCGTCCAAATATTCAGTATTCCACGAAAAGTCAGACGTGTCCCATGCAATGCTAACTGTTCGTAGTTCCGGCAGATTATACTGGAACATTTCTGCCACTGAAGACTGCGGTTGCGTAGAAGCGAAATGTGATGAATGAATAAACAACAGTGACATGTGCAGCTATAACTAACCATGAACTGCGTAAACCCTTGTCGTAGCTCTTTGTTGTAGCAAGAGATAGGTGCTCGATAGGCAGGGAATTGAGAAAATATCGACAAGAACCTGTCGACCTTCAGTTTTTGGTTGACTTTAATGCGCGCACCAGCTGGGCCAGCTTTGTTGGCAAGAGATATGCCTAGTTCGACCAATTCCAAATCTGCTTTGGGAGCGCTATCGACTGAACCTCTGTCAAGATCGCCACGAAGGTTTGGTCCATCACGAAGAACGAAGCCGAATTCATCTACGATATATCCGTTCCAGAAAGCCTCATCATCGTAAAAGTCGGCCGGTTTCCGAAGGTGTGTGAGATTATAATAAATGTTGTCGGCCTTAGCGTCGCCTAAGTTAGGTTGATCCGAGACCAGTCCTTCAAGAACTCGACTCAGCCAGCTCACGCTCACCATCCATTCTGTACGCAGAGCACTGTACGTTCAACTGCCTAATTGACCCGCGATGTCTCGCAAGAAATTGTCTCAGCGATCCTGGGGTGAAACTGATTCGATTCAAACAGAGGCACTCGAGCTTCGGGAACGTTTTGTTCGCAATGCCCAGTCCACCCTCGAAGCTAAGTTTTTGATCATCCTCTTCATCATAATGTAAGGATAACTCCCTCAAGCTTTCCTGCACTGCTTCGATGATAAAAGCGCCTGCTTCGTTCGGGGGGCTGAGACGGAGGGATTCCAGCCGCGGCATCGCCTGCATATTTTCGCGACTCAGCAGGCTCGCCCTTTGTTTTGAGGAGAAAGCCAGCGTGCAGGAAACTACAAGGGCACGCAATGATTTCAACGTCCCTATTACTCCAAGGATGTTGCCGTCAAGCCGCACGCCCGACAGTCGTAAGACAGTAAGAGAAGGAAACATGCCGGGTAAGCGATCACGAAAGTGCAACAGCTGCACTTGTTCATAAGAATTGGAATCCTTCGGCGTTCCTTTCGGATAGTAAAGGTTCATGCATCTTTATAAACAGTATGGTGGAATCAGAAATGTTAACAGACAAAACCTATGCTGGACTGACCTGACACTGCATTCTAACCTCTTGCTGAAAGCAGAACACGAAACCTAGCGTCCTTTGAACATAGTTCAGCCTTGTGTCCGACCAGCATGAAAGTGTTTTGAAAAGAAAAGGAAAGCACAGATCTCTCAGCTTTTTGTTTACTCGAGAGAGAGAAGCGACAGGTGAGAGGAACGCGGAAGGGCGTGATGTTCTAGGAATCTGGCCTTCGTAGGAAAATTCCCTTTTATTCAAATAATTGTAGAAAGATTTAGCAGGAGAGTCGATGTACTCAATGATGGAGGTGAGGATTTCAGTAGACAAAGTATCGAGGGCTTGCATGTTTTGCATGATGTTCAACTTGAGATTCAACGATTTTCAATATCCCGCAACTTGCCGACCGCATGCTAAAGTCTATTTCTGTATCACGTCCTACCACGTTACGTCATCGCGCCTATAAGTATGGCTCCTGGAATGCATTATGCCACCTTCGCATCTCGTCTGTTCCAAGATGTCCCCTGAAGTCACACCTTTGCCTCTCCCTAATGGCCCTAACCAGGCGTACTGCGAAGTCTCTGCCCTTGAGGGTGGGCTCTTGCAAATGCCGGACTACATGTTCGTCTCTACTGCGAAGGAGGGAGTGAAGCATCTCGCGCCCGCACTTGCATTCCTCCTCACGCACACTTCCTCACGCACACGCCTCCTTTTTGACCTCGGCATAAGGTGTGACACGGAGAACGCCATCGCCTCCATTAGGCTTCGTATCTCAGAGATTTTTCGTACGAGCGTCCCGCAGGACGTGCCCGCCTCGCTCGCGAAAGGCGGCCTGACACCTCAAGACATCACACATGTACTTCTGTCGCATTGCCATTGGGACCATGTCGGAAATCCCGCGCTATTTTCCTCGGCACGTTTCATTGTGGGAGGGGACTCACGCACGCTCTTCCAGCCCGGCTATCCGGCCTGACCCAAAGAGCGTCTTTCCCTCAGACCTCCTCCCGGAGGGTCGGACAGACTTCCTCGACTTCGATAGCGATATTTGGAGGCCGATTGGGCCCTTTCCACGCGCGTTCGACTACTTTGGAGACGGCTCGCTCTACATAGTAGACTGCACCTGGTCATCTTCCGGGGCACGTGAATGCTCTGGTGCGAACTTCGCCTGACGGAGGATGGATGTACCTTGCCGGAGATAGCGCTCATGACTGGCGTCTCATTCGCGGAGAGGCAGCCATTGCCGTGCGTCACGGAGACCAGTGCGCGCACCGCGACAAGGAGCAGGCCGAGGCGACCATGAAACGAATCGCAGATTTGCTAACGCTGCCACGCGTGCGTGCGATCTTGGCACATGATTCCGAATGGTTTAACGAAAACAGAGGAGGGGATGCATTTTGGCCAGGGAAGATAATTTCGCTCTGATAAAGTAGGTAAAGAATTCTGTAAGAGGTCAAAAGAAGTAAAAATACACGAATACTATTTCAAGAGTATAACCAACCATAACAATAGCAGACTTGAACTGTCTCCACATAAGTAAACTTACAAACTCTCGGTAACGTCCTTCACAAGATCCATTCGCTTCATGGCCTTAAAACAGCACAAGTCTTAGACATAGCATTGCGCACAGTAAAAGGACCATTACCTCGACGAGTAGGTCTTCATCCACGTCTGGCAACTCCTCGGGTACCTCCCCAAGGGCCGGGCCAACATCCCATTTCGTCGGCATGTTAGCTACACAGTAGCATAAGTCGTCAGGAAGATGAGGTCCATGTGTGGCGTAAAAGCTTTCTCGTAGTTGGATTTCCTCTTCATAAGAAAATGAGATGCAAGCATGGAGTATATTCAGGTGAGGACGCACCATCACGCAGGCGTCCAACTGCCTTACCATGCCATAAACCAAGTCTTCAGTCGCGTCACGATACCTTCGTCGACGTTCGAGCTCCAATAGAAGGCTATTGTATGAGGTCTCGTAGGAAATGTACGTGATATAGAGGTGTTCGAGTGTTGTGAGGTGTTGCTGAATAGAGGCCAGGTGCATCTCGTACTCGGCCTGAGCAAGAGATGAGCTTAATATTTCATCACGAAGACAGTTACGAAAGTACCTCAACAGCCTGTTGCTGATCGAGCATGTCAGCCATAACTCCTTCTAGCTCATCCAATTGTTGTAGAATTTCGCTGAGACTCCTCAGATGCCCGAGAATTGTATTCTTCGTTGACTGAAGCTGGTCACTAGTTTGCAATCTCTATAAAAGCGCTCGATCTCAAGAGTTAAATACTCACTGACTGGATTTTATCGAAGCAACGTCATCTTCGAGTTCCGTTATTATTGAAGGAAGTTCATCGGTGTCACGATTCATTTCTGTTCGCTGATAAGACCAGGCCTTACGTTAAGGTAAAACCTCGGAACTTGCCTTGAAGGTCTTCTTCAGTGAATTCCATTCCAGTCTCCTTGTCTCTCAAAGCAGCCGCCATTTGTTCATAATGAGACGCGAGACCCTCAAGGTGATTCGCCATGTTTGTTGTTAATGCCTCTTGAGCATCAAATACGTCTTTGATTGAAGGAAGTTCACAGAGAACAGGTAGTGAGTCCTTCAATGACGCGATGCTTTCACTCAAAATGATAGGAAATCCTTCTGTTTTGGCCAAGATATCCTGTTAATGCTAATACTTTAGAGCCCATTAAATCACCAAGAAAAAAAAAGACACGCACGTCAAGAATATCCCGGTCATCATCCATCTCCTCTGTCGCCTTCACGATCCCTGCGAAGTCCACAAAGTCCCTCAATGTCTTCCACTTGCTTCTGTCTGCGGTGTCGCTTCTCGCTTTTGTCCTGTCCTCGTTTGAAACGCCTTCTTCAGCGGCCTCCGAGTCCTCCCCATCGGTGTGTTGGCTCCCGAATATGGAGGACGATGAAGAGGATAAATGGAAACCGGGTGGCACGAGTTGTCGTTCGAGCGACTCCAGGATAGTGTCGAGATTCCCAGAATGAAAGGAGCGAGCTTTGTCCCATTCCTGAAGGAATACAGTGCATGGAATGAGTTCAAACATGTTTCTAGATCGTACTCGCAAGCCACACCTTTGCTTGGTCGTCTAGCCGGCTGCGCTGCACCTCGATGGTCTTCGCGACAGTCCCCGCAAGCTAGCAGCGTATGCGTTGGCGCATCAGCGACGTCACGTCCATAAGGGTCAGCGGGACTAAGCATACCTTCAGTTGTTCCTGGATACCTTGCGTTATCCAACGCGCCTTTGCATCAAGCGCGAGCACGTCCGTCGCGACCGCTGACGTTGCATGTGTCAGCTCGTGTGCGCGAGTGCATAACTGTTCGCCGTGCTGTAGCGCCTTCTTCGAGTGTAACACAAGCGAGACAAGATGCGGTGTCTCTGGAGATGGTGGTGTGTTCGAACGAGACATGAGTATTCAATTCGACGTGAACTGCGGTTTAGCACGACATGGTGCAAGTAATACGAGCACCGGTCGTCGCCTCAAGTGATCGTCGCGTGCCGATCGCTGCGGTGGCGTTCACAGTTCATCCGTCCTAATGAGGTCAGACTCCGCCGCAATTTCTCACGACCAAGCCACAACAATACGATTCCTAACACCTGACTCGTACTGCACACACTTTCAACGCAGCTTTTCCAGTTTAATTATGGTCACGACTCGAAAGTCGGCGTAAGTGCTTTCCCTACCCTCCCTCATGACCCCATCGCTGAAGTCACCACGTTAGGAGCAAATCTCAACCAAAAACCGTCGATGTAACTAGCGCTGAAGACGAGTCTGAAGGCTTCCAAAATGGCGAGCAGCAAAGAACAAGAAAGCGTCCTAGGAATAATAACTTAAACCGCAAGAAAAGAGGTGGGGATGATGGACAGTGCAATGAAGTTGTATCACCGTCGTCTGTCGTGAAGACTGGTCATCGGAGACCGCGAAAAGGCAGACTAGCTATGATGATGACCATGCCCGTCGACGTGTTCTGCGAGGTGTGTCATTCGTAACACCCTCTCTAAGGTCTTAATGCGAATACAGAGACCTTGTTTAGATTGCCCATCATCTGGAACCAGATGATTTACTTCGCATGTCGAGAACGACTAAAGCGCTTCGCGAGCTGCTTTTGTCCAAGGGTTCAAAACCAATCTGGCGTGCAGCGGAGGAAGCAGTCGGTCTTCCCGAATGTCCAACGGACCTCAGCTCTCCACAATACGCTAGCTTTGTCTTCGACACGTTTTGCATGGTACGCTGTCTTCGTCGAGCGGAGCTTTGTCATTGTTAACATATATGAATTAGCACTGTTTCGACGCTCGGGCGCATTTCGACATGCACGCGATTACTCTGCGAGTCCGACTTTGCAAGACGTGCAAAAAATCTAGGTTCGTTCCATCAAGCATGAGCACCTTGTATACATGTTTATTGACACCCACGGACATCCTTAGCCTTGTATGCGACAAAGACTATTTCCACTTCGCTGTTACTATTCAGGAATCGGCCTCGTTAAAAGAATTGAATGTGCTATCTTTGCTTCTCACAGGGTCAGAATGTAAGTCCCTCGCTCTATGTACCAAGATTCAGCTCACGAGTTATTTTCCGATGAACTTCGAATACTATGAAGACAAGAAAAAGATCAATAATTTGACGTCAGCTAAACCAAGACCCGCCATGAGGTATAAACCTCATCTCCAAGCAGTGCTGGAAAAATATATGTCGTATGATCGAGACTCTGATGAACAAAAGCGATATGTCACCGAAAGTCTTAGCCTTGACTCGTCAAATGCACACTGTAAGTCCATTCTAAAGAAGAAAAAAAATGCTATTCTTGGATCAATTTAACACGGCGCTTAACAGCATATATGCCAATTGGATTCTTGGTTGGAGGACCTTAATGAAACAAAAGCCCAAGAAATTACAATGCAAGAAGAATTCGTCGTGAGAAGTATGGAACGCACTGTTGAATTGCGCATTCTTCCTGCTGAAACTTCCACGACAGTATTTACGAGAAACTAAAAGAACTTGGCTACGTCTATGAAGATCTTCGAGACAATCTCGACGAGAAGGGCTGGAAGTGGGACAAGCTGATAGAGCAACCTCGCGCGCTGACCGACCGAAGTATGCACCATTCCTCTTTTTTTCAGAAGGTTTTCTGACTTGTTCCACAGTTTGGGACAACATACGCCCAGAGCTAGAGAAAACCATACATCTTAGAAGAGAAAAGAAAGCGCGATTATGTAGCTCGCGCGAATAGAGGCGGATTTACAAACATGAATTTTGATGTTCTTCGACAAACACGTCGATCAGCCGTCGATCATCCAAATTCCTCGAGCTCAATGCACCGTACTAAAATCCATGTAGTAGTATAAGTAGTGTAGTTATTATAAGTAATCCCGTATCAATCCTGTATAATTATCGATCACCGAGGCCTTCGCGAAATCGGTACGTGACCTCGATCTTTACCATTAGCATTCGAAGTCTTTCCGGTACTTGTATACCAGCCACAAAAGAACTCCAACACGTCTCCATATCATTACAGTACGCAAAGTACCACAGTTATAGACTAATGAGTTCTACAGTTGCTACAATTTCGTGAGGTGGAGAATGAAATGGGCCGAGCGGCACATGAGATGCGATAAGCGAGCGAGACAAGCAATCAATTAGAATGGCAGCAAGGACGGGACGGAGCAATGAGTCACGAGAATGGGAGAAGAAACACGAGGAAGTCAGGAAGAGAATAAGGTGGAATGAATTCCTTGAATTTATTATGTGGATGGTATAGAGTTCGTGCAGAATGGCAGGGCTGATATGATGCAGGCGGATGAGTGATGATTGGAAGTTAACAAATTGACAAGAATGGCATAAAGGATTGGTCTGTACATCCCAAACCAGAGAGGAAGATGTTCAGCAGAAAATAGGGTACCAGCGGCCGAGAAAGTGAGAATTTGATGTTACAGGGCGTACGATGGTACGACACGGATAGATATGCGCAGATGTGTATTTGCAGTGGTGACGGCGGTGTGCTCGTCATTGATTATGATGATTGCGAAGGATCCCGCGCTCGCGAGAGAACGTATCTGCGACATGCAGCGCGCAGCACTTAGAGGTGGAGTCACCGTTGCTCAGCAGCGAATGACTACGAAACGCCCATTTGTTGAAACATAGCGTCTAGCGTTTTAAATGCGACTGGTTTCACGAGACTGAAGATTCACATTAGGACTAAAATAATAAGCATTTAAAGGGAGAATACGCACTAGCCATCAACTCCCGCTTCGAAAGCTCGCCGTTTGTCCTCAAGAGACGACATTCCAGTCAATGCCAAAATCTTCGCTGGCCGTGGTAGGTTGCGATTCAATCCCTGACTGTTCATGTTCCTTCATTCTTTTTGCTTCGAGCTCGCGAATTTCAGTAGTCGCTGCTATGCCATCGAGGACAGGCATCGACAGGTCCACGAGAATAACACTAGAGGTCCTATCAGTATCTGCAAGACATCTCCTCCTTTGAAACGCACTCAATGTGATCCGCTTTCTCGAAGGCGGTCACGCCTTCTCGACCATCTATGGCATGTTGGAAGTCATAACCCTGTAAGCCTATGTCAGTAAGATAATAATATCAATGTAAGTGCCTGCTTACTCTATTTCCCAACCAACGTATTCTATAGCAATATAAAATATTGAGGCTCGTAGAATTTTCGCTTCAGATATTCGAAAACTCACAAAAGGTCGCGGAGTATTTGGTTGTCCTCCACGACTAGAACACGCGTACGGCCTTGAGTTTGGTGGCCAACATTCATCGACGATTTGAGCAAGGTCCCCCAGCGCCTATCGTTATAGTGGTCTCTCCAGGACTACTCGGATATTCTTTAGGCGGCGAAGAAAGCGGTGCTATCGACGTGCCGATACGCCCAGACAGGGTCGGGTTGAATGTGGCTGCTCTAGGCATCATCCGCGGCCTCAGCGGGTTCTGAGCCGAACTTTCTTGAGACAGACGCCGTAACACGCCCACATGACCCGGCACACTTTCAGGAAAGAACGACAAGGGGGGCATTGTGGAGGGGCGTGATGCCTCCGGTGAATGTGCTAATGGCGTAGAGTGTTGCGAGTTATCCCGGAAATGGATCATGTGTACGCAGGCCTTCAGAACTTGCCGCAGCCGAGACGGGCCAGCAGGCTTAGAGACCAGACGGCAGAATCCGCCCGACCGCTCAAAGTCGTATACAGTAGCCATAGTTCCAGCATCAGCTCGTGAAGAAGTCAGCAGCACGAAAGGATGGAAGATATCCTTTGCCTCGATAGCCTGAGAAATCAGACGTGTGTCCTCATTCAGCACCAAAATGTCGCCCTGAGTACCAGATGAGACCGGAACAATCTCAAAGCCCCACCAAGACGTCAGGTACTCCATTACGACTTTACGCAAGAGCGTTGTCCCCTTAGAGCCGTCGTCAAAGCCTATCATGGAGATAGTCGGCTGTTTACCCTGGATCTCGAGTTTCTCAAATTCAGAGAGCTTCTCGTCTTCAGGAAACGCAGCATCGAATGCTATTCGGATTTCTGTCCCCACGCCTCTGTACTTGAGACTTCGACCTGACCGTTGACAGACTCTGAGCGGATGATACTGTTGACGATCGCTAATCCGAGACCAGTCCCAGATTGCAGCGGGTTCTCTTGTGAAAAGGGATGGAACAATTGGTTCTAAATCGAGATTAGTCAGTAAAATGAAATACTACTCAATAGAAATTATATACCTCAAGAACTCCTTGCTAATTCCCTTTAATGTCCAATTATGTCAAAAAGGATACTTAGAATAATAGGAGAGCAGACTAGTTTACCTTCCCAGTGTCAGAGACAGCTAATTCGATCTTAACGGTGCCAGGAGCTGTATCGGCTGCATTTGGCAGCTCCCGCAACGTGATGTGGACATAACCACTCTGATACAAACAATCAGCTGATTCAGTAATTGAGACGACGATATCAGTTGCTCACGGTAGTAAACTTCAGACTATTCCCAATGAGGTTCATTAAGACGCGCCTGATTCCGCCCTTTTCGCAGATCAGCTGCCAGCCCTTGTTCCGAAGGCCAACATCGATGACGGTCTCGACGGTAGTGCGGGCGAACGCCAAGGATGACGCCTGCGGCGGTGGCGCATATACGCTCCCGATCTCTGAACTCGCCGGGAGACGCGCGCGATGCCCGATCCAGCAGCCCTCGACGGCCTCTTCGACGAGCTGCATTAGATCAACCCTGATCGAACGCTGTTAAGCAAAGTTTCATTCAAAGAAACAAGAATCACTTACTTGCTGGGATGAATGACGTTCTCGACGCCTCCGCTCTTGGAGTTTCCGCTAAGCTTAGTGAAGTCTAGCACGTGGTTTACGGTCTCTACGAGGGATGTTCCACATGCTTGCACGGTTCGCAAGAAAGACGATTGATTATCGTCGAGCTCCGTATCACCTAGCAATTCAGCGGCTGCCAAGATCTGTGGCGCTATTAGCGAGAGAATCAAAGAACTATACCGCTATGAGGACTTACACCATGAAGAGGCGTCCTTCGTAAACACGAGGAATCAGAAACGGGGTAACTACATATTAACGCATCACTTACCGAAGTTCATGAGAGATGCTACAGGGCAGATAACAGTCAGTAACGATCGAAATATGAATTCAATGCACTGACTTTGAGATGAAAAGACTCTTCGATTTGTCTGCGAGAATCATTCGTCTCTTGAGAACCGCACTCAGAATAATCACACCTGTAACAGAATAAGCTATTAGCGAATACCTTTCTACAACAGAAGCTTAACTCACCAATTGCTCTAAGATACGATAGTTCATGGCCTTCTAACTGCAAGGACAGCGGGATGCTTAAGTTAAGAAAAGCAATATGCACAAGAGTATACATACAAAGGGCTTGACATGATCGGCTGTGTTATACGCACACAGTAAAGCGAATGGACGTTTGTCGATGTTGAAGATAGGCACGACTAGAAAATCGACACATCAGTACCATGTTCATCGAGACCGTCGCAAACAAATAAATAAATGAACGTACTAAGCGCATGTTGAATGCGAGTGGGCAGTAATGACCGGAAACACCGCGGCACGATGCCCTCGGCGATCTTCCCCTCCGGGTACTTCGAGAAGAACTCCATGAACAGCGGGAATTCGTCCGTGGGCACCGAATGCGTCGTCGTCCCGCCGTGCGCCTCGCCGAGCGCGCAGTCTCCGTGATGACACACGATCGAGATCGCACCCTCCGCCTTCGTCGTCTCCAGCACGTCAAAGTGCGAGACGTCCATCACGATCGCGCCCTCGACGTCGAGCGTCTTCTTCACGAGCTTCGCCGCGCGCTCGTACACGCGGTCCATCGAACCCGTTTTGAGCACGGAGTGCGTTCCCGTCGACTCTGTCTCGTTATCGATCTCGAGGCACTCGCGTGTGAACTGCTCCATAGACGTCTGGATCCTATCACGTATGCGAAGTTGGATTTTGTCTCTCCATAATTCCATCTCCCTCATAACGATAGCCTAAAACGATCAAGCGTAGAAGGTTGAGCAAAAATGCATCGCGCGTAGAATAAGCACCATACCGCAAATTCCTTGAGCGTATGCCGTTGACGAGGCGTAAATTCCGAATGCGGGCGGTCATCCATAATGCATAAACTAAATAAACAACCGATCAGAAAGACTCTAAAATGCGCAGTCAATCTTTGACTTACGCTCCGACGTTGAAGCCATCGGAACTTCGCAACGGAGCGGCAGCAAAAAAACGGACATTTGGGTTACCAGCGACGAGGGGCTGCCGACGCAAAATTAGATCCCCTTCCCGACAAATTTAGACACATTACTGGACTCACGTGTTTACTGAACCTCCAGTCGCGTAGTGTATCTAATACAACCGTGGGCTCGTCCCCCCTGCGAATCACAGTAAGTTTCCGGTAGTGGTAGCTTCGTGGATTGTTTCGAACCTTTGTAAGATTGCATGGGCGCAAAATGATTCGTCTCGAGGAAGTGAATGAAGACCCATTCCCGCTGGAAAGATAATCAGCTCAAAACGGGATTAGATGTTGCCTAGCCGCATTGACTTACATTCCATCTTGAACCATCTAGAAAAATAAGAAGTAAATAAGACGCATATATGGAGCTTTATATGGGACTTCATTTCAACTCACTCCTCTTCCTCGTCCACCAGCGAAACGACGACGATCTTTGTGCTGAAGACAAGTTTCGTGAGGTACGCTATTCGGTCGAAGTTCACGTCCGGCATCGTATGCACTATGTTGAACCTTCAGAAAAGAGTGCCGAAGAGTCTCAGTGATCAATAAAAGGAGGGGCAACAGAGCAAAAACGAATCGTACTTGCACAACGCCCGACGCCGCTCAACCTCGTCCCGCGGAGGAGGGGGGACGAGGTAGCCGCGTATAGCATACTCCTCTTCCTCCCGCGAGGCCCGCATTAATGCGTGCCCCGAGACCACCGCCTTCATCGACTGTGCGCGCGCGAGCCCCGGACGGTTTCCGCCTTTGATCTTCGCGCCTGCCGACGCCGTGATACCAATGCGCAGATTCGCCTGCTGCACGGACGCTCGGCGGCCAACCACCTGGGGGAGCGGCGGCGGAGGCGGGGGCGGCGACTGCGATTGCGAATGCGAGGACTCCTCCTCACCGTCCCCCGAATGGTCTGTGCGCGCGGGGAGCGGCGATGACGACTGCCGGTTCAGCACCCCACGGTGCATCGGCGTGTTCGGGAGCGAGAGCGACTGCATCGGCCCTGGGGCGACTGGTACGGACAGCGGCGCGTACACCGTGGCGCTTGGCGGACCCGGGCCACGCGCGCTCTTGTCCTCGCTTGTGTGCGAGCTCGCAGAAAGCGGGACTGGGCTGGCGCTCTGCGGAGGCGGGTCCGTCACGCGTTCAACGACGATCTCGAGCGGCTCCGGTGGGATGTCGGTGCTCTCGGTATCATTGCTTTCACGCAGCGGCGAAGATATAGGCGGGTCCTTGCGTCGCACCGCGAGCCCGAAGTAGTCTGAGGGTGCGGCCTCAGGGGACTTTCCATCGTCCGAGGCAGGGCGGAGTATGGGCGCAGAGGCAGGAGCAGGTACTGAGGAGCTGCGCGAGGATAAATCCCGCCGGTGCTCTTCCCCGGCGCGCGACGTGCTCCCGCTCCCACCGCTGTCATCCTGTCGTACCGGCCGCTCTCTCGAGGGACTTCCCAACGGGCTTGCTTCTATGGTTGAAAGGAATGTCCCTGTTCTTGTTCTGCGGGAATCACGTCTGTGCAAGCTCACGGGCTCCGAAGGCAGACGCTGTGTCGAGTCATCGTCGCTCTTGCCCACTTCCGTCTCTTCGCTCGAAGACTGGGTCTTTTCACCGCTTGTAAATCTCTCCCAGATCCTTCTCGTCGCGCTTGTTCCACCTGTCGTTGATCTCACTTTCCCATAGGATCTTCCCCTCCGACCGCTCCTATTTCCTTTCGCATTTCTGAGTCCATAGTTGGGCCATTTCCTATTTCCGCTGCCATTGTCCGAGCTCCCCTCCTCCTCAGCATCGTCATCATCCACTGGTAACACAACTGTCATTCCACGCATCGGATCTGTCAGTTCATGTTCAGGGCTCGGAATTGCCAGAGGCGAAAGAGATGCATGCGAGGATGCGGCCCAGCGCATGGTTGCCGCTGCGGTAGCCAAGTCGGGTGTCGTTGGCCCAGAGGGCATCATGGACGATGCTGCAGAAAAGTAGATCGACTGGCTTTCCGACGGTGTTCCGGGAGACGCGAGAGCAGGTAGTAGTGGCTGCAGATGTGATCCAGGCGGGTGAGTAGACGGCGAAAAGAGGGCGCCACGGAAGAATGCAGTGGAGTTGCTCCCGCTTGAGGATGACGGGGGTGGCGGCATAGGAATGCGTAGCGTATTTTCGTGCGAGGATGCCTGATCCTACACTCGCTCGCCGCTGGCTTAAGCCCGACAGTGGGGATATCTCCGGTGGGAGAGACGCCGACAGTTGAGTCGTCGGTGATGCTGCGACGGCGACCGGCGGGCTTTGCCGTGCCGGAGCTGGTTGTGGGGTGCAGGGTCCAGGTCCAGAAGGTGCTGCTGACGAGTACGTAGATGAGGGCGCAGAGCTCGCGCTGCCGCGAGACGACCCAGAGACATCACTGACAGACGTACTGCTGTCTGTGCCAGTCCCTGGGCCGCTGCCCGTCTGGCTTGTCGTCGGCGACAGACGCGGAGGTGATATTGGCAGCGTGAGCGGCGCGGCGGTGGTCGCACTCGAGTTTGAGTTCGTCGACTCCTTCTGACTGTCCGTATCTGACTGGCGCGAGTCGGAAGACACCAGGCCGGGCGTGGCAGGCGTCGACGAGGATGCGGCGCGCGGAGCGGAGGGGATGCGGTGCGGGTTCCAGCGGCCCGCAGCGTACGCGGCGACAAACGTCGGCCAGTCGTAGCTCGGCAAGGATGGCGACACGGCAACAACCATTGGCGCGGGCAGCCCGACCGTTGTGGTGGTTTCCGGCACGCCTGGCGTCGATGAAGGCAGATCGTGCGCTGCGGATTGTCAGAGATTGTATCGAAAGAATCAGGGGGGCGCGTGCACCTTGTGTCTTTGCCCCGGCGACGCCCTGCGCGTCATCGTCATCGTTCCGGGCTGTCGACGCCTTTTCCAAAGCCGATTTGAGCGGAAGGGAGTGGAGCAGGGCCGGCTGGACGACCAGGTCGCTGGCAACGGGGATGTCGTGCTCTCCCTGGGCCGCAAAGGTCGCGGTGGGCGGGCGGGCGGAGAACTTCTCTGAGTGGGAGCGTGCTGCTGCGAGGGGGCCGGCGTTGTTGTTGAAGGCCATTTGGGGGGAGAGGGTAAGGAGGGGCTGCACGTGGACGTCGTCTGTGTCTGCAGCGGCGACCACGGCGGCGGCAGCGGCGGCGACGACGAGATGGACTCTGCCGGACGCGTCTGCGTGGGCGTCGGGGACTGGACGATGAGGCGGGGGCGGGGGCGAGGGCGGGGAGCAGCTAGCGTCGGTGTGGTCGGCGTGCATAGAAAACAAATCGTAACAGCAACATGAGACGAGCTCGAGTTCCCTCGGCCGGCCAGTGCCAGTGCCAGTGGAGACTTTCGGCATGCTACCCCACACGTGATCCGCATGATGTCATTCTTTTTTTTCGTACTCCGCGTCGCGATCGCGCGTCGGCGGCCCGCCACCACATGTCACACACAACCGAACGTCTCGAAAATTTCCTCTCCAAAAATAAAAAATAAAAAATAGAAAAGTCGTATGTTTGTCCTTCGAAGCACTCGCAACCCTTCGCGAACCCGCATCTCGACCGGAATGACATCACTCGTGATTTTTTTATTCAAAACTACAAATAAAACCGGTCTCAATACTTTGCCCGCATCCGCGCGCTGAATAGATAGAAACAAAACATTAAAGACGTTATACAAGTCCTTCAGATCCATAGTCCCCTCGCTAATACTTATCAGTTCACTCACGGCCGGAAATTCATCTTCGACAGACGCATGCGGCTCCAGAGGCCCACCAGTGCGAAGATCGGAGCCAGCGTGTAGACCACGACCCGCACACCCACGTTCACCACCTTCGCGGTCCAGTCCGAGTAGTTGCCCCCAATCGCAGCAGTCATAAGGAACATGGGGAACAAGAGATAGCCCGATACACTGCGCCACACATCAGCAAATTAAGAAAATCGCATGTCCCAGAATTCCGTGTCCAAACACGTACCGGTGATACTTCCAAACGCCCTTCGCCTTCATACCTCCACCAAACGCCCTACCCCCAAACCACACACTCAGCCCGCCCAGCAGCATCTGCACTACCATCCACACGATAGCAATCAAGCCAAAAGTCTTCAGGTACCGTAAATAAACAGACCAAAATACATCAATCAAGTCAGCTGCTCACCGCATGCCAAGTTGTGAAATGCGCAGATTCATGAATCACTTTGTTCATGAAGATCAGGACAGTGCCGATGATAATAGCAGGCAGCCCGACGCCAAGGATAACCAACTGATGGCGCGTGAGCCCACGCGCCTTCGTCTTCGGCTGGGAAGTCGGTTGGAGTAATAGGATACCTGATACGATGAATCGAAGCCGGTCAGCGCTCTTCTCAATTGAATCTTTTTTAAAAGAGATCTGACCGCATCCAAAACAGGTTATGGCCAAAGACTGCAGCGGCGGGTGCGCCGCGAACAGACCGAGATTCGAAGGGTGGTTGAGCAAGACGATGAGCCACGTCCCAACCAGGAATGTCTATTGTTGAGCATATACATGCATATACACGTACAGCAGAAGATCGACAAGAACACGAAAACAGTTACATTAGTCACTATTCCCCACATTCGGAAGCTGTCATGAAAACCACTCACCCCGAGCGCCGCCTAGAATTCATGACAGAATGTGGAGTGCGAAAGAGTTTCATAACCGTCAGCGCTTTCGTCCATAGAATTGAGTCGAAGCAAATGAAGTGAGGAAAGGACTAAGTGAACTGGAACCTCCACCCTTCTAGCGCCGCATCTGAGTCTGATAGTCGGATGCTCCATCCTTCTCCCCGCATGCTCCATTTCTACATTCGAAAGTCTGATTTGAAGGATGGGGAAGGGAAGACCTCGGAGAACATAACATACGGGCGAAAGGGAGAAAGGAAAACTTGAGATCAATTCAATAACGTGCACTCACCAGTGTCACGTACAGCGCGAGTCTGTCACCCTTCCTGACCTCCCTCGCAGGGGAATCTACTAAGCTCGTTGCGCTCGTGTTCGCAAGCTCCGCGTCCCTCCGCATATCCAGGTAACGCTCATCCGGTCCATACGCGGCCATCTCGACGTCGTCTGTCTCGTCGCTCTCGCTATCTATGCCCTTCGAATCGTCTCGATATTGCAAGTCCACAGCGTCGTCCGTCCTGAGGAGCGGCTGCGAGGGAGGCTCGTGCGGGAGGGGAGCGTACGCGGAAGCAGATGTGGACGGGCCTGACACAATAGGCAGCACTTTCATATCAGCGCGACGCGCATCCGAATCGCGGGAAAGCATTGCGTGCGAGCCAGTCAGAGCAGGCGAATATGAATGTACACCGCAAGTTTCAAGACATCGCTTTTTTGATCAATGCTATGTCTTATAAACGTCTCGCAACGCCGCGTTCCTCATCCACGACCACGGCCGCTGCACAGTCCACAGATCAGTTTGGTCGTATAGCGCGGTTCCGCGTTCCAGATTTCGACTACAGATAGATTCCGAGGCCACGCTATCGCAGGCGATACTTACCGTGTGTTCATGTGGGATACAAATAAGACCGGATAGACACTCGTGAGAAGCGTCTCCACGTTCCTTGCAGATAGGCATGATATCATTGAGATGAGACGTGCAGCGCAAAACCTGACTGAGGTTGCGAGGAACCGACGAACAAGTACCTGAATAGACCCAAATGGGGACGATGTGGCGTGTCTTCCTTTTCTGGGAAGTCCTGTCTTCTGTTGCCCTTGCTCATGTATCCCTTCGACTAATACAGACCTGGCTCGCACACTATCCGGACGCCCCTGTTCTAATATCGAGAGACCTATACGCTCTCGCGGTGGTGCGGCGTACTATGTACGTCGCAATCTAATAGGTATCTGTTTCAGGCCTTCCGAGTCGCATCTATTAAATAGAGATGCATCTCCTCTGCGATCCCACGCGCGGTCAGTTCCAATCGACACGTACCTACTATACGGGTAACACGTCAGATACGTCAGACTTCCAACCCGCATTCGCAAGCAAGACGATATATAGCCATAAATTATGCGCAATAAATACATTGACTGCAAATGCCTCCTACATCACCGGACAAGTCGTAGCGGCGACATACTGCATGTAATACCGCTTAGCATTTAAGAGCCTCGAGCTCCATACGTGAGAGCTGCTTACCCCTTGTGTTGACTCCAGAACACCGGTGGATGTCTCTGTCGACGGAACAGTATCGTGGACAGACAGATAGGCACCCGCAGTGATGTTTACTATCCTTGCTGCACCTACGATAGCCAATGTCAAGACAAGGGCGAGAGTCTTGAGCGGGTATAATGGGAGCATCTGCGTAAAACGTTTCAGAAAATTATAGATTTTCTACCGAGAAGGACACACACGATGAGCTACTGAAGTGCGATGTAACTCCATCATTGAACCACCTTGTCCTTTTAATGGTCCATCTCGGACGCTGAGAGTACATACAACAACTTGATAGGATTGCACTGGTATTATCAGTGACTTGTGAGGTTGTTATATGTAGTTGATGATGCGATGCTTTCCCAACTATGAGTACCATATGTATCTCTCTTCGAATGGCACGGAACGGTATCTCCGAGCCTGAGTTCACACCTAAGCTTTTGATCATCATTATACTGCGAATAATGCCATGGTAGGCTTGTTGGACTGAACCGCTTCAAGTCTGAGTGTCACGTCCATGATATATAGTATATAGTGGTTAAGAGAAGAAAAGTTATACTGAAAACAAAGTAACGATATCATGGCCAAACCGCATAACTCGATGAGGTCATGAAGCGTCGATCACAGAACGATCAGCAACACTGCCACCTCGCCGTCTGCAAAAAGGCAAAAACAAATCCATGCTTCCATTCTTTCTATTATCGGCCAGAAATCCATGAGCAGAAGCATCATGTTTCAATCCCTTCGATACTTATGATGCAAAAATTTACGGTCGATGGGCTTGTTCGAGCTCCCACCTTCACAAGTAATGTTGACACAAGCATACATCGCGCCTTCCTTACTCCAACAAAAACTCCCCAACAGCACTCCTCATCTCATCTCTACTCACTGCCTTCGCCTTCCATACCTCCGCATCAGTCCCAGCCTCTGCATTCTCTATACTCGAGCCTTCCATCAGACGCGCCGACGTCCACGCCGGAAGACATACTTCCCGAGGTAGGTCCGCGTTGAAACGCGGGGACTTGCTCGTAAGCAGCGTGTGGCATGCGTAGCACAAGCGCGGGGAAAGCGATCGAATAGGAGAGATTGGAGAGATCGAGAGGGCTGGTTTTAAGACCTCATCTGTTTCCGCATGAAAGGAGAACGACGGCGGCAGATGCGTTACGTTGTCATGCTGAGTTTTCAACTCATCCACAGACCGTATTGATATACGCGACTTCCAATCTAAGACACCGCTCGGAGTTGGCCTATGCAACCGTCAATAGATTGAGATTGATGTCTTGTAGACAATAATGTTCGGAACGTACCGCTCACAGAGCACACAGCAATCGCTGGCGTCGTCCTTCGGAGCGAGCTTTGCACAGGTCCGAGCGATGGTTGATACCGTTGACGGGTAGTCCCGTTCAAGACCCACGATAAAACCTATAATAAACCGATGATGATCAATATCTTATTCAGATTGAAACATGATGAATTTTCGAAAATTCTGTCTCACTTTTTGTAAGGCCACCAATAGTCTGTTTTACGCTCAATCCCGGCAAGCTTCTCTTGCCAACCACATTAGGTCCCGCCACCACGCCCACGCTGCGCACTCTTTCATCCCAACATCGCGAAGGGGCCTCACTATCCTTACAGCCGATCTTTTTTCTCCTTTCCCATCACCACCACTAACTTCAGGGCCAAAATTCGAAGGATCTCGCCATTCCTCAAAGCTCTCTTCTGGCACGTTGAACCCGCCACCCTGTGCAATCGAATTGATGAGTGACACCGCGAGACTGGTCAGCGAGGTCCCGAGTGCGAGATGCGAGCACCGCAGGTGGCGTGCGGTATGCACGAGCACGAGCCGCGTAAGTGTTGCGATCGCAGACTGGACGGCTGTTGGTGTAGGAAGCGAGGTGAGGTAGGTGCGAAGTAGGGTAACGGGGTCCTCGGCTGACTGCGATGCAAGGTTCTGGAGACGCAGAGGGAGATCTAACGCAATGTAAGCAACAATGTTAAAAAATTGATTAATCTTATGGAGAAGAGCTTACCTTCTTTATTCAGATTCACGCTGAGGGCCTGTGGATGACTCGATGCTCCCGTACTTCGCCCACCATCGCGAGTCAAATGCATCCTCTATACGCGCTTAAAACGAATTCAAAGTCGTCCTTATTCGCAAAGGTGTCCCGCACGTCCCCACTTCCGCTCTTTCATATGTCCCTACAGAAATGTTCCCGCCGTTTGCATAACAAACTTGAAAGGGACGACAAAACCAGGCGTGCTTACCTCGGGAATGCATGCGCATACCTCAACATAGCATACATACGCCTTGTTCCACATCTTTCTATTTCTCGGATGCGCCTTTCCCCCTTTTCCACCGGAGCCACCAGCGTCGGTCGTAGACGGGAAGTATGTACGCGTCAGGATGTCGAGGAGGACCGTCGAGCCCAGGCCACCTGAGAAGCCGATGAGCACATCACCTGATGCTTTGAGCGCCGTCCGCCTTGATGAATCGGAGCCCGCCTTCACGTGTGGATCGAGACAGCGCCGGAACTTGTTTGTCACAAGTGGGAAGAAACAGTTTCTACACGAGTGGGGAGAGCCAAACCAGACTGCGCGTCAGAACAGATGGATAGAAAGGGACAATGAAGGTGGTAGCATGTACTTGCAGTAGACGGCGTGGCGAATGACTATATTTCCTCGCACAACTTTGCACTTGATGCAATCGGTAGACCTATCGAATTTCGGTCTTCCTGGTCAGAGAACATTTGAGCATTCACTTGAACGAGCTAGGAAAGAGCGGATGACTCGCCTTGCATCAAGGCCTCGCCATCTGTAGCTGCAGGGTTACCACATGAAGACATATTGTACAGGCGTACAGCAATCAGGATAACAGAAAAATAAGTTAGCACGAGCAAGTACAAGATGAGGATGTCAAGTAGATGTCTTGTCAACGTCGGACTCGACTTCAAAAGTGATATTTGCGTCACGTGATGCGTTCTCGCTTCTTCGCGCTGCTTTGCGGTGGATAGCGAAGTTACATATATTCTCGACGGTCAGTAGCGAAGCGACAACGAGAGAAAAATGGTTGGAAGCCTTCCAACCACACGGTATACATGTAGCAGTTACTTTATAGGGGGGAAAGGAGAAACAGAAGTGGCAAAGTCGGCATAATCAGCATGATACATACACGTATCATAGAGAGTTGAGGACATTGAACGAAATAAGCAAGTGAGATGAGGCTCTGCTAGAAAACAATTGAATATAAAATACGAACAGAGAAGAGTTATTGCCAGAAGAAAGAAAGAAAAATCTGCGTAAGCTTTAGGGGAAATCCCAGTTTCCAATAGCTGAACCTTTTCACGTGCCCTCGCCGATAGCCTTTCGGTTGAGATCGTGAATTGACGCTAGTAAAAATTTGCATGCAAAGAACCTCCATGACTAGAAGCCAATGATGGCCGAGCTAGCGTTCAAGTATCTCATATGGCAGTTTTCTGAGGGCACCTGAAATGCATACCATCTGCGATACATAATCAACTTATACATGATTTATCTGAAATACGACACACATGAGTCGTGGTAAATTGGCGGGAGAAAATAACGTACATTATATGATAGATCACAGTGTATTGGGACCGCCAAGTCAAGACTGGGACCAGATTCTGTAAATAAGGAGTAGGGTATCCGTGACTATCCGTGATTTCGAGTGTACAGATAAAAGGCAAATGCAAGAGGATAGATATGCACATATGTCGGGAGAGCGGGAATGGGGAGCGGTAGTACTACGCCCAAAAGAGCTTGGCAATGCATAGTCCAGAAAGATAGTTGTCCGAGAATTCGTCGAGCAAGGACAATGCAGCGAAAGCATGTGCGGACCGTGCGGTGGCCGTTAGGCGTCTAATTTGTGCCCTGAATTGCGGAAGCTCAGGCCGGGGACGCCTTGTCTGGAGGACCTTCCAGGGGCGGGTACACCCTCTTCAGATGTCGGTACTTGCTCAGCTTGATGAGCGCGAGGGTTTCTAAGCGAAAGGGCCGTAACGAAAGGGGTTTTAAACACAACAATCGAGTGAGACGCACCATTCCGGATGTACTCCCCGAACTGCAGCGCCTTCTCGACGTCCTCCGGGGCCTCCAAGTTCCTATTCCCTTCAGGAAGCATACAGCCATGTATGTCAGACTGCCCTCTTTTTCATGTAGGCGCACTGACGTTCGTACATCTTCCTCAGTTTCCGTGAAAGTCGTATCTTTGCGGAGCCGCGATAAGCGTCGGTCTCTCGAGCGATTTTTGCAGTTGCGGACTTACGATGGATCGGGGTAGTCGCGTCCCAGTCTGTGAAGCTCTTTATACAGTGCGAGAGCGCGTAGCCTCGAAGGATTGAGGGGCATGGTGGTGGTCGACACTAAAGCTGGACACTGGTGTACTGCCTATGCATGAACGACATACACAAGCTCAAATTCGACACGCCTCATTTGGCTATGGTACATGACGCAACGTCAATCAACGCCAACAGTTCGAGCGCTTGTATAGAGCACCAGTACATCTGCAATACAATTATGTACAAACACACGACGCAGTCGCCGAATAGCGAAGCTATAATAAATACACAGTAAGAAGAGAAGGTTTGCGAAAAATTATGGGATGAAAAGAATAAGGTCAGTATAGTGAACGAGATACACAGCACAAAGACCCCGGGCAAAGTGAATAAAAAAAAGTGAAAGGAGAAGTAGGTACATCAAGAGCACGTCCCACGAAAAAAGCAGTCCAGTGCCGATTACGGACAGCAAGAGGTCAGGCCAGGGGAAAAAAAAAGAAGTACAAATGAAAAAGGGAAGAACGTATTTGATGAGGATACAGTAACGTCCGCTCACGCCTTCGACCCGGTACTAGTCCTGTCTCGATTGTAGTAGACTGACCGTGAGCCTTGAGTGCTCGCTATGACGGGCGAAGGCGTGTTGGCCGCGACATGCGGCATTGGCCAGTGCATAAGGTTTCCCCCACCAGGCGGGGCCGGCGGCGGAGGCGGGGGAGCAGTGACAGGAGACGCGGATGTCGAGGCAGGCCGGTCCGGGGAGACAGAGGACGAACCCGATGACGCTGCGGCAGCGGCGCCCACGGCGTTCAGCACCGCCTGCGCGGACGGGTTTGCCGAGGACGGGTGCCCATTCCCGTTCGTAATGGTTGCCACGCCGTCTGCAGCTCCAGGCCCTGGCTCTGTATCGCGACGGCGCTTCATCCCCCGTGTCGAACTCTCCTTCAGGCCCATGTTCGTCGCTTTTATCAAAATTTGGTGGCGAGTGCGCCCTGGTCCCCCATGCGCCGCAAACCCAATCCCAGTCGATTTCGCCGTTTTCGGTCCCTGAGCCCGCCATCCTGCTCTCCTCGGTGAGATGCCGAAGCTTCTCGGTCTCTTCTTCACTCCATGCAGCCCTGATTGCCTGCAGACGCCGGCGTGGTCAGGTTCACTGGCTTCATCACCTGTTGCTGCGCCATGTACGGGTGTGTGCCCGTCTGGTGAGGTTGAGTGGCATAAGCGTAGTAAGGAGTGGTAGGGTACCGATTTGGAGATGCATAGCCGCCGGACTGGGAGGGGGAGCCTGTCAAAGACATGACGAAGGAGCCAGGGTTCGTTATGACAGGGCCTGCAGAAGCAGGAGGAGTTCCAGTCCTTAACAGGAGTTGCTTGTATAGGAGCATAAGTTGGTGCTGGAGGAGATACCTTGAGGACTGCTTGGCTCGGATTGGCGAGCTGGACATTATATGAGTACTAATGTGCCCATAAAAGTGGAGAGCACGAACCAACTGGTCGCAGGCTCTCCTTGCATCGTGAAGAATGGTTATTGGGTCGACCTGGTTACCAGGCAGGCTGAAGCATTGATGGATGATATGCTGGGGGGCACTCCGCTGGTTGAAATTAAATTATCAGAATCAAGCAAATATTCCGGAGGACGAGGATGAAAACTAACAATTAACTCATCAGCAGCATTGTAAAACTCAGAGCACAGCGTCAACACCCGCCATTGGAAGTCGTAGAAGGCCTGATTGCTCGCATCAGCGACGGAGTAAGAGGGTACAGCGACGGGATGGGGAGGAGGGTGCGGCTGCATCGGCACTGCGGTCGGGTGAGGCGGCGGCGGGAAGCCGTAAAACGGTGCCGGAGCCGCGGAGAACTGTTGTTTGGGCGGCGATCCCGACAAGTCGAAGCGGGGTTTCTTGTTTTTTGATCCCTTGGGTCTCCCCGGCTTGCGCCGCGTTGGTGCGGAGTTTGGGTGGCCATGGTTAGCCGAGCTACGAACGGCAACATAAGTATTAATATTAGGGCATTGAACGATGTGACCTTGGGGATGGTTGTCGAGGATATAAGAAGAGAGTGCACGCACGACTGTTTATCCGAGGTGCCCGTCGTCGCGGGATGGTCGACGGCGCCCTCTACCTCATCCTCTTCTTCCTCTTCCTCCTCTTCGGGCCGGACAGTTGGATCGGCGTGGGCATCCTGGTCGGCGTCGTGCTCGATGGAGTTCTGATGGTGGGTGTCGGTGGGATAGGCGGGACGTGCGGTGGAGGGAGGAGGATTGAGTGCGTGTGATAAAGGCTGATAGACGGAGTTGTCCATGGGTTATTGGATTTTAATTCCAGATAAAGTGAGGAAATGAGGAAAATGATAAAATATGGGGATAGTGGCAGCGATGCAGACGATGGGGGAATAGGCAAGCCAGGTATAAAACCAAGTTCGATACTCAACACTCCTTATCAGGCGTGTGGGAACCCAGGTTCTGTGGGTTCTGCTGACGTTTTCCTCGACAGCCGACTACGGCCGAGACCGGCGGAGACAGCGAAGGACTGCTCGAGACCGCTTTTCTTGCTGCTGACGACGTCAGTAATCATGTACAGGACGTTGGTGCAGCTGGCGGACTGCTGTGGGTTACCGTGAGCAGGAAATTGGGGCCTCGACGTCCATACCCATCGCAATTTATCTTGTCTAAATGACCCAAACAGTTGTGACAGCGTGACACGAGGACACGGCACAGGGTATGTATGTATTTCCTCGTGGAAAATAGAATTTCCTGTGGAAAGTATCAAAAACAAATAAATTACCATTTGTTACCTATTTCTCTTCACCGTTATCGTTTTGGGTTTATATTTTTATACTGCTCGTTACTGGTATACCAGTCATGGCCGTCGCCGCGCCGACCCCGTCGACCGACTGCGCAGAAGGCGGGAAAAACAAAGGCTAAATCTCGCTACCTGAAGAAGAAGAAAGAGAGAAGAAAACATAGGAAGGTCGAAACTGCACTATCCCAAGCAGTCGGCGGTCCCTAGTCGCGGAAAACGAAGATGGAAATGACGAAGGCGGCGCAGTCCTCTGGCGAGGAAGAGACTAGCTCTCCAAGCTGTTAATGTCAAGGAACCACCTCGCAAGCGTCGGAAGGTCGACACCGACGAAGAGGGAGCAAGGAACACGCCACCGAGCTCAGAGTCCGATGGAGATGAAGAAGAACCGGTCTCCGTGCCGTTTGCTCGCTCACCGACACCTCCTACCGCCCTCCCGTCATTTCCTCTTCCAATCGCTCCAGATGCGCCCTCGAAAACAACATTGGCGCTTCAGGGCCTTGATAAAGCTTTGCTCAGCGCAGAAGTTGTCAACCCATCCACGTCCGTGTCCATCGACGCGCTAGACGCGGAGCGCGTGCTAAACACAGGCGATGTTGCCGGTGGTCAGCGAGAAGATGAGAAAGAGACTGCGTGAACTTGGTATAAACGAGTTCTTTGCTGGTTCGTGCTTCTTCATTCCTTGTGATACGAAGTGGTGCTTACGGGTCGCAGTTCAGACCGCTTTGCTCCCGTTCCTCCTCCCTCCGCAGCGCCGATCACGAGCACTTTACTGTCCATATGATCCACCTCGGGATGTATGCGCCTCCGCGCCTACAGGGAGCGGGAAGACGCTGGCATATGTTATCCCAATTGTCGAGGTGTGCTTTACATTCTGCATTACTTCTTTCTATGCTCACATATTCTTCAGATCCTCTCGTCTCGAATAGCGACAAGACTGCGGGCTCTCATTGTCCTTCCAACTCGAGATTTGGTGCTTCAGGTCCAAGAAACGTTTGAAGCGGTCAGCAAAGGGAGGGGATTGAAGGTAAATACCTTTTTGAAACAGTATTTCTCGACCTTCTGAACAGATTCACAGATAGCTGTAGCCACGGGTCAGCATTCTTTCGTGCACGAGCAAACCCAGCTCGTCTCCGAGCAAGGGAAAACGTATGTATTGGTCTACTTCAAGTCATTGTTATGATGCTGAAGAGCTTTGTACATAGTCTCCAGGGTGGGTCGAGCAAGGTCGATATCCTCATATGTACGCCAGGACGCCTGATAGACCATCTTGCGGGTACGCCGGGCTTCACGCTGCAACACCTACGGTTCCTCGTCATCGACGAGGCGGATCGTCTTCTCGCGCAGAGCTTCCAAGACTGGCTCGCACAGGTCCTCGCGGCGCTTCGGCCCCCGACGCGCTCTACGTCCATCGACGGCGGTCCGTCAGTATCAGCTCCATCTTTGAAATACTCATCTGGCCCTTCTCTACCCACGTGCACCCGCTTCAATTCCGCCATCGACGTTGGGTCCAAATCCGATCCCGCACCACGACGCGCTCGCGCCCCCGTTCCTCCCGCACATCGCGACAGACGTCGACGACCCGAAGCATGCGTCCTGCCAGAAGCTGCTTTTCAGCGCGACGCTCACGCGGGACCCCGCGCGCATCGCCGCGCTCGGGCTGCGGGATGCGAAGTACTTCGTCGTTCAGGGCAGGAGCGGCGAGGGCGCGGACGGCGAAGATGCGGTGGCGGCCCTGGGGACGGAAGAGTTCGCGATGCCAGAGGGTCTGAAGGTAATTTTGTTCCCGCACTTCTCTTCATCATGTTCTCGCCTGAATCGAAACCGATAATTCAACTTTAGGAACACTACCTCACGATCCCGTCCGCGCGCAAGCCGCTCGTGCTCTTCCACCTCGTGCACGCGCACGGCGTGTCCAACGCGCTCGTGTTCACAAAAAGCTCGGCGTCGACTGCGCGCCTTGTCAAGCTCTTCGAGTTCTTCGAGGAGGCATACCGCATCTCCTCTGCGAACGCTGATGCTGCCAATGCCGAATCAGGTCCCACTGCCAGGGCCGGCGAAGCGCATCGTCACCCAGGCGTACTCGAGCGACCTCGCGCCTGGCGAGCGCAGAACGATCTTAGAGAAGTTCAAGAGGCAGGAAATCGACATGTGCGTTTCCTCCTTTCTTTAACCTGATTTGTATCCCAAGAAAGATGAAAGTCCGTTGACAATATATCCTTCATTTTTTAGCCTGATATGTTCCGACCTCGTCGCGCGCGGGCTCGACATCCCGCACGTCGCACACGTCGTGTCGTACGACGCACCGGTCGACGCGCGCAAGTACGTGCACCGCGCGGGGCGAACAGCGCGTGCAGGTCGTGCGGGCTGATGCGTGGACGCTCGTCGAGGACCAGGAGGCGCACTTCTTCAAGAACATGCTCCGCGGCGCAGGCCGCCTCGAGCGCGTCGCGAGGGAGAGAGTGAAGGAGAAGGACCTCGAGGGGATGGAGAGATGTTATGAGGTGAGCTCGAACCACCAATTGCAGGAGCCTTGAAAGAATGCTGATGAGGTGCTCTTTCGTATTTGCAGATTGCGCTGGAGAAGCTGAGGGAGGCGTACAGTCGAACAACATCGTGAAAACCAATCAGTACCATTCGCATAATGGATTCCATACGCTTATTTGCGTGAGCTGTTGCTGGCTCTAAAAGTATCATACTGTGTATTACAGCTCTAACTCTGTAGTAGATGGACCTTCAAATATTTTGGTTCCTAAATTTGGATGTTCAACTGGAGAATCAAAGGGCTTGGCGGAGCGAAGATCATTTCACGATCGACGTTCGCGTAATGTGATATGGATCGGCCAATGAGCGGGTGAACATTACTTGGAGACTGAGAATGGACGATTTTGCGGATGAAGATGCTGGGGTACATGTAAATATTTAAAAAGGGAAAAGAAAGAAAAATACAAAAGCACGAGCTATATTTCGCCACACAGGTAAGAGCAGCAGTTCCGTATACTGCAATTGACAAAGCAAAAGATGATCTTCAGCACTTTCGTTCGCGGCTGTCGTTCCGTTATTTTTTGCGAGGAAGATTACTTGAGATAGGATCGTCCTGGAAGGTCGTTGAAAATATAGGTCTTAGCCTCGTTACGAGCTCGAAGAGACTTAATTCCGGACTGGTTGCAAGGCCATGCAATATCGGGTATCGGGTACTCGCACATTAACTTCAAGCAACAGGCTCGCGTGAGCCTGAAACGATTGATGAAAATCGAGTACGACGTAAATGGATTAGACCGCAAGAAAGTGTACAAAGATACAACACATGATTCAAGAATAGGCGCAAAAACATGAACAATAATCCGTGCTGTTCGACTTCAAGATGATAAGACAGGAGTGATCAAGAAATGATGCATGAGCTGCCTTCGTCGCCTGAATACGCAAGGAAGAAGGGAAAGGCGTCAATCGTCAGCGTCTTGTCAAAGCGGGCGACAAGTACGAACGGCAGAAGAGGACTATTCACGCGGGCACAGGCACTTGTTGTCTTCCTTGACGTCCGCCATAACCTGTTTTGTACGGATTTGAGCAGGTGCAGAGGAGATGATAAGAATGGAAGTAAGTGGACGAACCGCCTCTTTATGCATTCCGCAGCCCTGCAATCACAAGTTGTATTGAATATAGGGGATGAGTACGATAAGCAATAGGATGGCGCTCACCGCCCAGGTCGTCTTTCCGCACTTGTCGCACTGAACAGACCTGCATACGTCGACAGGGATGGAAGTAACTTCGACAGCCATTCTTGACACGATATGCAGCAGGTAACCGAACAAGTAAGTGAAGGGGTCTGCGATGACAACTCTCTATATATGCGCATATGATCACGTGCAAGGTCACGTGAAGTTGACGCGAATATAATTGACCGACGTCTTTAGTTTTGGTAAAATAAATAAATACCAAATTTTGAATTGCAATTAAATTGATGTATACCTTGCAGCATTCGACAATGGTGCGCTGCGCTGCGCACGGCTGAAAGGACTCAGGAGTGGGACGAGAAGATCAGTCATGGTCGGCGAGAAGGACGCTAAGAAGGACCGATGATTGATATTGATTCTCGAGTCGGTAAGTCGGCACGAGCACCCAGAGGAGGAAACATTTCCATAAGGAGCGTAGCAAGTAAATAGAACAAAGAAACATGGCCAAACAGTTGTGGAACGCTGAGTGTATTGTATGCGAATATAAGGCTACAAGAAAGAAAGAAGAAAAGACAGAACGCATACCACAAGCAGCCACAAGCTTGAAAATAATTTGTGAATAAAGAAAGATGGCAACCGGATAGCGACGAATGATACCTCGTGGACCGGTTCTTCCAGTCCACCATCGGAAGGTCACCTGGATTAGGCAGGAGGAACGATCACGTGACCTGTTTCGCGTTGTAGTTGAAACTGGGCTTCTCGTCTTGAACTCCTGAGCTCCAGCCACCATCTTGTCGCTGCCAGCCTCTTTCTTCCCTCCTCCTCCTTCTGCTCGCCGACAATATAACTTTCTCGTCTCGCGAGCAGTTATTTTCTTTGCTTCTTGCATATTCATAATTATTTCTGCCCGTTTTTCTCTATACTTCATCTTATTCTTCGTCTTCATCCATGGCCTTCACTTCCAGGGTCTGTCTTCTCCCTCCTATCGCCTGGCTATCTCACTCATCCGTCCTCCAGTTTCAACCCCGCGCACGAACAGGCCCACAACGCCCCAAAGTCAATAGTGACGAGAACGCGATCATCAACAAACACGTCAAGCAGCCCTCTGTCGTGGGACCCTCCCGCGTATTCAGCAAGTTTGGGCCGCAGCGCCCTGCCCTCGGTGAGGTGACATCCAATGCAGTCAACAAGCAGGTACGTTAGCATGTTTCTGCTGCGTTTGCGACCTGTTCTGACTCTGAACGACCCTGTGTCTCCGATTTGGGTGTGTTGACCACCCACAGCAGTCTGCGAAAATTCCGGGAAAAGGTATTATCAAGGAAGATGTTAATCTCAAAAGGAGTCGTTCATCCTCGCTCGCTGCTGCGACTGGTCCGCAGCGCGTCCCACTTGGTCCTATCCGTCCTGCATTCAACTCCACGAGCACTTCCACCGTCAGTGTCCCCGCTCCAGCGCCTCTTCGTGCGCAACGTCCCCCTATCACCATCCGTCAGTCTGAGACTGCACCAGAGCTTCACAGACGGACTCCCGTTGTTGTTCATGATGAGGTTGAGGTCCTTGATGACGAGAACATGGAGATCGAGGAGCAGGAAGTCGTGCATGAGGTCATGCAGTCGAAAGTCGGCGTGAGCCATGAACCGGATCTCGATCTCGAGGATGAGCTGGAAGAGGATGAAGACCGCGTTCCCTTGCACCACATCTGGCCCGCTTTGAGCCCCGCGCGGCGGAGAAATACAGTCGTGAAATCGAACGTATCCAAACGACGTTCCATGATGAGGTCGACATGTTTGACACGACGATGGTCAGCGAATACGCCGATGAAATCTTTGGATACATGTCAAATCTTGAGGTGTGTAGCAACTCCCTCCACCCCAATTGCATGATCGCTCAGACTTCCTCAACTATAGGTTGATATGATGCCGAATCCCGACTACATCCTTGGACAGAGTGAAATCACTTGGGATATGCGCCAGACGCTCGTAGACTGGCTGCTGCAGGTCCACCTCCGTTATCGCCTCTTGCCCGAAACGCTCTGGATAACGATTAACATTATTGACCGTTTCCTCAGCAAGCGCATCGTCTCCATTATAAAACTCCAGCTCGTCGGTGTCACCGCGATGTTCATCGCCGCTAAGTACGAGGAAATTCTTGCGCCTTCGGTGGAAGAATTCGTGTTCATGACCGAGAACGGCTATACAAAGGAAGAGATTCTGAAAGGCGAACGCATTGTGTTGCAGACACTTGACTTCAAGGTTTCGAGTTATTGTTCGCCGTACAGTTGGGTTCGCAGGATCAGTAAAGCAGACGATTATGACATTCAGACACGTACACTCTGCAAGTACCTCGTCGAGGTCACATTACTCGACTACCAGTTTCTTCGCGTGAAGCCAAGCTTGGTGGCTGCTGTTGGAATGTACACAGCTCGCCGGATGCTGGGTGGCAACTGGGTTAGTGACGTCGATCTATCTGACACTGCCACTGAGCGCGTCGCGACGCGTCGTGCACCATTCACGTGATATTATTGCTGATTGGGTCTTTTCTTTCCCTTCACTCTTGTACAGAACGAGGCGTTCGTATTCTACTCCGGGTACACGGAGGAGCATCTGATTCCTGGACACAACTTCGTCATCAGCAAGCTTCTCGATGCTGGGTTTGACAGGCAATATGTTAGCAGGAAGTATGCGAACAAGAAATTCCTGAAGGCGAGTGTATATGCCATCGACTGGGCACATATGAACGGAACGATCCCGGTAGACGAAGAACTGGATGGTATGGTGCTGGAGGCATGATCATCAAACGCCATCCACACCCACGCTCGTCTTCGATCATCCTCTGTCTTGCATCTTTCTATCATGCCAGATTATTCAAAGCTGCTTTTCGTCTCGCATTTCATCATCTCATTTGGCCCCTACCATCCAACATCCCCCTTCGTCTCCGTCATCGTTTCTATGCTATGTTTGATTATGCACCGTCTCTGCTTCTGCTTTTGCCCTTGCTGCCCATCACAACGCTGTTGGACTCTGTCCCACGCTATGCCATGTACATCGCGACATCGCTCGCGTATGCCACGCCCAATGCCCACTCCCTACGAACACGTAACGCGCATCGCCTATCGGACGATCTACCTACTCTCGCTTTATCTATCCCCGTTCTTTGTTCCTTGCTTCATTTCAAGTTACTCCGTTCCGATGCGCGTGCGTACGTCGGGTGTGGGCACCCCGCGTCGCGCCGTGCGCACTGGCCACATTTATTTGTTGGGTTGTTCCTCATTTTGGGTTATTATAACTCGTTTTAGGTTTCTACTGGGCTGTGAGCTGCCTCTCGCTTGCTTGTCAGCCCCTGGTGCTCCCCTTGCTTCGCTACGATATCCGACTTTCGATATGTAACATCTGGTCTTCATTGGTTTGACCCAGACGTCCGACTTTCGATTTTCGATTATTCTAGCCCACCCCCGAACACTACACACACCGCGTCGCTACATTTCTACCCTTCTCCACAGCAGCAGCACTAGCATGCACCTTGCATCTTCAATTCATCGTTAATTGTAAACGTCGCATTCGGTCGCTTTTCTACCCTTTTCCAGTTCTTTCTGTTCTCGTTCTCCACTATGCATCGCCTATCACTCCTGTCTTCACTATCAACTATTTTCAACTCGTATGGCCTGCGCTCTCGCCTCTCTCTTTTCCTATTCCAACTCGTCTCCTTCTATTCTCTTTTTCCTCCTTCCTGTGTAGATTTCATCTCTCGGCATCGTGCTTGTGAACTCGAACTCCAAGTGAGTCGATAAAAGACGCCCATTTTGCTTTCCCTCATCTGGTTTTATCGGCCTGCTTCTTGCCTGCCTTGTTCTATAGCTTCTCCCACAACGTGTTTTATACAATCCACGCGATATTATATATTAGTTGCACACTCAACATTGTGCTTTCAACTGGACGAGTCGTGCTCCGATTAGGTGTGATCCCTGGGGTCCGTCAATCGCTTCAAAATACATTATTGACCTCAGAGGTAATACCGATCCCCAATCTGCCCCATTCCAGGTTCGATAGCCCAGATCTTACGTCCCCCAGTCTCTGACCCCGCGTCATCGCCCTCGCGCTCATGCGTCTGGCCCACCTCAACCCATCGCTCGTTCAACACGTTGTCCACCGCGCCGCATACGATGCGCACCTCGGGGAACGCTCGGCGCAGCGTTGCGACGCCGCCGTCCCTTGCTACCAGGAACGTCACAAAAATGATATGATCGGGCTGCACGCCGTGGTCGAGCAGCACGCGCAGCGCCATGAACGCGGTTGCACCCGTCCCGATCTGCGCGTCGAGCAGTAACACATAAGCGCCTTGTGCGCGGGTACGGTCGCGAAGGCACTCCGGGAGCATAACGTGCAGAAGGAGGGGCTCGCCAGTCCTTGCGTCCGATTGCACGAGCAAGGACCCGATGCGAATGTCGTTGACGACGCGTCGAAGACCCTTTTCGAGCGGGCCGCCGCTATAGTGGACATAATAGATGAGAGGATTCGTCAGCCATGCATTTGGATGTCGCGTTGTTGGTCACTCACGAGCGAAGAATGGAAACTCCGCACACACTCTACACAAGATTTTTCGAACGGTCATTAAAATTTTACAGGAAGGGATGGGACGAATAACTCACAGATGCGTCCAGCGCAAGCGCCTTACCTTGGGCTTCCGCGCCCGTCGGCGTCATGACGGTCTTCGGGCGGAATGGCAAGAATACAAGCGCCTGTTCCATGAGGAATGTCGACAGCCGGTCTACGAAAAATATGAAGTCCTCGCGTGGGGTGTTTTTGTCTCGAAGGATGGTGTATATTCCCTGCGAATAGTAAAATTACGAATTCTGGTAAGCGCGAGTACAGACCAAGCACGGAGCGGAGACAGACCTTCAATTGCGGCGTTTGTTCAAGTACGTGCAACTTGAGCGCGGCAAGCTTGGCATCGTCGAGCGTAGGTAGAGAGGGAGATGGAGATGCGTGAAGTGGGCCCCCATTCGTTTGAGCCCGTGCCATCTTCTCGCGGAAGCTCCTCGAGCGCTCATCGAGCTGTCTTTGAATGTGTGTGGTGATGAGTTCAATCGCCACGGAATTATTCGATCCAGGAACAATCTTTGTTTCATTTCAAAGTCAATGCGTGGTCATTACAAACAGCAGACAAAAATAAATCGAGAACTTACGATGTCAGCGTAGCGAGAAGTTGGAAGCACGAAGTCGTCATAAGCAGGCTTAACGAAACGGAGATATCTTCATAGATGAAAAAATAGCCATGACTCCGACATCAGATACCTAAATTATTACAAGACGTACTGGCTGAGGATGCCTTCGACATCTCGACCGCGCTCTTTCACGTCTCTTGTTATACGCCGTGCGAGCATGAGGTCGGAGTCGCATTTCACAAATATCTACGGACAGCATAAGGTTATTCGCTAATATATTGTTCAGCATTGCACACCTTCAGATCGTATAAGGAGCGAAGAACGGGATCTTGAAGAGTCATTATCCCCTCCGCTAAGATAAATATTCAGAGCGGCAATATATCCTGGGCAGAGATCGTACTTATTATGATTGTTGCACCATATAAATATCTCCTATCCTTCAGCCGTTGATGCTCCGAGAAAGAATATATAGGAATATTTGTCTGTCGCCCTTTTTTGAGATCGGATAAACACTAAAAAAATGCAGAAATTGAAGAACATGTACTTCCAGCAAAATCCAGTTACATAACCGACGTACTGAAGCAAATTCGGTCATGTCAATAGCATCGGGGTGATCAAAGTCATACTGGTTCGAGAACGCCATCTCAAGCTTCTCAGAAGTGAGCTCCTTGTAGAAACTATCCTGGTTTACAAGGTAAAAAATGAGACATTACAAGGCCTCGTTCGAGAGCTCGGATTTTTGAGTGGACAGACCTGAGATATGATGACGACTGAAGGTATGCACCCTAGAGAGAGAAGGATCTGGCGCGCGACGTGCGTCTATGGAGAATGAGTTGATTTAAAACCATGGGTCGTAAAGCACATACCTACCTTCCCGCTTGCGGATCCACCTACACAAAACCATGAGCCAGCTGCCTAGCAAGTCATTCCTTACGCACCGGCGATGCCGATCACGAACGCATCTGACAGCGGCTTCCCATCCTCGCCATACCTTTAGACTCGTGATTAAGTCATAGAAAATGGAAATGAGTAGTACAGAACTCACCAAGGTGGACGTCCATGCGACTTGAGAATCGTGTTCTTCAACGGCTCGCCAGACAACTTTGTAGCACTAGTATCGGACCTCCTGAGACGTGGACGGGCTTCGAAATCATCGACACTCATTTCCACGAGTTTTGGAGACGGGATACGAGGCATGAGCAACAATACGAGCTGCAGGGTAATTTCGGACAAGCTCGATAATTGTGAAGAGGATTGTGCAGGTACGCAGCATCGTCCCTCGCGATCGTGCACGGACCATGATTGACGCGACTTACTGAAACCCATGCGGCATACACATGGCTCATTTGTCACGCGCCCTTGATTGCCACCGTAATCATGCCCTACAGAGCAGTGGCACACCTCATAATATAATGAAGACATTTAAAAAAATTCATTGGGCCACGTAGATGACTGTCGAATCCGTAAATTCCCCGTCATGTAGAAATCAAAACGCTCAGCGATGAAGAGTTCGGCCAGTGGCTAGGGAGAGTTGATCATAGGTTTATCATAAAGCTATAGTTGATATCCAAAAACTTCGAGTGACAACTACTTTGACAGTCAAAGAGACCGGACACTCATAATCGCGCGTGAATTGGGCTTTTCTTCGCGATGTCTTCGAGAGCAGACCGATAAATGGTCTCCTACAAGGGAAAAAAAACTGCGTCAGCATAAATCCACAGACTAAGGCAGATACGAACTTTGATAGACCCCATCGCGCCGGTTCGTGCATTTACTGCCTTCTCGGCGGCGAGCGTGCGCGCTGCGGTAAGAACGGCCTCAGAAGAGCTGGCTTCCGCGACGACGTCGACAAACCCGCCTGCGAGCGCCTCCTGTGGTGTGAAGCGGTGTCCCTCAAGTGAGAGTCGACGAAGGGTACGAGCGTCGGATACTTTCGCGCGCGCAACAGCGGCCAAAGAAAGGGGCCAAGGTGCGCCAAAGTGCACCTAGAATGGAGAAAAAAGAAAATTAGTACGCAAAGCTTGTCTTTGAAGTGGGTTTCTCAAACCTCATTCATACAGCACCACACGTGACGCTCTTTGTCATTGGAAATGACGCGGTAATCACATGCGAGAGCGAGAATTAATCCGCCAGCGAAGCAATGTCCCGTTTATTGCAGCTATGACTGGAACTGTGCGCAATCATTGTCTTTTAAAACGCTATTTCAATATTGATAGAATGGGACTTGCTCGAGAACGACATAAGGCGCGAGATGAGGGGGTTGTACACATCTTGATAACTATCAGCAAATTTGCACGAAAAATCATATCAAGCTGTTCACCAGGGAAGAAACCGGGGTCCTTGACCACACTAGCAAAGTCCAGTCCTAATTGTTTGTAAGTGATTGTGAAGAAGCGATTTAGAAAATGTTGGTTAATGAAGCAAGTGCGCACCATTACTAAAAAACTTGTTTTGGCTTCTTTTGCCAGTTATAATCAGAGCACCTCTACCATCTGAGCTTGCATTTGTCGCCCCAGAACTGGAGCTTGATCCAGCAGACTTCGCCTTACTGGCAGGTCAACTGAGAGGCCTTCCACTCACGCTCAACAATATCCAGAGCCGGTTTTAAAGCATTGTCGATGAGGTAACGCGTGAGACGATTGTCCTCGCCATTATGCATCTCGATGATCCAGAGGCATGCTTGAATAAGTATCGATGAGTTGCGAAGACAGATTTATACTTATAGAAAAAGGTATCTTACGCTCCCTCGTCAGTGTCAAAATAGGGGACTTATTGATGGGAAATTGAGAACTTGACATTGTGTATTAGTACGTTTAAAGTCACAGCATCTGCAGATTGAAATGGGACTGGTTAAGCAAAAGGGCATATGTCATTATATACCACTAAATATTCTTACCTAGCGGAGGTGTCAGGCTTCTAACCAGCCGTATCGCTATTGCCATTTATATAATTGTTGGCGGAGTTCGAAATATCAACCTTTTTGGCCTCAGAGCTTCGAAAGCATGCTTCCTCACATTTCCTTTCATTCAAGTTGATAAAATTTGTATATACATACTGTACCTAGTCTGATCCACATATTGTATTATTATTGCCTGTATCTATTATAATCCTTTTTACAACTTTTCGTGGTGTTTATGCGTTTTTACGAGGATGCGATACATTGGTTGTTTTTCCCAGTAAGTGGGAACATGTTTCGCATAAGGCAGCGTGCAATGCATGTACTGTAAACATAGACCTTTCAGAGCTTTCTTCCTATCCTCTCTAGCCAGAGATTTTCTAGAATTATCATATCCGCCAGATAACTGTAGAGGGTGTTGGAATCCATACCGGCGGACCAGCGAGCTCGCAGCGAGTAGCTCGGGCCGAGTGGTACCTTGGCTCGTGTGCTTGGAGGCTCGGTGGTGTGTGCTCGCCTCGCGCCGCCTGCGAGCACAGTGGCTCGGCCTAAAGGCCAGAGGCTACTTACCTCGCTATTGGTTGCTTGTCTCGTGCCCCTGTGCCCCTCGCCTCGCTCCCCTTTGTTATTCGCACCTCGCTGTCGCTAGTACATAATTTCTTTCTTCTTTATGTTCTTATCTTTTGCTCTGCCTTTAGTACGAAAAGCGGCTCGCCGAGAGCACCGAAATTGTGTAGTATAAAAACATCCTTTTATTCTTTCGCCCACCTCAAACGTTTGCTACACCACGCAACGACTGAAGTGAGCTATCCAATTATTAACCAAATCTATTATACTATTTATTCATTGACTATACTAGCTTACTTTTGTATTAGCTGTCCGGTGCGGTTCCAGGTCTCACCACTACAATACCTATCATCTCTAGCCAGAGATTTTATAGAATTATCATATTCGCCAGATAACTGTAGAGGGCCGGCAGGTTCCGTTGGACTAATGTGGGTAGCCATGATTGCAAATCCTGTCGTAATGACTTGATCTGACATCAACTGCTTTAGTGATCTTGCCCAATGGAACATATACAAATGTCAGACTCTATCGGAGCTTTCTTCTACGGAACTTTGCTGCATCCCAGAGTTCTCAAGCGAGTCATCGGGAACGATGGTACCCACTTGCGCATTTGCCCTGCCATCCTGCTTGTATGTATGCGCTCTGGCTCTTGATTTCATACCAATATTCACGCTCGCATAAAATACATTATACCGCGCCGGCCAGGAGCACACTCGTCATCGCATAAAGGTCCGCTAAGGTTAAAAAATCCATGTCGAAGATGACCTACTATTGATAGGAATGCGATTATCCTGGTGTCGTGCCCTACGAAAAATCCCGAGAGCTCTTCAATCACGATCTGGCTCGCGAAGAGAGATCAGTACGAGGTAACTTGGTAACTGGTCTTAGCAAAGAGGACATAGAACTTCTCGATGTCTTCGAAGGCGACGTACGTCAATTCTATGTTCCCGACAGTTTTGATAAGCATTAGATAACGATATTAAACTTCCCACTTGCAATCTTTTGCGTAGGAGTATATGCGACAGAAGGTTCAGGTCCATCCACTGGGACCATTGGAACCGCTCAACGACCCATCAGATACCATAGTTTCTAATACCTCGGCACCACTGCCCGCTCCTGAGGACCTAAGCGCTCGAGTTGAAGCGGATGTCTACATCTGGATCGCCCCCACGACGCTCCTCGTGCCGGAGCTCTGGTCGTATGAAGTCTTTATCCGCGACAGCGAATACAAATGGGTCGGCCCTTCGGAAGACAGGGAATCGTACGCCGAGGTCGATCGCCGTCGAGAGATGAACGGGGTCATTAAGCGGACAACAGAGCAGGCAGTCAGTGCGGGTGTGCTCAACTAGATGTTGCAATATATATCTTCAGTTTGAAGTCGGACGAAAGTAAGATTCTTTAGATTGTTTTGGTCAAACCAGTCTTTGTCCGCCTTTCGGTTAACTGGACTCTTCTTATCAGACTACTGGACTGAAATGACAATCAGCGAGACTTGCTCTCAAAAATATATAGATTGAATCAGTCGTGAAGCAGATTAATTGGGTTTAGAATATTGAATGACATCCTAGCACAACATCATGAAGACTGTGATTGTGACTGAATCGGAACTTGAGGCCGAGACGCGGCTGAACCACGTTCTGTTAACCCACTTGACCGTGCCTTAGAGAAGAGGCGCGAACAGGTCAGATATAACAGGGCTAAAGATCCAAGGACACAAGTACATATTACTTACATTCGTCGCCAGTGGGCATTGTGTTTTCCCAGACAGGTAAACGAGCGGTACACACCAAGCAGTTCGCATACTGAACATGTTTGAGGATGCAAACATTTAACTATCGGCCAACCATCGGGACGCGACTCGCATGCATAGCATTTACAGGCTTCAATCCATTTCGCTAATTCAAGGGGAGTCAATTGCAGTTCGAGGCCAGTATAGGCCGCGATCGCGCCAGCCTTCTTGACGTCATGATCAAAAATTGTTATAGCCTTGGTATACTTGGAACTAAACATTCGGCGCGGAAGTAAAACTTGCGTCAGTAATTTGGCAGAAAAGTGTATATCACTGTTCGAACAAACCGTTGCACCTCACTCCTTTCGAAATTTAGGAGCTCCACGTAAAAATGATTCACCTAGTTCGAAGTTTCTCCAATTAAATGCGACAGATCATCAAATCTGGGTACGCACGAGACTCTTCCACGACATCAGTTGGCGCAGAACGAGAATACAACGCAAGCACACGAAGGACTTGCCAAGCGTCAGCAGACCATCCATGTTCTTCGAAGGGAGGTCGATCGCGGCATATACTGCATCAGCAATGGAAAGGACAGTTACTTCGGGCTTGCCAAGCTCCCTCGAAAACGGACGATCGCAGTAAGCATACGCGTTCTGAAAAGTTTCCGAACAGTAGGTGTGAATTTCTTTCAGCATTTGGGTAAATGTTGCCAGACGCTCGTCGCCAGACTCGCGGTTCTTAAAAAACGATGTTGCGTGTTGCAGGACAGTGTTGTGATGGAGGACTCCGCCTTGCCCTTTATTAGCGTCGCAGTCCAAAGACTCGTTTTCGGAGTTCACGGCTTTGAGATTTCCTTCACGTCTGGATTCCACAATCATAGAGACGGCCTCCTCTTCAAGTCTGAGTTTACGCGTTTCACTTAACCTTATCATTTGCTGTTTTAGAGAGACCCATTGCGTCTGGGGAGTATTTGTTCCCAGCTCGTCGCGATCCACCAGTTCCTTTGCAAGCGGCAGTTGAAGTAGTTCGGAAGCAACGACGTAGTAAGTACTGCCTTCACTCGAGGTCATGAACACTTTTGCAGCGTCGACGAGATTCTCTTGGCGCCTTTTTCTGATTTTTTCTGATTCCGTGCGGCTCTTCTTTTCTCTTCTAAGGCGGATGGTTTCTTCAAGTTGCGGACGAATATTGTTCCAGACTGTCAAACTGTCGGTAAAAAACTCATGAAGAAACAATTGATGCGCACTTCGATCGGTGAGTGTGCGGGGCTGATTTACTAGAGTATTCCACTTCCAGCCTTGCTCATCGGAGTCGTTGCACAGGTCATTGTTAGTATATCCCAGCTCTAAGAGCCTTTTGTGGATACTTTTGATAAGAAAAGTCAGAATGGAACCACCACACTCAGGTGAAATTTAACTAACTACAATTGACGATCCATCCTCGCATTATGGTTGTCTTTGATTTTTGTTTCTTTTGAGCTTTGTAGCCATTTATTCAGCGCAGGCTCGCTCTAGAAAGTCGTAGCTTATCAATACAACTTGCTCCTTAAGGCCTACGATATACGTACTAGCAATATCTAAAAGGTGATATCATGACTTTTCTTTATGAATCTCTTACGCTCGGCGTTGCTTTGAGCGAGGTACTGGTATTTCTTCAGAGCTGCTTCGAATTGGGGTAAATAAAATCGGAAGTAACGAAGGTTCGCAGTTGTCCGATTCTTGATGTATTCCTCTTCCCGTACATGCGTTGATGCATATTCTAAAATACAGTCGATAAGCGAGATATCAAATTCCATCGTACAACACGCACTTTCCATGCTTGGGATAAGCATAAGGATGGTACGACGTTCACTGTCTTCTCCTGGCATATCGGCTCTCGAAAACAATTCCTCCCCGTAAATTATACTGAAAACGATGTCGTAAGATAGAGCGTCAATTGGGTTTTCATGGAAACAAACTTCTTAGCAGTGCATTGATTACAAAGTCGAACACGCAGAGCAGTGAGATGCTTGTACGCTCTTGCATCCATACAGTCCTAGATAAATGTCAGAGGCGTCAACTTTTAACGACACGGAACGTACCGTGCAGAATGTATCATAGATAAAGCTAGCATATTGAGGAGAGTTGAGGTCAGGAGGACATTCGGGAAGTCCGGCTGCTTCCTCCGCGGAGCGCCAAATCGGCTTCGAGCTCTTGGACATAAGCAGCTCGCGAAGCACTTTGGCTGACCTTGACATGTGAAGAAGATCGTCTGGACCCAAATAATGGGCAACCTGGATAAAAAGAATCGTATTCAGTACGGACGCAGAAGAAGTAGTTGACTTACTTCACAGAAAACGTCGATGGGCATAGACATCATCATAGCCAGTCTTCCGGTTAGGCGTATCCTGCGACTTGGCTTCACGACAACACCTGATGATGATGCTGTTGTCGCTCTCTCGCCCTGCTCAATCCCTGCTTCATCCTTCCTGCAGTTCAACAGTTCTTCGTTAGTCCACTCTTTAGGCCTTTCAGCTTGATCAACTCCTTGACCAAGCGCCTCCGAGTCGCTAGATTCGACTTTCGGCGACTCGGCGTGTGACGGAGAAGGAGGTTTTTCTCTATGCTCGTCACACAATCAGCATGTTATGTTAGCCTGAGATCTAAGAGACACAGACTGACCTTCTCATTGCGAGTAGCTATTAGAGCAGTTTAACGGCCGGCCTTCGCAACCAAGTGCCGCGACGCGAGACGTGACTAATTGTGACACGCGCGTCAATCGCTTTTTTTTTTAAACCGCAAAGCTGAAAACACAAAGCGCAGCTTTCCTCTCTGCGGCATCAAGACCCTCCATGCGGTCACGACTTTTGATTTCTGGATATGACTTGAATTCGCTGCTTGCTATCTCTGCGGAAATATCCGCTTCATTATGATGGCCCGCTGATCCTCAAGAAGCATAGCCTATGATTCAAGTCCTTCATAACGAACTGTCGGGCTGCTATCTTGGCTGTACTCGCAGACCGACTTTTAAGACTCCTAAGTTTTGAGTTTCCCCCTGGGAGCCAGATTCGCGCACTATGGACATCGAAGAAACTCATCTGAACTGCCTGTCATCTTGGCTGTAAATTATGAAAAGCGTGCGGCTTTGATGACTTCTCTGTTGCATTGGTTGTCTCAAGATGATAATACATTCGCGCAAAAATCACAGAAAACGACATGTTCACCGATCAACTCCAAGCTAAATTTGATCCTGCAATCTTTCAACCTCCGCGTACACCTTCGTCCAATCTCGACAATTGCTATGCGTGATGAACGGCTGCACCGACTTCCCGCCGTACTCGCTCCGCACCTGCTCTAGCTGGATATCCGAACGGCACTGGATCGTCTGTCTGATGTAGTCCAAGCAAAAGTGCTGCCTCAACCGATACAGGCGTCTCCCTGTCCGCCTTCCTCTGCAGGACGCTCTGCCGGATGGTGTCGAGACACTCTAGGGCGTGGAACATAGAAAGGCGATAATGGCGCCTGTTGGTGCCCTCACCGAGAGTGATATAGCCGCTCCCTGGTGGTATTATAGCGCGCCATTGTGCACCACCCTCGGGCGAGTCGAGCTGGAAGTTGATCGAGTCCTCCACGGTGAGAGCGACCTGCTTGAGAGGAATGTCCCACTCTCGCGGAGAGCCATGTTCGTGGGCTAATGCGAGTCAGCTGAAAACCGCTAGCAGATGCTGGCTAAGGCTTACTTATAGTCTTCTCTCTCTTGAGTACTTCCACCGAGAGAGGGATGGTAGGAGGAATGGGTATGTAAATCGGCAGTAGGACATTGAGCACGGTGACAAAGGTGAGAATGACGACGGCCAACCGCAACTTGACACCATCGGACTGCTGTACATGACTCGGGAGGAAGTCGTCCTTCATCATGGACGTTGTAAAGGAGTAAGAGGGTTCGAAGCATGGCGAAAAGAGCGAGGGAAACGCAAAGGCCAAGTGAGAACTGCTTTCAATTGTATTGCCTAATTTAGTAACCAGATTGCATTCCAGCGTGCGTGTCGCTGTCAGTGCGAGTTATTGTCTGTCAGAGGAACGTGAAGCTAATTCGCGCGAAGATCTTCCTCTGAAGCAGAGTCGCAGGCCCTTCCTCACGACGACGATGTGGTCCAACGTGAAGAGCTCCCTGCTGCCTAGCGCCCTTCTTCTCGTTCTGTCCCTCGTCAATCTTGTATTGATAATCAAGAGACTGGGAGTATTCAACGAGCTGCGAAAGGCAGAGACATACAGTATGTCACCTTCTTTTTAGAGAATGGTTCTTTCCTTAATTGCGAAGACAGGCTATGTCGGAAACGACTTCCCCGAGCTCTTGCCTCTTGACCGCACCCTCACGCTTGTAGACAGGATGTTCACAAACAACACGGCAGACTTCCCCATCCACGGTCCAGATGCGGAGGCAGCGTGGAACCGCGTCTATCCTAACGGGTTCGGTTTCGTCCGCCTCGGTGCTGAGCGACGCATCCTCTGCGTGTCGATATTCCACCAGCTACACTGTGTTGATAAGATGCGTCGTGCGCTCGACAACCCTGACGACCCCGTCGCAACGCTCCCGCACCTGCAGCATTGCATGAACTACATCCGGCAGATGATCTTGTGTGGTTCGGATCTGACGCTTGAGCCCGCGGGAGACCACGCTGAAGAAAGGACAGGGGTGGGGATGACGCATACGTGCCGTGATTGGAGGGCAGTATACGATACTGTTAACGACAATTACGCGAGCTGGGTGGATTATTGGGAGACAATGAAGGACACGGTTTCCAATATACCATAACGGATCGAGATGTTCTTGCTTCATTTTTTCCAGTAGCAATCGCAAGTGAAGACCTAAAGAAAGAGCCCAGAATAAAATCATCCAAAAACATCATTTGCAAGCGTCGGAGGACAATAGATTCGTTCGCAAAATACAAGTAAAACCGACAAGAAAATTCGTCTATGTTCAGATAGAAGGCGACTGTTGTATATAAATCCCTGCATGTCAAGTTAGCGCATGCAAAGCAACTCAGCTGTGATAACTTACCAAACCGCGATTTGAAATAATAGTCCTGCCAGAGTTCGATGTAGCAGCTCACCCCTGGGCAGAGTAGCTCAATAGTCTGCAAACTTCCTGACGGTCCGCACCAGAACTCATTAGACTTGTGTGTCGAGTTCTCTTCGAGCGCGACTGTTGCTATGACCTTTTCGCGGAGCGGCTTCCTCGCCCAAGACAGTGTGCGCTCATCGAGTTCAGAGTGCGGTGCGGCAGGAGTAGTGAGATTCACGACTTTTATGCTCGATGTGTCGCCCGCGAGATGTAGCGTCTGGTTGCAGGATTGCAGAAGCTCCCAAGAAGGGACAGATGAAACGATGCGACAGCGTTCCATTCCATAGTCATGTACGCGAAATTGGGCAACCATCGTGATCTATCGACATGATAACTAACTCGCATGCCATGCATGTGTACAAGTAGAAAAGAACGTACGTGGTCTGTCAGAAGAACGCGGTGGTCGCCTGGCGCCACGCGTCCGTTGAAGGTGAACCGGGCATGTCCATCATTAGGAAACACATAATCGCGATGAATATGGTCCACTGGTTGGAAGAAAGGCGGAAAGACGTCTAATGTATCTGGGAGGGCAGAGTGCGAGACGTCCAGCGGGAGCTTGTCTAATCCGATGTACACGCTCGGACGCTCCAGAAGTCCAGGATCAGGTCTAACATATCCTAGATCGCTATGTACGACTGCTGCTCCAAGTAGATCATGAAGCTGCCACTGACTGCGTACGTTCAGGAAGAGAAAGACAAGGGAAGCCACCGAGCAAGCAAGAGCCAAACCGACAGTCACGACGAGCAGTCCGCGCACAACAGGATGCCTTTCGGAAAGACTCGAACTGTTCCAAACTGATTTCTCTGCAATATTTTGTGTCAGGAAAGATCAAACCTAGACGCGAATAAAATAGTTGACCTACCGTCGTCGTTTGACGCCGGGGTGCCCGACTCATCTGACGTACTGAGCGGCGTCGACTCGTTCGTCTCATCCTCATCGACAGGCAGCGGAGTATAATCCAAGTTGTGTCTCGTCATAGAGGTGCGCAGGTCAAAATACACCGAGCTCTGCATTGTAAGCCAGCTTTTATTGTGCGAGACATGGTGGGAGTGACCAGCTTAGAGTTGGATTGCCATAAGCAGTGTTTGCATTTGGCTCTGACAGCAGCGTCGATCCTCCTTGTAGCCGACCACGACCACCTCGAAGCAATGCACGCGCCGTCGCCGTCGCATATTCTACGCGTGCATGCGTCGCACGTCAACGTCGTATCTTTCTCAGCGGACAACGAACGTCTCTACTCAGGCGACCTGTCCGGCATCGTCGTGGTCACCTCAAGCGCGCACGTTGCGTTCTATTGCGGCCTGGAAAGCGCATACAGACAGTATACTTGGCGTGCAAGAATGGGAGTCGAGTATCGTTACGTACGTCTCTGCGTCTGTATGTGCTATCTGAGGTAACCAATGCTCATTTTGACAGTCATGGGAGGGACAATAAGCTGCACGTCTGGGCGCTTGTGCTTGCTCCTCATTCTGTCGGAGACGCTGCTTCGAGTCCCGATCTCCCGACGCCAGCATTGCGGTACTCCCTCGACGTCAATGCTTTAAACTTCTGTCGGTTTTCGATTCTACCACTTGCATTCTCTGAAGCGAGGTCATCTGCCTCTTCAGTCTACCGAGTCGGCGTTACTAGCTGTCCCTAACCTCGTCGAGTCATCTTTGGTCGGCGCTGACGATTTGAGATATTTCTGTGCACTCTGATTCGTGACTAGTAGGCAGACGTATGGGAGCTCTCTTCATGCAAGAGGGTTCACGCTGCTGTTGGCAAGCTTGAAGCGCCTGAGATCGGTATGAAAGGCTGGGAACCTGACCGTGATGGCCGTGGTCAGGCGAAGACAGGTGAATTCATTTTATCTTCTCTTACATATCCCTATTGAGGTGATCTCATTCGGTTAAGGCATTTTGATGTCTCTGCATTTGTTCCTCAGATCGAGCCAGCTGCATCTTGTATCCGCATACGAAAGTGGTGAGGTCGCGCTGCGGAGGTACACAGACGCGGATCGTGAGATGTCCATCGAAGGACGAGGATGGGAGTGTATCTGGAAGACGAAAGAGCACAGAGAATCAGTAATGGGAATGGCTGTATCTCCCGATTGTTCTTTTGCCTTGACAGTATCGGCCGACCACATTGTTGCTCGTTATGATTTATTTGTGAGTTCTCTGATTTATAACCCAACGATGAAGACTAACATGACGAGTAGACGAACAAGGACGAGGGGAAGCGAGAGCGATTTGCGAAATTTAGAATCAGGCAAGCAGGAAACAGCGCAATTTCCCTCCGATCGGACGGACGGATTTGTGCCGTCGGCGGGTGGGATGGGAAGTAAGTGCTGTATTTCTAGTTTCAAATTGGCTGTACTAAGTTTATTTGTAATCTTAGAATCCGGCTGTTCTCGACGAAATCCTTCAAGTCGCTAGGCACACTTTCATATCACGCAAAAAGCTGCCAGGCGCTTGCATTTGCGCACTCGAGCACTCGATCTGCTTGCAGTAATGCTACTGTCGATGGAGATGGCAGCGAAGACGAGGATGACGAACTGACAAACGAGGAGAAAGAGGGGCGAAGTCGATGGCTCGCTGCCGGCGCACAGGACACTCGCCTGACAGTTTGGGAACTCATGAATTTTGATAAGAACAAAGAGTATCCACGACCTTGAAGTCTACGGTTCACTTCACTGGCGGAGCTCGGAAGAATGTATCTGTATATCAAATCATGTAGAGAAAAGACATGCGAATAAATTGGGACAGTACTTCGGAAATATGAAACCAAGGAATGGATAGCGAGACATGCCGTGTATAGGAAACGAGAAAGAAAAGCTGAACGCAAGGAAGATATAGGAAGACGTGGGATAAAATGAAAGCGATGGGATGGAAAGTAGGGTATACGATACGATAGAAGATGAATGCAAGAAATAGATACCAGGACAATTACCGGCATGGCTATGGGAGATATGATTGACGATAGCGGAAAATAGCTGAAACACGAGCGGAGATTCGAGACGATCCAGACAGACGGTAGAAAGCAGACACACAGAAGCGTTCGATCCAGAGAAGACAACACAGAAGACAACACAGAAGACAAGCAGAAGACAAGCAGAAGACAAGCAGAAGACAGCAGAAGACAAACGGTAGATGGTGTAGCCCGTGTAGAAGCAGAAAGCCACGAAACAAGAAGCAGGTTCGTTCACCTCCAAGCTTGACGAGGGGCAGATGCAGATACATATTGGGAAGCACGCGATTGAGCATTGAGAGTGGAAGCCCGTCTGTTGACTTGAATAGCGGCAGTTTGCGCCGGCTGGGCAGTGCTGGGCGAAAAGTTGCGACCCGGGGCTGGAACTTTGATATTCTCGGACTTTGACTGAGAAGATGTGCGCACAGTGTCCTTTACGCGCGGGGCGAGGCGCTGAAGGCACGCCATTTGAAAGTACACCAGTCTTGATTGCATCCAGAGGCCGGCGGAGAGGACGGATAGGTAAGGTCTGCTCCGTAGGCACCGGCTGGCTTCGAGACATCGCAGGGATTCCGAAGGACACGCGCGTTCCTGTTCGTGGAAGGGGGCGAGAGCGGCGAGGATGCCGCAGGACGAGTCCCTGTCAAGTTATTTGAAGACGACATAGACGAGGCAGCACGAGGCCTAGTCGGCGAAATTTGCTTTGGCGAGGGCGTAGGCGACGGCTTGGAGCTTCTTTGCGACGTCGGGCTAAGCCGTTTCAGAGACCCCGAAAAAGACTTTGAGATGCTAGCTGCGACTTTCGCAGACGGAAAGCGACTTGACTTGGAGATAGGTGTCGACGTGTGCAACGGGCTGGCCATTTGCATCCCGACTACGGTAGCTTCCGAACAGGAGCTCGCTGGTGAAATCGGTTGAGTAATATCAATTACGGGGCTAGACTGGTTCGCTACCACGTCAGCCCCATTGGCGCAGACACAGTCATCAATGGGCGAGGCCTGTGTTTGAATCTCTTCGGAATCAGGGGAGCAGGCGTCATCTGTCTCAGTCTGTCCAACCCTGTAGCGATGAATTATGTTAGTCAAGCACGGAAGCCGTGGAATCGAGATGAGCGCACCTGGCTCCAGGAAAGAGAAAGCTCGTGAGTTCCCCGAATCCCTCCGCCGACTCCTTCTCCTCTTCAAAGTCCTCCCTCCAGGACCCGATCGTATAATGCCAAACACCTTTAGATGGCAAACCCATGCCATACAGACCCGAATCGCCAAAGTATGGGATATATTCCTCTTTTCCGAGAGCGGCGGCCATCGACATGCCTGCCGTCTCCGCAAATCCGTATAGACTGCCCCCTGTACTTTCATCAGCGACGGTGCATGACACCGTGCGGTCGTCTTGTGACGACTGAAGGGAAGGGCAATAGGTCGATTCGTCATCAGCGACTAGCTTAATGCTGCCGCTTGAAGCGTTCGACTCGTCCTCGTGTATCGCGTTGAGCGTCGAGGAAAATTCCTTCGAGGGCTTCCGAAGGATAGTAGGGTCGGTAAGTTGAACCTCAATACCGATTGCAGGGTTATCCTCGTGGCCCGCTCGAAGGGGATTTGCAAGGGATATTTCGTTATCAATGGCCAGCCTAGTACTGCCGTTTGAAGCGTCCAATTCGCCATCCTCCGGTATCGGATTAAGTGAGGATGGGAAGCTCGTTGAGAGCTTTCGAAAAATGGAATGGTCGACCTCCATGCGCTCATTCTTGAAGCCGTCAGCGGCGACATTGAGCAAAGCCTTTGCTCTATCTGAATCGCCGATGCGTCTGAAAAGCGAGGATGCCGAGTCGGCTGTTTGAACTGTCTCCACTTTCGTGTGAGAAGGGACGAGCTCGAGCGTCGCAATCTCGGACACTGCGTCCGACGAGAACAAGGAATCGCGAGACTGTTCGGCGACGAGAAGCCGGAAATCCTAGAATATCATTTTTCGTCAATTGTCGAGATGAAAAAGAAGAAACAGTTTACCTGGAAAGCAGCCTCCAGCTTCTCGACTGCATCGTCCACCGAGCTCTCCACCCGGAATCCTGGAACATCGTGTTCGGGCTCAATGACCACGGAAGATCTTCGTGAGCCAACGTCCTTGAGGTCGAGCGAGTCCGCAATGCTGAACCTCTTGAGATCAACCGCCATAGACTCAACCGCAGCGCGTATCTCTTCCGAAAAAGCAGAGTTACCGTCACTCTCGTCCTCGTTGCTGGAGTAAGAATCATCAAGGCCGAAGTTTGCGAGAATACTCGAGCAGTCTTCGGCCGAATCTTCATATTCAGACTCGGAAATGAGGCTGACATCCTCGGTGAAGCCCGACTCCGGTAGGCAGTTGTCGGCTGACGTGATGTCGGAGGACGATAAGAGCGAGATCGTCGATGGAGTGTGTGCCAGATCGTGAACAGTAACGATGATAGAAGGTATCTCGAAAGTGGGAAGGTTTGAGATGCTCGCTTTCGGCTCTGCGTGAGCCGCGGTAGGGTGGGCCTCCATGTCTGTTCGCGTTGTGCCTTGTCGACGGTTGGTGAGGTAACGCCAGATGAAGAAGCTGACGACAAGGGCAGTTACTGATGCTGCTGCTGCTGCTAAGACGATGAGCTGTGTGTGGTGCGTGGGGACCGTGCCTCCGTCGACAGAAGGACTAGCAGGAACACCGAGCTCTTGAGGAGGAACGAAGCTGCTAGAGATGGCGGGCATTGTTAATGCTGGAGAGGGCCTGGAATGGGCGTTCTTGGTCTTGTACCTGCGAGGGACGATGGCGGGAGAGAGCAAGGACGAGAAGAAACTTCGTTCGGGGGAGGCTGACTTTATAGCTGACCTGCTGGGCTGACAGTGGTCTTAGTATGTGCCAATCGAGTTCCAGAGGCATTTCAATCCAATCCAGTGGTACAAAACTAGCAAGAGCGACTTGACCAGGACGAGAGGTATTGGATACACAGTAGAGGACTTTTTTATTTAGAAATGCCGAGACCGTGGGCGTAGCAAACAAATTTATGCTCTCGAGGCGAGTTTGCAGACTGAGCCTCGCAACTTGAAGCTGGAACATGGTATTTCCTGTAGAATGAAAGTGTCTTAATAGGTGGAAGAAAATTTCGACGTATTTGTACTGGCTGTGATACAAAGCTTCCTGCGACGCTTCGCTTTTTGACCTCGAGTGCACGTAGAAGTGAGCGAGCTGAATGATAAGAAGGAAAGGAACGACGGCCCGCTGTAGTGGCTCGGAAGTCACGGTGTGACTGACGCGTTATCCTACGCGTAATCTGGTAAAGTTCGTCATCTCAACTCGCAAGCCTCCATACACATCAGAAGCCGGAAACATGACTTTGTGGGTAGATAAGGTAAGACAGACGAGTATGTTCGTGTCTCAAACAGCTAATAGTTAATCGTATTATAGTACCGACCGCACACCTTGGATGACTTGCATTACCACGAAGGCCTTTCGGCACGTCTACGCTCTTTGGTTCGTTTTCTGCTCGATACTTGGGTATCTCTGACCAAACCATTTGCTTACAGGCTGCTTCTGGTGACTTTCCGCACATGCTGTTCTATGGTCCCAGCGGCGCAGGAAAGAAGACGCGCATCGCATGCACGCTTCGGCAACTGTTTGGGAGTCATGTTGAAAAGGTGCGCACGCAGCACATTCCGATTGAACACTAGCTGAAATCATATTTTGACTGAAGCTTAAAATCGATCAACGTGTTTTCTTGACCCCTTCTAAGAAAAAGTTAGACGTCAACATTGTGCAGAGTAATTTCCACATCGAGATCACTCCGAGGTACGTACCGCACCTATGCTATTCAAATGCGTTCTAACGCTGCTTGAAACCTAAATAGTGATGTAGGGCATCTACGACAGAGTGGTGATTCAGGAGATATTGAAGGAGATTGCGCAAACGCAGCAAGTGGACCTGAACGCGAAGCAAAGATTCAAGGGTGAGTAAACACCAGTCTGATCCCTTTCGCGTCCCTTCATGAGTTATCCTTCCTAGTTGTAATCATCAATGAAGCCGATTCCCTTTCGCGCGACGCGCAAGCAGCGTTGCGCCGAACGATGGAGAAGTACATGTCAAATATGCGCATCATCCTCTGCGCAAACAGCACCTCGAAGCTCATCGCACCCATCAAGAGTCGCTGTTTACTCATGCGTGTCGCGGCACCGAACGAGGAAGAAATGCAGATATGCTTAGAGCATGTCGCGAAACGAGAGAAGTTCGACCTCCCGCCAGGACGCAGCGCGCGAGATTGCAGAGGATGCGAACGGGAACCTTCGAAAGGCGCTCCTGGTGCTCGAGGCACTCAAGATGCAGTCGTGCGTTAGCCTGTCCTTTCACTCTTACTGTTTATTCATTCGTGGACTCACTCTCTTCTGGTCAAACTATAGGCCAGACTTATCCGGGCCTCTCACGATTGCAAAGCCTGATTGGGAGACATACTGCCACAAAGTCGCCGAGCTAATTGTGCAGGAACAGACGCCTGCGCGAGTAATGGAAGTACGCTCGAAGTTCTATGAGCTGCTGAGCCACTGCATACCCTGCCACAGGTCATTTTGAAGGTAAACTTATAATTTTAAATATTCTATACTATCCTGACTCAACCATCACAACAGACCGTCGCTGACCGGGTTGTCGAGAGAGTTGATGAAGCCATCAAGGCAGATGTCATGCATTGGGCAGCATTCTATGTAAGGGTTTCCTTCAATCTATGCGAATTTCTAATTCTTGACTTAATAAAAGGAGGTGCGTATGCGCTTGGGCAACAAAAAAATCTTCCACTTGGAGGCATGGGTGATTAAGGTTATGAGTTTGTACAAGGTGAGCATCTTTTTCTACACGTAAAATGCTGGCAAACGGGATTGATGTCGATGACTCTGAAGCATTTCGTGTACAATTTTGACATGGACGAGTTCTAGAACTGTTTCCCATTGTACTATCGTTTTTTTATAGATTTGCATATAGTTTCGCTTTTCAACCCAAGATGTACGTTATCGAGATTCTCAAGGGGTATCCGTGTGTGTGTTGTACATGTCTATATTTCCCGAGAAACCTAGTGACTGCAATAATTGAAATACAACATTTCTAGCATATGCACTTCTTGCGGGCCTTATTCAAGAGATCTTTGTTTTCAGCTGCTTGAAGTATAAGTAGCACCGAAGCTGTACTCCTTGTCTAGAGCATCCATAAAAGTCAGCATTAAATTATGTCGCTCCTCGCCGAGCCTCTTGCCAGGTTCAGTTTTCAGGCGGTCCTTGATTTTCAGGAGTTTGTCGTGAAAGTGCGCCACAGCAGCCTCATCGTGGCGCGCATCGTCGGGCGGAACATATAATGGTCTGTTCGCCTACGCAGCTGTATGCAGAACATCTCATTATACCTGGGTCGATTAAAAATAAGTGAGTTGGGAGTTATCAAAAGAACGTGCGAATAAATTCTTGCCAAAGGCACCAATCGCATCCAAGCGGTCAGCGTCTTGCACGCAATGCAACTCCGCGCACGGTCTCATACCATTCGGTGATCGCACCTCAGCACGCAGCCTTTTTTCAGTACTCCAAGACACATTTTCCACAATATTGGCTACTAGCTACCGCTTGACCTGTCGCTACAAGGTCTATGTGTGGCTTAACACTCTTGAAAAATGGTAGAAAGAACGCGAAGGGGTCGGCGGAGACGTCGTGTGAGACGTATTTCTTATCGAGGACGTCGTGTAGCAGGGCAGCAAGCTCAACGACAAGAAAGTCAGGTTTTCGAGGCAGCGAGTCCGCGAGGGCAAGTGCTGTTCTTCGGACTCGTTGGACTGTGTAACAATATATGTCTTTCTAAGTGCGCCACGGACAGCAGGATCTGAACCAATACTCACCGTGATAGGAGTCAGTGCGATGGATCGTACGAGGCCATTTTATTCTTCATCAATTCCTCTGCGGCACGCAGAACATGACTTTCAGACTCATTGGGATACGTCGCCATCGCAGTTATGGTGAGCGAGTGGCACGAGAGGACCGCAGTGGTCAAGACGCGATCGACTAGGTTACCTAAAATTACCGGATATTACCGGGCGATGATCAGACCACGTCTAACGCTGTCGCCTTCACACTACCATGTCCTCGCTCAGAATCTCTTCGCGAAGGGCCGTACTCGTCATACTCGCTGTGTGCACCTGTGTTGTCTTAGCTTCGGCGACAAAAGAATCAGACGGTGCGCTTGCGATTCGGGTACGTCTCCGAATTGGACTTCTCGTGTGGTCGTCACGTGGCAGAGTCGCGTCCGACGCGCTGCCTGCCTGGCTGTCATTCGAAACTGACGCGTTTGGTGCAGGATTCAGAGATTCAAAAATGCGACGTTGTCAAAAGGCTCAGCGAGTTGAAAGAGGAGGTCGAAGCCGGAGAGTCGCCGATCATGCGCAAGGTGTTCGCGATTTTGTTTCCGTTTAGCAGTGCAGGATGGAATGCTAGTGAGTGTATTCAGTGTGTTCTCCCTCCGACATTTTTTGACGGCTCTTTCCCAGTCCTCGGGACCTTCTATATCAGCTCGTAAGTATATCCAATGAAGTCCATATTCACTATTTTTGACAACGATGTGGAAGTGTTCCTAATTTTATACTGGCTGTGATTCCCTCACAAATCAATCCCAATACTCTCAACACCATGACTGCTTTCGCAGTAAGCTCCTTTCTTATCGTATAGTGTGACCATATGTGAACACTTTTCCTTAGACCGGGGGCTTATTATCGGATGTTTTCTTACATCTTGTACCGCACGCCTTTATGGGTGAGCATCAAGACCCTGGTGTCCACTTTGTTATGGTCGAGGAGAAGAGAAACATCCTTATTGGGTACGCATTTTCATTCTGAACGAAATAGCCGCTACGTGGTTTCTCTGATATCCAAACTATTTCCCAGGTTAGGTATCTTCGCCGGGTTCGCCGCTTTCTTCGTCATGGAAAAGTCCCTTCGTGTTCTCAGCGGCGATGAGAGTGAAGGTGGCCAATCACACTCCCATTCTCATTCGCACAGTCCAGAAATAGGCAACGGGACTAGCACAGGCGTGGTAAAATCAGACAAGGACGGTCTGCGGTTGCGCTCGGGCGCTAATGCCGAAACTGAGAGCGAGGAGCGTCAGCGCGAAGATGAGAAGAAGGACGTCACCGGGCCATCCAAACTTTCGGCGTACTTGAACCTTTTTGGTGACTTTGTGCACAACATGTGAGTACTCTTGACGAAACAATGACGTTTCCAAGGCGCTTAATGTTTTCCGGATATTTCGAATACAGAACCGACGGTCTTGCGTGCGTAGTTACGACTTGCCGATTGGCTCCTCGCGTCCTTTTATGCTAATTCTATCTGTTCTGACGCACCTGCGCTCATGCACGGGCTGCACATTCTTGCCTCTCATTCCGGCAATACCTAAATGACCTTGCAATGTGCACTTCTACGATCGCATCCTCGTCTTCTCGTCCTCACCATGCCCTCACCTTCGCCCTTCCTTTCGCATTCTCCGTCATCGTGTCTTCCATTCACACCTCATCCATCCACTGTCGCGGACACGGTCGTCGGTATACAGCATGGCTGCATCCTTCTATTCGTCACCACTCATCGGTGCGACGACAACGCTTGCTTGCTTCGCGCACGAGATTCCGCATGAAATCGCCGACTATTCGATCCTTATACGGTCCGGGTTCTCAAAACGTCAGGCGATGCAGAGTCAATACATTACCGCCGTGGGCGCCTTCGTGCGTGTTTTATTTATACCTCTTTTCGAGTTGTCTCCGCGCATTACACTATTTGATCGCAAATATTTCCCGCGTTTCGAGGGCCTTCCTGCTATCCATCTTTTTCTACTTCTGATCGCTGCCCTACAACGTTCTTAACCACATGTCCTGCAAACTAACGCTAGTCTTATCTTTTCGTTTCCTTCATTTCACTTGCTTCAACACCTCGACCTCCGGACGAACATTAATTGCCTCCCTATGATTGCGGGACCTTCTACGTCATTTGATATTGTCTCTTCAACACTTGGGTCTCGAATTTGGTCCCTGATTGGATCCGAACTTGACTCGATATTGATCTTGCACTGCAGATTGGGTGAGTTAATCTGATCCCTGTCTTTTGACATAGAGACTGATTATTCGCGTCTCCTTTGCCGTCGGCATTGCCCTCGCCTCTCACGCGCTTGCCCCTGGTTTCGTCGCCGAATTCCGATTTACATTCGTATTGACATTCACGCTGTTCATCCGCTGGTGTTCCGCCTACTGTCCATTTTCGATACTATCTATGAAGCACGTTCATGGGCATCGCGATCCACAACCTGTCCGCCACGGGCGCTGATGAACATGCTTCACTTGATCTGGCCGCTGCAGTGCGACAGGGGGCCAGGGGCCTTCTGGGTACAACGGTGCAATTTGCAGATTTGGTGCGTGTTTGTTGCTCATTCTAGTCAACAGAAATAATGATTTAAAGTTCTGCAATACTTTTGCTAACTCCTCTCTGGGATTTTGCACTCGACACCATATTCGCAACCACCTTCCGCGCCTCTTCGCCGCACTGTATACGGGGTTTCTCAAATAGGTGATCCCGTTCGTTGCCGGGGGGTTCATGTACATTGGCGCTGTGGCCGTCCTGCCCACGTATGCAGTTTCCTTATGGTACTTGCTAACTGCGGGAAGGTAACTGACGATGCGCTCCTTTACGACGCTCCAGACTCTTGCAAGAAAGCAAGAGTGCAAAGCAGGCGCTGCGCGAGGTACGAGCTGAGTTCCTACTTCATCTGACGTCCGCGAAAACCCTTGTGTTATGATCTGATTGTATTCAACGTTTTTTCGTGTAGTTCGGCGCGATGGCGTTTGGCGTGTTGTGTATGTTTTTGGTTGCGTGAGTGCCTCTGCTGCACTGAATAAGAAATTCCTGTGCCTCTGCTGACTTGGTTTGATTCAACCGGCCTAGATGGAACGAGTGAGCGCGCGCAAACCTTGATAAGTAACATACACTAGTTGAGGGGAGTGACCTAGACACCGAGTCGGATAATACACGCCAGGGACTGGTTATAAATTATATTTCCGTTGTTTTTCGTTTGTTATTTTGCTATTGCTTATAGTAATATATGGCGTGCACAGAACTCCGCGGGCTGCTTACGCAAATTAGAAATAGAAAACTGATTGCAGAAAATAGATATGACACGAGTGTCCAGCATGTGCTGTTGATGGATCACCAACAAAAAAGATAGAAATTCCGTCCAGTAACATGCCGAAGAACGTGCGTGTGTGCTGCACAACGCTTGGCTCTTGGTTCAATTACGTAATATTAAGTTACCAAAACAACAAGGGGACGCTAATCAAGCTCAGCCACAGCAGCCACCCATCCGCCTGACTGTCCGATTTTTCCATCTCGTATCTAAACCCTCTCCGGCCGCTACTTTTTCAGCGTGCACCATTTTCCACTCCTCCCCCCATCGACGCCAGCTTTTCTCTCCGCTTTTCCTTAAAAGCCCGCCTCAGGACAGCTGCTCACGTATGTCTCATCTGCGTTTCACTCAACCATTCATCTAGCACTCGTCTTACGCCCGTTGCACCGCACCTGCTCTAGCGTCCAGACTGGGAAAATTCCGCGCACACGACAGATCAGAACTGGTATTTTAGCCACGGCACGCCCAGGTCCCCGATCTGCCGACGTGTCCACTGCCAACAATTTGTCCCGGAGCCGTCCCCGCCTTCTGTCCCTCTTCGCACAGTCCACCAGCATTTCTCGCTAGCCCATGAAGGTGCTGTGACTCACCCTTGCCCCGAGCCCTACCCGTAAAGCTGGCAATCGCGTCATTGTCTCAACTCTACGCTCTTTCTCCACACACACACACACACTCACACCCCACCGCGTGCAAGCCACCATGAGCAAGAAAAGGACGACGCCCCGCATCGTCTGCTGCGCGATTCCCATCTCGAAGGCGACTGGAAAAGTGTTGATCGTCACGAGTCGAAAACGACCAGATAACTGGGTCTGTGAGTAGCTCGATTGTTTTATACTCTTTTTTCTCGCCATTTTGTTTATTTGCGTTATTTGTTGGACACCCTACTGACTTTGTCTGCCCACGACTCCCGCCGTTAGTGCCCAAAGGAGGTTGGGAAACCAGTGACAAAACGTTGGAGGCAGCGGCGTCGCGTGAAGCTCTGGAAGAAGGTCTCACCCTTTGCTCCTCTGCCCGTCCCCCACCCTCTCACGCACTTCGCCGCTTCTCTCCCCCATGACAGCGGGCGTGCATGGCACGATCACGAAATACGTCACGACCATCAATGGCGCGACCGCGACGTACCACTTTCTACGAGCTCGACGCGCTCTCGCTCGAGAGCGAGTGGCTCGAGCGCGGCGAACGCCGCCGCGAGTGGGTCGACTTCGCCGAGGCCGTCAGGCGCTTGCAGTGGAAGCCAGAGCTTTCCCAAGGCCTCATGCTGTCGTCGCTCGCGCCGAGGCGATAGCGCCCGCCTGGCCGCGCCAAATCCGCAACTTCGACCGGCATCGCACAAATACAGCATTTAGACGCGTCGCTTCCTCTATCGCTTTTCGCCCGCTCCGCATAATCAAACACTCACCCACGAAAACCAGCGCCTGTACGTGTGCGCGCGAGCTGCTGGGCCCTCAAATACGAGACTTTACCTGCATCTGTTCATCACTTATCTGCACCTTAAACGAACCCGACGAGTATTAGAGAGCCGCATCACCATTTTCAATCCCGATACCCCCCGCCATCTACTATTCTGACCTCCACCGTCTCTTGTATCGTATCGCACCGCCCCCCGCATAATCCGACTCCGCTTCTTGTTATTCATGCGTTCATGACTTTGTTTCCTCTAGCCAACTCATCTGTCATATATTACCTATCTCTACCCTCTAACACCTTCTCCCCCCTTCACGCTGACTTTTCTGCCTCCCAGTCGTCTTGCCCTCACTTCGTGGTTTCCGCACATAACAAGCAGCGCCCAGCCGCAATCATCGCATTCGAGACCGCCGTCTTCCCGTTCGTTGCTGTTTGCCACATTGCATTTCCTTGATCACGCACCCAAGAGAACTTACTACGCTAGCATGACTGTAATCGCATTTTTTTTCGCACACTGATGCGTCATATCCGCGTACGGTGGGTGGTGCCTTCGCATCATCGCATTACCCCGAGGCTTTTGTTGTCACAGGAGATGGAAGAATCAATGTTGTACAAATCACATATTACTTCCAAATTATACAGTACGAGTGAAACTGGAATAGAAAAACGAGTACGCAGAGCACAGATATAGCAGGTCCTGACACAGAAAGAGGTATCCAACGACATACGCATAAAAAGCTGGCACCGGAAAGAAGGGAAATCGTGAGAGCAGAACAACATGCAGTAGGAATTTGGAAAGAAACCCCGGACGACAGAGGAAGGTTGCGGTGAGGGAGGGAAAACAACTATGAATCATCCTCGTCATCCGAATCGCCCTCGCCTGCATCGCCGCTATCATCCAGGCTGCCCAGCCCGCCCGTCCACTCTCGTTCCCAGAGAGGATCTGTCTGAGGTGTGCGAGCAGGATGCCCGGGGGCAAGCCTGCTGCGCGCACGGTTTAGTTTGTCAAGCAACACCGCTCGCTCCGAAAGGAGGTCGTTGATGTAGTCAATAGCTGAAAATATAACCGTTATAACCTAAGCTCACTTAACATATCGAAGAGAAACATACTTTTCGCCAGGACGACGTTCTCGCTCTTCGGGCCCGCTCGGCCGTCCATCTTGTCCTTCGCCTCGCTCGCGGCCCGCTTCCCCCTGCCCTTCTTCTTGCCCTTGCCCTTCATGCTCTCCTCCTCGGCGGCCTGCGCCTCCTCGTCCGCGCGGATCGCCTCGCGCAGCGGGGGCACGGTCTCGCACAGCGCCTCGTAGCCCCTGCGGATGTTCGCGCGGCGCTTCTGCTCGGACTGGATGTGGTTCGCCTTCTTCTGCGAGGGCGTCAGCAGCGTCTGCTTCGCGTTGAGGACGAGGCCGTTCTGGTGCGGGGGCGAGGCACGGGGCTTCTTGGCGCGGGGACGCGATGCGGGGCTGGGCCCCACGCCCGCGCTCGGGCCGGCGCGGGGCGCGAAGTCCGGCGAGGGGGCGTACGGGCGCTTGAGCGTGGGCGGCGTGGGCGGGGGCGGCGTCGGGCCGGCCGAGACGGAGCTCGCGCTCCGCTGCGAGTCGGACGAGGCGGCGTGGTCGAGCGTGTGGCTCGGCGCGACGGTCAGCGGCGGCGGCCGCTGCAGCTGCGCGGCGAGCGAGCGGGAGAGCGTGTGCGGCAGCTGCGCGTAGCGCCGCGGCGGCGGGAGCGCGTGGAGCTGCATGTGCGGGGGCGCGCTGGGGTGCCGGAAGGGGGCGCTCAGCGCGAGCGGGGCGCTGACGGGGAGGTCGGTCGACATGACGTCGCGGTCGGCGGACTCGTTCCACTTGAGCGCGCCGGCGTCGAGGGACATGAGGTCCTTGGTCGCCCTGGCGAGGTGCTCGGAGCCCTCGCGGCGCGGGGGGAGGGCGGCGTCGCCGTACTGGGCGGGCGCGTCGCCCGCGTACTCGTTCGTGTACATGGCCCACTCGGCGCCGGCTGCGGCGGCGCCGTTCGAGAAGTCGAGGAGGGCGGACTCGAACCTGTAGGACTCGCTGGGGGTAAGGAGCGACATTGTGGCCATGGATGACGGGAAGGAAGAAGGAGGGCTTATGAGGACGTGCGGTGGTCGTCGCGAGGAGACTCGAGTTGGGACGGCGCGGCTAGACTGGTCATGTGTGATCTCACGGCAAATCAGTCATTCGCATGGCAGACCAGATATTCAAGCACTACACATTAAATTCCCCTTATTACGGTTGTGGAGAGAAAAAATAAAGTAATTTTTACAGGAAGAGAAAAAGAGGAAGATCAGATTCAGACGGCTATCGCCTTTGGATGTAGTGGGCATGTCTCAATTTAAACGGGTGCAATCGTCAGCAGCAAGTACCCCAAACCGTCCTAGAAGTCCGCATAGCGAGTGGTACGGTGGAGTGTTCTCCTTCTCCCCGACTGCACTCGGATCTTTCCCCATCCTTCCCCGGCCAATGATGCCTCCCGTAAAATGTGATTTGCCGTCCTGTCGGACTGCGTAGTCCATAGAAGAGACAGCATATTACTCTCTCCCCGATGGACGCCCGCTGAAGGCGTCGACTTCATCGCAGTACTAGGCTTCCCCGATATCTCCCGCTCTTCGAATAGTCATTTTTCCATTGTAAATCTGCTCGTTATGATCAGCTGAGAGGCACGGTAGTTCACAGACTGCGCTGCGTAGTTGCTGCGTGCGTTCTGAGCTCGATCAATTAGACAATTGAGATCACTCATACCATCCGAGAAGCAAGTCACGAACCACAGCGCTGCAGCTCAAGAATTGAGGTCTTTGCCGGCACTGCACGCAAGAGGTATTTCAACTGGAAAGACACTCTCTTTAGTCAGATGCGGCAGCTAGGGGGCATCCTTTGGATGTCTTAGATCTCTGTCATCAGCTTGAGTCAAGGTACGCCTTCCGGATTTAGATACTTGGTCACGTCCAGTCACACCCTTCGTCGTCGCGACTCGCGCTCGCCACGGAACGTTGTCGACGACCCCTCCTCAGTAGTTTGCTAATATACTCCCATGGCGTCTGCCTTTCCTGTGCTCGCCATACTGGTCATTGCCGCTGGGCTTATGGTCATCGCCTGGCTAGCTACTCCCAAGGGACCGCAGCAGACGTACGTCTCCCGCCGCTCCCTGCGCTCTTGTCCGCTTCCCGCTAACATACATGTCTTTCCAACGAACAGACTTATTCGGACAGCTGTCCTCCTCTCTCTGACGTGCTGCTATCTCATGTGGATGGTCACGTATATGGCCCAGCTCCATCCTTTAATTGGTACGTCCGCCACGCATTGCCCAGCAAGCCCACCTGTCTTGACCAACTTGCAATGTCGCCTTTCTCGTTCACAGCTCCCAAAAGGTCGTTACTTGAATAGAAGCTTTCGACTTGGCCGTGAGGCTGGAGTTGGGAGGGGGATGTTGTGAGTTTACACGCGTTTCTGCACCTAAACCGTTGACTGACGCCACGAAGGTGTTTATATATATATTGTAGCATATTCACATTCGAGTCTAATCAGTTCATGCTGGACTTCATGGACATCGGAATGAGTTCTAAGCTTCAAATACTAGGGCCTACAAGCTCCAGAACGAAGTTCTTGCTAAACGGGACGAACAAGAAATGAACACTACTTGACGATCTCCGCCTTCACTTGGTTTTCCGCGTCCGGATCCCAGCTCCAGCTTCCCCACCGTGCGTTTTCAGCACCACGCGTCTCTGCCCTGCCCCAGAAAGACTCGACATTTTTGTTGTTTGCCAACACAGCAATGAAGTCGTCTTCAGCTGGTTCGTGTGGCGTCTGCCGCCATTCTGTCGGCCACTCTGCATTTGACCAACCACCGTCCCCTTGCTTGCTATCGTCCTGCGTACTCGATGCGCTCAGTGGGCCTTCTGGTTGTTCCGTTTCCCATGTCCGTTTCCTCCTTTGCGCTTCGACAGCTTCTCGATGCCTATTGCCGCCGAACCTGACCCTCCATTCTGTCATTGGTACGCCCGTAAGTCTTTCCAGGCAAAGGTCAGAAGAAATCTCAATAGCTTCGATGAGGACGTCCAGATATCCTCCGCATGCAGTTGAAATCACATCTGCCGTCCAGAGGTCCCAGACCGAATAGCCATCGTCGAAGTAGTAAGACTCCATGTAGTCGCTAATTAAGACTTGGATATTAGCTATTGCCTGAGGGCTGTGCGTCTGCGGGTGCGCTACGTGTCTGTGCGTCGTGATTAATCTGTGAGCTCCTTGTTCGGTTCTCTGAGCGTTTTCCGCCGTGAGAGTGGCTGGTTCTTGAAACGGCCGGGGCTCCTTCCGCCTGAATAACGCGACCTGCGTCGCCTTCCCGAGCTCTCCGTCGCGCTTCCACGGGTCGTCTTCCATCGGGACGCCGATCCCGTCCACGTCGACTTCGTAGCCCCACGCGTCCGCCGCGCCCCGGCACCACGCCGCGAACTCCGCCACGGTCCACTCGAACTGGTGGTCGTGGTGCCGGAACACGCGCGCCGTGCGGCGCGTGGGGTCCGGGTGCCCGGCGGGGTCGGCCGTGCCGGGCGCGGAGAAGCGCGCGTTGAAGGTGAAGTTGGGCGTCGTGAGCAGGAGGAGGCGCGGGCGGTAGAGCCCGAGGAGGGTCGGCGCGAAGGAGGAGAGCACCGCGGGAGGGAGGTGTTCTATCCTATGATGATGATAATAATAGTAATAATAATAATAATGAGCATATCATCGCGCATCTCGATACGCACATCCCTGCGCAAGCAAGACACCCACACTTCAGTCGACACGATGCACTCCACGCCCGCGAACTCCGCGTTGTATACAGCAAGCGAGCCGTGCCAGAGCGTCACCTCGAGCGGCTCCCACCGCGGGAGCCCGAGCTTGCACGACGCCGCGCGCGGCGCCGTCGCGTCCGCGCACGCCGCTAGATCGGGCGCGGAGACGTCCAGCCCGGCGAGCCGCGCGACGTGCAGGTCCGGCGGGTCGCCCACGCCCGCTGCGCGGCCGGATGCCTGCGGGCTGAGAGCCGGGCGCGGCGCGGCGTCCGCGCTGCCATCTACAGCTGGCTCGCCGCGCAGGAGGAACGCCGCGGGGTTGCAGAGGCAGCGGAGCAGCGCGCCTTCTCCGCACCCGATATCGAGCACCTGTACGTACGTACGCACACGTACACGTACACACGCGTGTTTTCGTGTTTCCGGAACGTTTTGTTTTGTTTTATTTTATTTTATTCCGATCGTGAAAAGTGCGGGTTAGAACTTCGGAAAGAGAGGGGTGGACGCGGTGCTTACGGACGTGACGCGCTCCCGCCGCAAGATGCTGAGGATCCATGCGCACCGGGCGGCGTGTAGGGGAGGGAAGAAGGTCACCTTCGTCTCTGATGCTTCGACATTACCATCCTTTGAAATTACAGGAGCGATAGAGTACAGAGAAGGAGCACTGGCACCCTCGACGGTTTTCGACAGTGGGTCAGAGGACGGCATGGGAGCACCTCGCCGCTCGCGGAGCCCTAGGTCGTCGGGGCCGCAGCAAGCACAAAGCAACCACTTTTAATGAGTGTATGTCCTTAGAAGCCGAAGGGGCAGCATTCGGTACGCAGCACCGAGGATATTACAAAACAAGATCTTGTCTTCCTTAATCGCTAGGATATTAGGCACAGCAAATTCACCAAGAACGAGATTCAGCACTCGTATTGACAATGTGAGAAGTGACAAGAGACGCGTCTGATTCTGCACGCGACGCCTTGACTTTCCGCGTTTCCATCGCGTGGTAAGTAATTCACATCGTTTGCCTCTCTTAAGTTGAAATGAACTGATACTGCAGCAGAAGCTCGTGGTTCAGGAGGTAATAATCTCCTCGCTATTTGCGACATAAGGCCGTTCATCGCCAACTTTTTTTCAGATTCGTGTATTGCAAGGGCTGCATGAGTACAACACATGATAGATATCGTACCACATGCGATACACCTCGCCCCCGCACTCTGGCCAATTTCTCTAAAGAGCTGAAGAACGAACCGCCCCCCCCCCCCCCCCCCCCCCCCAAGCCCTCTTCCGCCAGTGTCTCACGAATCGGAAACTACGCGCCGGACTTGGAAGGCGCGACGTGGCGGTCCCTTTCGCTTGAGCTAGTGGAAAGAATATCCAGTGGCATGATGCCGATGATGATGTCAATGCAACAAAGAGCGATGAAGGACATGCACATGTGCACCATTGAGGCCGGCGAAGGAAGCAAAGTCCCTTCGTGCAGACAAGGTCGCATTGGGAGGACAGGCCGTTCGTTAATTTAGCGAAGACCATGGTTCATTCACAGTTTTCACCTACTGAATATGTCTTCGAAAAACACGCAACGCTGACTGCCAGTTATGTCTTTGCCATAGTCTGTCGAGAAAAAACCCAGGGTTTGGTACCGGCATAATTACTGCCGATTGCATTCAGATTTTGCGCGTGCTCGAGTGTCCGCATACCCAAGTTAATTTGATGTATTTGACTTTCATACTCGCATGTTCGGCCGGACAGCTCAGAGTCGATAATTTCGTCAACACTTTGTCTCTTCCAAATGTGCATTGTTTACAGATCTCTTGAAGCAATTTAGTGGAGGGTTCCGAGTTCCGTGGACGATACTCTTCCTAAGCGCCTGTAAAATCACACAAGAATAGATGCTAAATATGACGGTAAACAAAAACAATGGGATAGTCACCGATTAACTATACGGGTCTGCATCTGCTCTACAAGATGATCGATGCAGTCGATACCAAGTCCAAATCCTTGGGCACTGACCCAAGAGTATTCAGCGTGCACGGACAGCGACCGTGAAGACTGCAAGAGAATCAGATCAACGCTAAAAGCAAGAAGAGAAATATGCGTAAACTCGTATAACGAGTGTTATGGTAGAAGATGCGATGATAAAGGAAGCGATGCCAGGCCGGTGGCTAACGCAGAAATAATGTCTATGACTCACCTGATTTAATCCAAGTATCGATGTCTTGACGGAGGAAAGTAGAGTCTGTCCTCCTACGGAGAAAATAAAATGAATTCAACAACACGACTCACAGGGGAAGAGTACAAGTACATGACCTCGGTCGATCGCGTACGGCAGCCACTGAGACACATTCTTTCCCTCACGCTCAGCGATCTTGACTCCGAAAACGGCTTTGGCAGCTGGAGCCTTCGTAGAGAGTTTCGCGAGAGTCAATCGACCTTGACTATCAGTGGTTGTTGCAGACGCTCGAGTTGAGTTTTCTTCCTATGCCGATGCACTTCTGCGTATTCTCGCCGCACGCTCCGGATAACTTGATGCACAATTCATGAAATATTCCAATAAAAGCGGTTAAACCGCGTTTTTTGACTTGTTAAACCAGACAAAGAGAAAAAGTATGAGATAGCAGTAACTGGGTTGGCGTCAAGTGGGGGGAGACGAATTGCCGAAGCGGTGGCGCGGTGCCAGGGCTGGCACATACCGAATCGAGGAGGCTGACTTGCCGCTTCAAACTCGACCGCCTTCGCTCAGATCTTGTCCTCATCTGTTCACCGCTACATGTTCTTCAAACAGCAAAGACGATAAATGGGAGAAGATGCCTTTGGGGAAGCTTATCGATTAAATGGGGTGATATTTGGAATTATGGGGTTTATTGGAGACAGTACGTTCTTGCTCACCGAGATCTTCCATGACATTCTGACGGCACGGTGCTACTAGGTAGCTCGTAGCTATAGGCTAGGACTTCCAAGTAACTGAATCTTGAGTTTCTTAGTGTAGTATTTTCGTGAGGAATGTTCAGAGGCGTCATGTCTCTTGGCATTTGCGACTGTCTTGCTTTTTGCAACCTCGTCCGTCCTACTTCAAATGCCGTCATTGTTATAAGAGGGGGCCTGCTGGAGTCTCTTGATTTCGAAAACTCGTTTCAAAAATTCGGTCTTGAAGGATTGTCACACTTGAGATTGAAGGAATGCAGGATTTTCAGGCAATTTTGTCAGGTAATGTCAGATTGTCTTATCACATCGTTTGGGCGTCGTTCTTTGGAACGCTTCTTCTTTTGCAGATACGCCGTTTTCTAACTTCTTGCTCTTTAGTGTTCTTGTTGCTATCATGTGGCCGATCTTGCGCTTGGAGGGACTATAGTCTTGAAGTCTGGAGCCGACGACCTTGCACCGGTAGGCGATTCTTGCGGCACAACCCCTAGGCATGATCTTCATGGTTCACAAAGACATCATTTATCTGGCAAACTAGTTTGCCATCATGGTTTCTGGGAAGGTGTACAAGAATGATGCGCAGCGTATGTGGCTCATAAATACAGCGATGACTCACCTTCTTTCTATATTAGGTCAGCTCAGGCCATTTCCCAAGGTCCATGATAGCTGCTGTTTCTTTCCAGAGTGACCGCCAGACTGTTGGCTAAGAAAACAAAAAAGCTCCTGGCGAGCTTGAAAATGTCAAAAAAAGGAGTCAAATGTCCTCGAATAATGATTCAATCAGAGTTCTATGAAATATGGGCGATACCAACATCCTTCTGGTACGGAAGAGGAAACCAACATTCGAACCGGTCGTGAGTAGTGCGATTGAAGGATAGCGGGCCAACGTAGAGCATCGTTATCAGTTTGAAGGCGAACTGGTCAGGGGGAAAAGACGCTTTTCTGGAGGCCGGACAAACAAGTTTGAATGGATTGGGAGGTCGTGATCGAACAGTCAGCGAAGTTAGCAGTCTTGTGAGGCGCGGAGGCCAATGGTGGTTGATAGGTGCTCCGCCGTACAACTGCAACCAGAAAAAAACTCAGGAAAATGGATAGAGGGGGAAATCGAGTTCCAAAGGAGGCTCCTGTTCGCCCGGTAGGATGAGGATATGGGCTGGAATACTCAATGATAGTGAAGCTGATGAACTCACTTGTGGTGATGCACTGAGCCGTGCGTTTGTTTTCCTCCGCTTCTTGCGCTCACTTTTGCCATGCTACCCAGTGCCTTTGGTCCAGTTGAAGTCGAGCTATTGAGCTGGTCGGGAGGTCTATTTGGCAAGATTCTTTCGAGTTGCTGGATTCAAATCGAATTTCTGCGAGTGTCCGCGCGTGGCGTACCGTGCTGCTGAAAAGAGGAAACGCCCTTACTTGCTTCTAATACAATTGGCATTCATATAATGCTTCGTTCTTCGGCTGGCTTTAACATTCTCCCCTTCCTCCCTCACACTCCTTGGTTACTTGTTGGCTTTATCGTTCTTTTATTTTGTCTACTTCACAATTTCTTTTCCTACTCTAAATGCAATAAACAACAATGTCTGAGCGTTTAACATACGTCGCCCGCCCACAGCCTACCCACCCCTGTGCTTTCTGCGTATCCCAACGACGCTATATTCAACATCATATCATAGATGTCAGTCGCAAGCCATTCGCTCCGCAAAGACGGGTCTCGGAAGCACGTTGGGAACTGACTGGTCGATGGTACGTGGTGCGGTTGTGAATTAGATGCGTAGCCTCTGAATAATCCAAAGACCACTTTCGATGGCCGCTCAGATGACCAGTCTTTTGATTCGTCCCGTCTCCAGACTGTTAGTGTCTTGTTCGCGTCGTTTTCTTGCACTAATCTCGAGTTGTGTTTGCCTCGATAGATCGACGAGACAAGCGAAGTTGCTTATTTCCATCCTTTCAAACCACTCGAGTACTTGGATTACGATGCGCTAGAGTACGTCCAAAACGCATGGATCCATGATACACCGCATGAGAGCTTTGCAAGAAAGTTGGTGACAAAAATCAGGGCATGTATCATCGTCGTCACTTTTCCTCATAAGCTTTTAAATCGCTGATTGTTTACTTCTTACCTAGTCTGCCCTTGCAGATATCTCAAAAAAAGCCCGAAAGATCTGGCATCTTCTGAGTTCCATTTAGACGTTGGTTCTGGTTTCGTTCGATATGAAATGATACTTACATTGTCCGTCATATATTCCGTACATTCCTCTTCTGTCGAAATACTTCATGTCGTGTACAAATCTCTCAATTCCTACCCATTTGACTTCTGGCGTCATCGTAATGTTCTGGATGGGTAGTTGCAAAATATAACACTCATCCAAAGCCATGCATATAATGACTACATTCTTGTTCGCGAGTGTAGGACGAGCACAAACTCAGAGTCAATCGTTGTTCTTCGTATCCGATATATTGCCTCCGAGTCTGCAACTGACACAACGTCGAACTCATAAACAAAAACTTACACATACATGTGTATTCCTCGGAAATGAATGTTTTAAACTCGGATATTTGTCGATAGTTAAACACAGATTGAAAATACAGAAGGCCATAGTCCTCAAGAGTGAAGAAGAGATTAAAAACAACTTAACTAAAAAAATCCTGAGCCTGACACTACACAAATAGAAAGAAAAAACTTGCTACACAAGGATAAGCTGACTGCAGAAGATCAAAGTTAAAGAAATCCTGATGCGCGCAGTTGGCGCCTGATTTCCACATCGCTAGCGGACTCAGGCTCGCCACCGCCGGTATTTCCATTGCTGTTACGAGTTCCGATGCCCGAATCTCGTACGCTCGACTGTGTCTGATTTTCCTCCTCCTCAATACCGAAACCGAAAACGTGCTGCAAACGACTGCGCACTTCCCTCTCGCGCTCGATATCTTCACGTGAAGGCGCGGGGGTCGGTGCGCGGATGCTGTGCTCCCAGCGCTTTACGCGCGCGAAACCCAGAATGGAAGTCAGCAGGAGGAACCAACCTACGTGAAAATGGTATCTGTAAATGTAAACATCGCAGTCTCAGTACTTTTTAATGCTTACCAATAGTCATAAGCAGGAAAGACAGCCAATCACGCGCAGAAGACACCACGTATTTGGTCTGCGCGGGGTCGCTAGACGAGCTATCCGAAGAAGCCATCCAGTTTTTGCGTGAGAGCCGCCGGACTACTCGCATAGCTTGGCCGCTAAGGTCCGTCTCTCCGGCTTCATCAGACTCTGAACCTCCGCCAAAGCCCACTTCTGCCTCAGCAGCCTGCGAGTATAGCCCATATTGAATTAGAGTAACACCAAGGCCTGCACGAGATCCATATTTTGCAGCATGACTGGTGTGCAGGAGGTACGTAAGCATAAAGCCGACGAATTGGAACGAGATGGATATTAAGAAATTCCATGCAAAAGAGAAGATGGTGCCAGACGGCAGCCCGTCGATCAGCAGGTCATCAGCGCCACCAGATGCAGGAGCATGAATAGTCGTCTCCCAGTATGGGGGAACAGCATCTGCTTGTGCAGCGTCGTATGTCTAATGAAAGTAAGTAAATACACAACTTTGCAAATTTCCGCCAGAGATGAGGCCTGCGTACCGGTGGCACATCCTTCTGCGCATCCTCCGGCATGACCTGCACATTTCCATCCCCATCCTCTGCCGCCACCGGGTGAGTAGGCTTGGCGAGAACGTTTGAAAATACACCATCATTCTCTATCCCGCCTCCGCGGGCTATCGCTGCGGCGTCGATCTCAGATGTCGGCACGCGTGCATAGTGCTGAGGCAGCAGCGCGCCTACAGCTCGACGGAAGAACGAAGGTCTCGGGTCTTGCCGTCCTAATTCTCGTCTCGGGACTGAGGACGGCAAAGGGATGACGCCGTTCGAATTACCAAGCGCAGTAGAAAACGCGGAAGGCGGAGGGCTGCCAGGCGGTGGGTAGTCATAGTCTCTCTCGAAGTCATATGCAGGAGCTTCGGGACCATTCGGAGCCAATTCCACAGTCACTGACCTCTGTGGTATGTGCTGCTGTGTTAGAGGTATCGTGTCCTGCTGTTCCTCGTCATCCGATTCAAATGCCATCTCCATCTCCTCCTCTGCTGCAGAGGAGGGCGATTCATGCGACAGAGGAAGAGGATTGTAACCATCGCGGGCCATTCTTGGAGATACAGTCGTCGACTGTCGACGTTGTGAACGTCGACGATGCAGTAGAAGGTTGACGACGCTGTGCAGTAGTGAAGGTTGCGGATGTAATTGCAATGTACATGTACAGGTGGATTACGGACCGACCGAAAAAGGAAATAGCCCGAGCCAGCACTTGAACACCCTGAGATTCTCAATTTTTTCAAGACATGAGAACTTCTCTTCCTTTACTCGGGAATACCGCTTAATTTAACCTTTGCCAGCAAATTGAGACTTCTGCCTTTTGTTGTATTAAAACATAGATATCCGACGAGTCTCCGTCAGCTAAACATTCCAAGGTCTCCATGTCAACATTATGCCAGATTGAACAAGTTTTGTTAGACACCCGACGAATAACCGAAAGACGCGTGCAGAGCTTGGACACTTTTTCCCGAGTGCTCATCCTCATGATCGCCTCGTATTCAGTATATTGGCAGGGCATGTGCTGTTGCTTGTACGTCCCGGGAAAAACCCCAGTGATGTTTTTTAATGGCACCGATGGTGGTATAAAACATTGCTGCAGGAACAAAGGACGACGTCAACAAGTACGAGGTTGAACTTGGAGATCTCGATGTCCGTCTTCGCAATCGTTTCTCTCTTCGTATTTTTGAGCCTCCAGGCTGGCGTGCATGCCGCGTCGGGAGTATCGACATTTAACGACGTGCGTCCTTGCTCTATTGCACGGTGTGAAATAGTAGTCTGAGGTTTTGGAGAAAGTATTCCACCCAATCCAGTGTTGCATGTTCAGGTGTGTAGCTGATGAAACGTAGGCATCAAATACTGATATTGACGGCTTTCTCTAGGCTTTTCTCCTACCAACTCGCAGGGCTCGAACATATTTGCTGCTGTGAGTCCAGTCATCTTAAGCTTCCTAAGATTCCATAAGAGCGTCTGTGCCTCCTTTTTCTTTAGGCTATCGGCGATCTCAGCCCGATCTGGACAGGTATGAACAAAAATTTACAAACGGCACACTTTTTCGTTTATTTTACTTACTGGTCCATATCTATTCAAGGCCCCAAATGCCAGGGTAGCCAGACTGCAAGTTCGTGGTGAGTACTATCATATAGATTTACTATATTTGTTTTTGCATGACCAGACACGGCTAAGCTTTATTGCAGCACGGGAACAGGCTCCTGCACGGACTGCACAGGTCCTGCGTGTCCTGGACAAGGCACTTGCGGGGAATGCTTCAATATCAAATGTACTGGATCACTGGATGGCGAGACCTCTGGCTCATGCACTGGAAACACCATAATGGTCAATACACTGTTTTGAACCTTCAAATGCCACCAGCTTATTAAAATACTGTATTTTTACAGGTTAAAGTCGTAGACGCGTGAGCAGCGCTTTTACACCACCCCAGATGCCTAACCAATCAAGTCCGTGATACTAATAGCTGCCCATCCGAACATCCTGCGAACTACTGCAAGATACCTGAGTTTGGCGGGGTGAGCAATATGTTAATGCATTACGCAGGCTCGACAATGATCTTTTCGTTTGTCAAATTTCTTTACAATAGACCATCCCTCCGGACGAGGCATGTGAAGCTGCTGGCGTGAATGCATTCGACATCGCGACCACGGCGCGAAGCACATTGTCTTCTTTCGTGAGCATCGGTCTTCCATCCCCTCGCGCTTCTATCTCAGTCTGATTCGGAAATATAGCAAGGGAATCTGGAGATCGATATTGAGGGCCCGGTTTCTTGTTGACAGAAGGAGCCATTACATGAAGTGCAATAGTCCGTGTTTTGACTTTTCGGACTCAATGGCAGAGTGCTGCGACGCTCGCATCGGATATGTATAATATGGATGTACGAGGAAACCAGAGCGTTGCTCGATCCGTTGTTTGGTTTTGCTTCTCAGACCTTCGAAAGAAGTTACTTGTGCTTCAGCTGTATGTCTTCGCTCCACTGAAAGTGGCTACGTGCTCTTTAAGTATGCTATCTCTTACGCCGCAGAAAGAATTGTTTGGTCTTGCCAACAGTGGGAGTTTCAAAAGCCCCTATTTTCAAACCGGCGTAAGTCGTCCATATAAATGTTGCATACAAGTCTTACGAATATACATTCGCAAGGTGGGGAAAAATGTATCTGGATTTATCTGAAAATAGTCAGCAGACGTCTTCAGTTGGAAGTTGCAAAGAAAAGTGACCAATTTCTGTGGGACTACAGTTCGTCCGCAAATCGGCAGAATGGCATTCTCGCTGATCGGAAGCCGTCTAAAAGATACCAAAGGTCATTTACGGAATATCATCGAGCTTTCTAGCTTGGTACCGATCGTCAACGAATATAAGAAGGAAAAGACAAGCACTCAAGAAGAAACAAGGCATCTTACACACCTTCACCTATACGTTCAAACTGCGGTGCATGCGTACGATTACGAACTACAACTGAAGAATCTAGACATCCTCTCTCATTCGCGTAGTGACAAAATGGAGCGGAAGCAAAAATGGAGCGGACGCTATCCCAGGCTTGACATGCTACTCCGAGGACTTAGCAGCCCTCCAGAGTTTTTCGCGCTCATGCCTTCTGAACTTCTGTTCTAAATGACGATCTGTGATCGCTTGATTCAATCGGCCTGCTGATGCCGAAGCAAGTTTTCCGTTTAGAAATTGATTGGGATGACCAGAAACCAGGAACCACTTGAACACTCTTCCCGGCGCTTGCCTGAAAACCTTGCAAATTAAAATAAATAAACAAAAGCGAGGAGAGAAAACAAACGAAAAGCAAGGCGCATTTAAAACGTGGATCTGTCTTCTTCAACTGACAGCAAGACAAAACTCGTCTTATTTTAACCCGTTTTTATTTTTATTTTTTTGAAGAAAGAGTCATTCAAACGGCGACCTTAAGCCACAAACTTAGTGTGGGAGTAAAAGGCAAGAAAAGGGAAGATGGTAATTACAGCTCTGCTTGCTCAGAAGGGTCGCGCCCAGCCGACCCGTTTAGCCCGCTCACGAAGACAGCGCTAAACGCCTGTTCTCTTTTACCCTCGTTCCTCATTCTAGTGGCACCGCCAACGACACTATAACATCGAGGAACCTGCCTGCAACTGTGCGCGAGGCAGACTCAAGACTTCAACGCTGTCACAGGTCCCATCCAGCAATAGCCTAAGGATTAGTGCACCCATTTGCATTCGTACGAAGGAGTGTCTGATTGCTGCGGAATGGAGGGAAACGACACCAATAGCAGGAAGCGGGCATACAGCATCGAGAGCGAGAGCGCGAGCACGAGTTTAGATGGTATCACTCAGGCTTCTGACTCGAAGGCACCTCGTTCCGTCAAATCGACTGCCTCGACGTGCGTTTTTTCCACTTCTGCCTGAGCCCGCAACCTCATGTCTCCGGCATTTAGAGGATGTCGTCAGAGAGTTACTGTTGTCTGCTCCGAGGTACGTGTTCCTTGATTGGCTGTCTTGCTATTTTTTCGCTTATCACCTATTTTCTGCCTACATTTCCCCCTGCGCAGTGCAAACGATTGAAGCTAAAATGTGACAGAAGGACCCCCTGTGCATCCTGCTTGAAGCGCGACACAGTTGAAAGATGTGTATACTCCCAGGCCGCGTCGGAAAAGATGTATGTAGTCTTCCTCTCCTATTCTCAAAAATAGCTACGTTCTGACATCCGCCTCGTCACTGTTTTCCTCGACAACACTTCTCTTTCCTCCTATTTACCGTGCAATGTCCGACCGTACTCGCCGGACTCACCGCCCCCGCATCCCCAGAGACGTCCAATCCCTCAATATCCGGTTATCTGTCCTTGAGGAGAAAGTGAATAATGCTCCCGGATCCTCCGCGCTCGTCACTGGTGGTCAACCTTCATCTGCCGCGACGATGGCATCTCTGGCATCGTCTCTTCCAGCGTCTCCAGCTGAGCGGCCTCGTGCATTTCTTGCGGTTGGCACTCACGGTGCTTCTGTTGCTGTCAATCTGGAAGGCGCAGCAGGGCTCTGGGTAGATCATCTTGGCCTCAGTATTCCTACTGCCAAAGTTGCAGCTGCAGGGGAAGGCACCAATTTGAATGACGTAGAGTTGCTCCCCTTTCCTACTATCCCCGAGGAAGGTGTTGTTGACTTTCTAACCGACTATACAAGGCTGTTTCGTCTTCCTGAGTCACTAGCGTCTGATGATACTGGCAGCGATACTGAAGACGACGAGAGCAGGTCGCAAATCGGCGTATCGCCGGAGCTTGTTCTTGTCGCTCTTCCTCCGAGCCAGTTACGCTCTGAGATTTACCCGCGCCTGGAAGCTGCACATATCATGGCCCCCTGCTCGACCTTTAAAGTTTTCAGACAGCGCATTGAGGACATGTGTCGCTGGGCCAAGCTTACTTTTGAGGGGTCGCTTAGGGCAGATGACGAGCCGCCTCCGATTGTACCAACTCTCAGCTTTTTTGCCGCTGCAGCTATTGGTCTTGCACTGGGCGCTCAGTGCTTGCTTGCAGAACGCAGCATGGCAATAGGCTACGATGCAAGCTCAACCTCCGTCGCAACGGCGGATGGGCGCAGTCCCTCTGTCTCTTCGCCTTCTGTTCCTGGTTCTGTTCATAACGCAGTTGACAGATCAATGCCTCCCCCGCCTGTCCCTAGTCCGTCGTCGCCTTCGGAAGCTCATCCATCCAATTCTTTCAACGCATCACTGCCTGCGAGGCTCTACCGGCTCTCGAAGCTCGCTATTGGGCTAAGTTTGGAGCGCGCCGGATACGATGCTTTCGACATCGACTATTTACACGCGAAGACGCTACAGGCGCGGTACCTCCTCGTCTCTCACCACGGACTCAATGATGGCGTTAATTTGCTTTCGAGCCTCAATCCCGACCAGCGGAAAAAGGTACACAAGAGAGGAAAGGGCAAGCTACGGGACAATATTGGTGCCCCCGGCATATCGGATGCAGCGTCGGGCGATATATTTGGGCATTTGGAGAGAAGTAAGAAGGGGATGGACAAGGACCGTGGGCCGACGCTAGCGCTCGCGCCAGAGATGGTTGGCGTCGTGAGTGAAATGGTGGGAAATGCACGGATGATGGGGCTGAATCACGATCCGGATATCGTTGGAGAGAAGATGTCGACATACGAAAAGGAGATTCGACGGCGCCTGTGGTGGGAGATAGTCACTCTCGACGCGTGAGTTTACCCTTTTCGCCCTCAATCATTATTCTCCGTGCGTTCTCGGACATCTTTTTCCCTTACCACTTTGCCGCAAATCGAGAATGCTGCTCATTGCTTTCCTGCATATATAGTTTTGTGGCCGACTGTCTTGGGGAGAGCCCACTTATAAATGATAATAAGGCAACGACACGACTCCCAAGCGACGTTGATGACGAAAGTTTTGGCCCGGGTTCTACAAATCTCCCCGCACCGAATGCGGAATTGTTGCAAGGAAATATTGACTACTTTATCCAACGTTGCCGGTTAGTTCTTCAACCCGAGAGATTCCGTACTAAATGCTCACCGAACCGACAGGCTTGTGGAGCTCGTGAAAGGCATGAAAAGAAAATTGAATGCTTTTCGAGAGATACATAATGATGCACATCCTTCGGAGACTCGGGGCATGCTTGATGCGATGAAGATCGAGATCCAGCTATGGCTGACAGAGCTTCCAGACCATCTCAAGCTCAAGGAGGTCCCTTCTCTTGGTATGGTTCCTTGCCTTATGGACATGAAGGGGATGTCTCCGCCGAAACGGTCATCGGCGACTCCAGGCGACCAGGGAACGCCACCAGCAACTCAGTACGAGTCTCCTTTCATCATCGCTATGCGTTGCGACCTCGCCATTTCGGCTCGCTATGCCTTTGTCATGCTCTGTCTCCCGTTCACTAAAGAAACTTCCTCAAGAACGGATTCTGACGATTTTGCGTCCTCTGGACGCAGTTTCGACATTCTTTTTATGATGGAACCTGCCATGTTCATTGTGCGCACATGGCAATTTCTGCACTCGATCTTCAAATATGTTCGCCCATCTATGTTCATGTGCTATTCATTTACAAGACAGCTCTTCGACACGGCCATTGTCTTAGGACACATGGCTATCCAACAGCCGCTTTATGCTGCTCCTGCGCTAGGTAGTGTTCGAGCTGCTGTAGAAGTTTTGCGCGACCCTAGTGTTCTGACGGGTCGTCCAACTATGAACGATTCTAGGAGCTTGCCGAGCGAAGCTGTTAGAATCGTTGAAGAGCTCGTTTTGAAGGCTGAATCTGCCTTCGGTGGTTCTTCGGGTACGGCTGTGGTTGCGAAGAGAAAGCACGAGGAGGTGGATGGAGCTGGTAACGATTTCTTGTACCACTTTAGATTCCCTTACGTCGGAACAGGTGTGGTCAGCGCGGGGCCTCCGGTGTCTACGCGTGTGCCAGCAATCGGCTCTGCGGCGTCTCCGTTGACCGACAGCGCAAGTGCGTTAAGTGGGAGAACGACCGAGCCGACGTTGAATCGCTCTCGGCTGAAGCAGAGTCCCGTGGACAAGGGTGCAATGAACATTGATCCTAGACCGGCGGCAACGAAGCTGAAGTCCTCGCATGCAGGTCTTTCGGCTCCTTCGCGACCACAGAAGAGCAAAGATTCTGCAAGAGCGCGTGCGAACAGCAACGCATCTGCGCGTTCAGATGCACCGACGCCGTCTGTTATCCTAAATCCTTTGCCCCCGCCTTCCCACCAAGGCCTAGCAAAGCACCCTACCCTCCGTGTACCCGAGCCGCCTACTCCGCAGGCTTCCTACCAGTTGTCTACATCGAAGCCCAGTTTGTCTCTTCCAAGCCAGAATTACATACCCCATCAGAGCAGCTCGAGCTCGAGCGACTTTCCGGCCAACTACCGTAGCGGCGGATTCTCTCCTCCCTCCTATCCTCAGCCCTACTCGCATCAGAACGTCCCTATTCCTGTCTCTGTCTCTCCGCAAACCCGAAATTCAGTCAACTTTGCTTCGTATGGCGCTGGACCTTCGGACGCAGGCATTCACCCACCTTCAACGCATGAAGCGCATCCGTTCTCTTCGTCTAATGGCATAGATTATCCAGTAACCGTACATCAACAGTCTGAATACGAAGCCACATTGCCGGGTATGTCGGATGATTAACCTAACAATCGTATTCTCCTGACTGACAGGACATTCTTATAGGGATTGCTCATTCGTCTGTAACGCCTCAGGATAATCGTTTCGCAAGAGGCTCAGTCGATCCCGGTTCTCCGATCAGCCAGGATCCACCTACCCACCAATCACATCACCAGCCTTTCCATGTGCAGCCTCCGACTCAAGCCCAGACCACTGAGCAAATGCCAGCCCAAACCCCGACACAACCGAGCTGGTCTCAAACTCCTGTTTACGATTGGCACGGCTATTATCAATGACCACACTCTTTCATTACGATTGTTTACGATTTGTCGCTAATGATGCTTTCTTACTCCCTCGTTACGTCCTTGTTTTTATGAATATCTCTCGTTTCTGTATCACTACTCCATTTTTGTTTTCGATCATCGTTTAGTTTTCCTTTCCGTCCTCCTTTTGGGAACTTTATCGTGCTCTCTCCTGTGTATCAGCCCTCCGGCATATGGATGTCCTTCCGGCTTCAACTTTTATTTCTGGTGTCTACATCTTTGCACAAAGCTATGCATTTCTTCTACTCCTTTTCAATGTCTCCAAGGACCATAGCTACATAGATTATTTATCTCCAGCTCTGCTATGCAAACGCCTCCAAACTGACGGGTGATATACCTGTATTATATTTCGTTCATGAGCTCAAGAATTCGAAGCCAACTAGTAAGGCCTCGTCTTTTCTTACGCGTACGCTTCGACCGACTTTTCAGACAGACGCCATAAAGCCGTAGGATGTGTCGTTGGCCGCGAGGACATCTCAATATAATATCAGAAGTTGTCAACACATTTTCCTAGTCTGCAGTCATTTGTTGTACATGTAAGCGATTATCAATGTTGGAAACACTGAATTACATACAAAACTATAATTACAGTAACATTGGGCAGAACCCATGTAGCGCAGTAGACGATGTTGTATATTACAATGAACTATGTTTGGATGCCTACATGTGATAATTTCCCAGACAGTTGCAGTGTACATGAAGAAGCAGGGCGAACAGGAAAGCGAGTCTATGAATGTTGTTGTTAACAGTGTATTCTGGCAAGACGTGTGCGATGGCGAATGTGAATAGAAATGTCCAAGTAGCCGCATGTGTCCAGATCCCAGCGGAGTACTGGTAATAGAATGAACTGGAAGATAGAGAGCAATGCGAATCGAGTTAACCCCTCCTGTCCTTCTCCTTCTTCCTCTTGCGTTTCTCTTCTTCGTGGCGTTTCTCGTCCTCGAGAGCCGCCTCATCCTCTTTCTTTGCGAGTCTCGCACTTAGAAAGAGCTGTGTAAGCATGCACTAACAATGTGATTTCATTGAGAAAGACAAACCTCCTCATTTCCTCCCTCCTCAGAGCATCCGCATCCACCTCCATATCATCGTCTTCGTCACTGAAGACATCGTTACGCACGTATCGATCTCTGTCCTTCCCGAAAAGCTTCCAAATCTCAGAGCTAATGTCGCTGCGTCCCGACGATGCAGCAGGACGTCGCTTGGACGGTGGAGAGTCATCTTCGGATTCGGAAAGCGAGTAAGACCGCGTGCGTTTCTTCGAAGAGTTCAACGGGTTCGCAGCGCTCGTAGGCGTCCGAGGGGTTGGTAAAGCGGAGGCTTTCGAGATCGACCCGTTTGCCTTTGCGGACGTGGAGCCAGAAACCTTGTTGACTTTGGTCGGCACCAAAGAGCCCTTGGGTTCGGGTTTGACGACGGTGACCTTAGTACGTGGTTCCTTTTTCTCCGGAAATTGCGAGTTGCTGGGCGCAGGTCGAGCGGACGGCTTGGTTACGGGCGCAGGCTCCTTCGGCCGCGCTGGGGCCGGATTCGGCATTGAAACTGACGGTGATGGGGATAAAGATGAACCTTCACTTGCCGTCTTTTTGATTGGACGAGCATCTGAACGTTTCTTCGTATCACCGAACCAATTATTGAATTCACGAGCTTCATCGCCCGCAAGCACCTTGGCTTCTTTTGCCCTTTCCCTGTCCTGCATAATTTCGGCAATCGTCCTCGTGTCGCGCTTGACAGTGTTCAGCCTGATGAGCGTGTTTGGCATAGCTGCGAACTGCTGTCTAATGGACAGATTGCTTTTCGAGGGGTCAGGAATAGCACTTATAGCGGCTCCTGATGGAAACGTAGAACGTGTTTCCGTGGGGCGCGGACGGTTGGATCGTGGCTCCGATGAGCGCGAATACGAGGAATCAACGACCTGCTGAGGTCTGCTTGGTCTCGCATGGCTTGGGCTGGAGGTTTGCGACTTCTTGGCCGCAGAGAAGCCAGCTAGGAGCTTTCGTTGCCGCTTCTCCTCCCTAGTTAGCACGGGTCCTCTCGTATCGTCATCATCGTCCGAACCCTCGCGGGCCTTGCGTGACGGCCCGCCACCTCTTGAATTGCCCCATCCCGACCGTCGCTCCTTCCCATAGATCAGATTCTTTCTGTGTTCCTCTTCTCGCCTTTGTAACTCCTGTTCCTTTTTGTGACGGTCCTCTTCTAGTCTCCGCTTCCGCTCCTCTGCACGTTGTTGCTCCTCCAGCCGTTTCTGCACGAGCTTGACCCGCAGCTCGCGATCCTTCCGATCCTTCTCCTCCTGTTCCTTCCTCCTCTGGTCCTCTTTCCGTTTCTTTTCCGCAAGTAGGTGTTTCGTGGCGAGGTCAGACTCGCGGGTCTGTGAGGCGCTGAGCGCCATCAGGTCCGCAAAACGCGCAGACATGTTAGAGAGAGAAAACGATAGATGCGCAGAATATGTCGTCTAAGAGAATAGTAAGAAGAAACAAAGCAACAAGAGAAGCGTGGGAGTCGTGAGTGTAGAGAACAAGAGCTGTTAGGGCAAGCGTGTCAGCTGTGGCTCAGCTATACTCGGATTAGACCGCGCTTCCTCCCGCATTATCAACGAACCTCTCAATATACAATCACAATGTATCAAATCCAAAGAACATGACTCCAGCTACACAATTGCTATCGAATTCACAATTAATACTATTTTTGCAGAAAATCTCGACTTGCTATAGTAAGTACTCAAGCGGCACAAACTAAACGCAGACTACCCATGACAAACTATTTGCCACCTTATTTCGAACTGTGTAGCAATTTCCGAGTCGACTTTTGATCCGAGGATTATTCATTTCTCCATTTCATCGAGAACTTTTGCAGAGTTCAGAAATACTGTTTTCTCGCGGTCAAAGTCTGTTATGAATAAACGTCAGCTGCAAATAATAAATGGGGTATTTTGGAACCACTTACCGTCGGGAACGGTGGTGATGTTGTCTCGCATGAGCTGCAGGACTTCCTTCCCATTCGAAGTAAACTTTGGCCAAGGTTCTGTAAAGAATATTCAATTGCAAAATGAAATTTGATACTAACATGTTCTCACCTCCAGGATCAAGGTCTACGACGAAATTGATGTAAAAGTCCAACATAGTATTTGCAAAGTCCTCCTCCACCGCGGTCGGAACGGGTCCGAATAAAAGCGATAATTCAGATGCATGAAAAACTGTCGAAATTTGTCAACAGGTGCCCAGGTCGCCAAAGGACGCTGATTACCTCCTAGCGTAGGATTATTTCCCGGGATGAACTCTGTAAAATGGTACGCGAAGAGGGGCTGCACTGAGGCTGCCTTGTCGAAAAATAGTCTCCGTGGCGCCAAGAACATGTTGTCCGTGTACCACGCAGACGCTCTGTCGAAGAGAGAGTCTCCCGTATTAAATGGAGCCCCCAGTGAGGAATCATTCGCGGGATACAGCGCGTTAAACTTGCTCAGCACATCCGGTGTCAAAGTGCGATTGTCCAGAATAAGGTTGCCGATGAAGTTGTCGAACGCTTCATCTTCAGTCATTCCTGGGTGTGTTATATTAAGGAGAGATTCGCTGAAAGTGGTCCCTTCGTTGAGCTGAGAGTGAATTTGAATCAGTCAAAGCGAAAGATAAGACTCGTCGGTTTTTCTCACGTTTGTGCCCGCGAGAAAAGGGACATGCAAGAAATCGCCGGAGGCAATTTTCGCAGACGCTCTCATTTCAACGAAACTGCCTGGAGGTCCGACGGTCGGCTCCCACAGCTGATTATTCAAGGTCGTGTTGATCATGTTGTTGCTAATGCTAAGAAGCGTCTGGAAAGGCGGAGCAGCTTAAATCCAGGACAAACACAACGGTAAACTGGTGATATATATGCTCACCTCAAAGGGGACGTTTTGCAAACATGTGATAGATTCCGAACTCAGGGGACATCCTGTCCTTTCGACGAGACGAGCGAAGGGCTTTCCTGGTTCGTCATATTGGAAAGGGAACGGCGCACTTTTACTACAGAAATGTTCTGAAGGAGATTGGGATGAAAACGAGCAATGCTTCTCACAATGGACCAGTGGGCGAATCGGCTATGGCTGCTCGGAATAGCGGCTGTGGTGAAGGAAAGAGTACTTGCGCCTCGACGCTCCCGGCACCCGCTGACTGAAGAGGCCGTCAATACGTAGATAGAATAAAATAAAGCCAAAGGTTAGATGCCTGTCCCCAGATCGTGACCTGTGCAAAACATTTACACTCAGACTATATAGGAGATAGACATCAAAGAAGAAATCGCACCTTGTTTGGATCACCTCCGAAAGACGCTATATTTTCTTGAACAAATTGGAAAGCCGCTCGTTGATCGTGGAGGCCTGCGTTAAGGTCTTCAGGTGCTACATGCGAGCTTGCAAGCTTAATTCAATTCAGAAAAGCTGACATGTAGGGGAAAGCGAGTACGACTCACAAACCCGAATGTGTTGATGCGGTAGTTACTATTATATGATTAATTTGGAATGAGACTGAAAATGAGAAAGCAAAAAAAATGCTTACAAGGAGACGAAGATGATGGGCTTTCCGGTTGAGACACTCCTGTTCACAATTCCTTTTTAAGAGTTGCTATTGAATAACAAATTCGGATGGGAGGGGGGAATTGAAATTTACTGGTTGGATCGTACGTATGGGATGACGATGCACTAGAGTCAAAGTCTGTCAGATTATAATCGCTACTTTAATACCCTTATGAATCATACCCAGAGTTGTACGCTCCGCCCTTTGTAAAAATTCAGTAGCTTATTTACATGCGTTTCACAACCTAACTTACATAGATCCACAATAACACTGGAAGCTTTTCATCGGAACTTGTGCCATTGGGACGCCATACCTGAGTGGGGGATGAACGATGAGTACAAATCAGCTAAATTATATGTCGTTGCAGTGATTGTAAGTATACATTTAGAACCAAGCAGTCTTCTCCCAACGGAGCTCCAAGGCCTCCGGGAAGCTGGGGACATGCATTCCCAAATGTTGACGCATTTTTGATCCCGGAAGAGGCAGTCCCAATCGGGACGGGGGCCTTGAATCTCAAATTTCCAATCGGAGGCTGAGCGAAGGGTATCCCGAGCCATCGCTCCGTTCCATTGGAAGTAAGGATACCTTGAAATGCGCCGGTCTTCAACTTGGCTACCAGAGGGTCGGATTGAGCACAAACGACAGGAAGAGCCACGAACACCGAGGCGAAAGCAGTACAAGTACTGAGGAGGAGCATAATGGAAAAGTCACGGAACGGGTGTATGGAAAATGGTCCTCCGGAGATATAAAGCCTCTAGTCTCTGCCTTCTGAACCATTATTAGCCCGTCTCAATACTGTCGAATTTGTTCGGCGAGCTCGGCAGCCATCACAGAACTCGCTAGCGACGGTAACAACAAAATTAGAATTGAGATGGCTTGTTACAGGTGGGTGTAGAAAGTCTACGGCCCCCCTAAATAAGGAAGGTGGTTCCCGTCCGCGTCGTGCACACACATGCGCATCCTCCGCTGTCGTTCACCATTGCCTACAGCACGCTGCCAGCTCAAGTTGCCTCCAAACGCTTTGTATTTTATGCAGTATTTGTGGTGGGGCCTTTATCGGACCTACAACCGAGCTTGAAAATGTGGTCCTAGCTACAGCTCAGATCATGTGACAGCAGTGAAAGTGAACGGTGTAACCTCGAATTGACTGTGTATATGTTGTATTTGCATCATAGATGTATAAAAAGAAGGCTTTAACAGTTATACATCGTGTTTAGTCTTTTCGTAGGTAAAAATGCGACGATGTGGACATTCGGGCGGTGCGGACGGGAACCACCTTCCTTATTTAGGGGGGCCGTAGACTTTCTACACCCACCTGTAGTAGCACTACGTACAAACTTGGTCGGAGTTTCAATTATGTATTCTGAAAGACACGATCCATGGGTAACAGGATGCAGGTTGATTGCGTAGATCAATTTCAAAGTCGGACAACTTACCAACAGGACTAACACCTCTGGAGGTGTTAGTCCTGTTGGTAAAATTTGCCAGGCATCTGAGAGGAAAACTCGTCAAATCGCCAAATTGCTGAAAATATCTGACTTGGACCAGCTTAACGGTCGGGCGTTCCGCCGAGCTCTGCCAATTTACCAACAAGTCGAGTTCCACAGAATTGAGATGGGTTAATAGTATAGCCAGTATTACAATGCATCCAAAGGACCAAATCACACAGCAGAGCACTCTGACCAAGAGTGAAGCTATCGGAACGCCCAACTTAGCAAGCCACCGCACTTCTGAGCATCACTGTCTGCAGATAAGCCTGCCCGTAAAAGAAGTGCCCGGGTTTATCGTGCGAGTGATTTACAAGTGAACAGTTCTTAGCACGATCCACTTGTCAACCTGAGAATCGAACTAAATATACACAATCAACGTCAAAAAGTTCATAAATCGGGGTTTTCAGTGGCACGCACTCCAAAAAATGATGTGAATGAAGTTGCTGTCTGTTGGGAGGGCCGGGCCCTTGACTGAAATCTTCATATAAATTCCGGGCCGTGTGCAGAAGCGCGAGAAGGAGTCAATTGTGTTCGCATATTCTCGACAATTGACTTGGGTTCTCATGAGGCGGATTTGAACGAATTAGAAGGGAAGAAAAAATGCAATAGCGCTTGACGTTGATCCCGCTGATCTATGAGACCATGCATCCCATACCGCCTGACGCGTCATACTTAGACGCAATTCATCGTTTATTTTGAGCTCCGGGGTCTGAACCGACCTAAAAGAGGAGTTCAGTGAGAAATAAATATACGTCTAAAGAAAACCATAACAATTTTAGTTCTCAAAAGCCTCCTGTATTGCATACGAGCCGTGCTCTGGAGTTACCCTACCAGTGGTCGCCTGGATCGTGTGTGAAAGCCCGAGAATTCGCGGGAAAAGAAGGTGCGCTGACGCGAAGGAGTCGTTGCCGTAGAAAGCTGACCATGCTGCCAGTGTCCGAGCCCTCGTCATTTAGCCTAAGCTGATATTTACATCTTTTCGGAGAGGAAGGGAGCAAAGATAATGTTGCGGAAGGTCGGCCAGTCCGAATGTATCAATAAGGTGTGCAGCGAGAACGAGAGAAATTATATTTGGAACGTCCTGCTTGCCAGTCGAAGTCAGTCCAAAACAATTCGGAGTTACTGCAACATCCCGTCGATGCTCTGGACCAACATTATCATTATCAAGTCGGATAGCCTTGTTCTTGAATATCGCAGCAAAGCCTCGGGTTCTCCAAGTCCTATCTGTTTATTGCGAATTATTGCTCTGGCAAATAATTGCAGCCAATAGAATGAGTTCAACGCATGTTTGATCGAGGATCGCGGCCAGTGAGTGGTGGCGTCACGCGCGACGCGATCGTGTCAGACACGCGCCCTTTACTTCAGCCCTCCCGAGGTCATATACAACTTCCTTGCAATTTATGGTCTCAAATGCTATAAAAGTGCACAAGCTACCGCGATGGCACCTTTTTGCGAGCCTTTACCCATCATCAATGGCTTCAAGGAGAAAGTCGAATCACTGACCGTCCAGGGTGCGTCTGATTCCGTGCTGAATGCTCAGGCTACGGACTCAACCTGTGTCAGGCGACAGGATATACATTGGGTCAGGTTCTGGAAACTTGCACGTCTACAACATTGATCAAGATGAAGATGGATACACGTCAGAGCTCGTGACAACGAAAAGCCTAAGCAAGAAGCCGATCGAGCAAGTGGGATACATTAAAGACATAAATTCGGTCGTGGCGCTTAGCGGTGAGAGTTCTTGCCATCGAATTCTAAACCTGAGCTCGCTGTTCATGCTTAAACAGACTCGTGTGTGACGCTATACCCCCTCCCGGATCTTTTCCCTCCGACTCCGCTTCTGCAGACGCGAAAGGCATTCTCATTCGCAGTCAATACTACGATCGAGAACGTCTCTCCCGACGGCAACGTACACTCGTTCGATGATGTCGCTGCGGCACAGTCGACAGGTGCGCCGACGCTTGTGACGTATCTTATCGTTGGTTCGCAGAGGAAGCTTGTCGTATATTCGTGGCGAGATGGGGAGGCGCAAGAAGTCAAGGTGAGTACGACCGTGATGCAATATTATGGAAATATCTCAAACCTATCGCAGGAAGCTTCACTCTCTCACTCAGCACGCGTCATAACATTTCTCAAGCCGACGGTCCTTTGTTTGGCGTACACCGCGACGGAGCACACGCTATTCTACCTTGAAACTATGTCTACCGCGGAATTAACTATGCCTGTGAATGTGCCATCATCTACAAGTGCTGGAGGGTACGGTAGGAGTGCGTTGTCGGGTTTAGGAGGGTATATGACTCTGGGGCTTGCTGCAAAGGCGAAACCGCAGGCCGTCGTCATCGGCGAAGATGTGCTAATCCCGAAAGATAGTCGGTCAAATGCTCTACGTCTACTCCATTACATGAGCTTATTCTCGTTGTAGATGCTGGTATATTTTACGGTGCAGATGGGAAGGCGAAGCAGAATAGTTTGGTTTGGAACGCGCCGCCAGAAGAGATTGGTAAGCAGCGAAGGCTGATGTTGTGCAGAAAGTTTTATAATCTTCAAAACAGCCTATGTAAAGCCCTACGTTCTTTCTATCCAATCTGCGGGAACAATTCCTGCCTCGACTCTCGATCCACCCGTATCGGCTCCCACCGGTCCGAACGGCTTCGTACAAGCTCCCGTACTACAAATCCAGTCCTCGATTACACTTCAACCTGTTCAGCACTTGGTCCTCCCGACAGCCTCATCATTTTCGCCGACCCTTCGACTGCTTACGCCGTCTAGTGCTGCGAAAGGGCCGGTGTTCGCTGTATCTACGCCTGTCGATCGAAATGCCGCAGCAGTAGAGGGAAGCGCAGTCTGGTTGTTTCGCATGAGAACGTGGGGTGAGCAAATCGACGAGCTCGTGGAAGGAGAGCGCTACTCCGAGGCGCTCGCTTTGCTTGAAAGTATAGATGGGGCTACTTTACCAGACAAGGCCAGTCGTTTGAGTGTCCCTTGCACGCCGAACACTGTAATTTATCGTGAATCACAACAGGGTGCAAGATTTGCGAAGATACGCGCACTGAATGCCGTCGCACAGTTCAAGAAAGGTGATTTTGACGGCGCGATGAACGCCTTCATTGAGCTGGACATCAACCCCGCGAAAGTCGTAGCTCTCTACCCCGAAGGCGTGTCGGGCCGGCTGCATATTCCTCCGGAACGGTGCATTCCGCTCTTTGGCGGCCCAGAGCCCAAATCTACAGGAAAGCCAGACGACCCGAAGAAGAGAGCGGATGACCGGTCATCATCGTTAACACGTACTCCGTCGCCTGCAAGCTCTATGAGGTCTAGGCGGAGGGGCACACTGGAGTCGACACTGGCAGGTGTGGGGGCAAGCTCAGATAGAGAAGATGACCGCATCTCAATACGTGGCCGGACGAAGGACAAGGGGAAAGCTGTCGGTGAGCTCTCCCAAAAGTTTGCTTTTAGTTCTATTTACCAACGCGATCGCGATTTTCAAGACACGTTTCCGCGTTCTGTAGAGACGCTACTGCGTTATTTGACAGACAGGCGTCCGCGTATAAATGGTGCACTCGCTACCCTACATATCACTAACGCACAATCCCACCAATTCCCATTTCTCTCCGAAACATCTGTCGATGAGCTGCTCGCACTACCAAACGCTCCGCTGGCATCGCTCACCCCTGAGCAACTGACTCGATTTGCTCAGATCGTCGATACCGCTTTGTTCAAAGCCTACTTGATCGTACGACCAGGACTTCTTGGGCCGCTGTGCAGCTTGGATAATTGGTGCGAGGTGGCAGAAGTAGAAGAAGTGCTGATGGAACGTGAGGTTTGTGCTTCTGTATATAGCTGAATTCTGTCTAACTTAACTGACGTGATCGACTATTTTTTTTCAGAAATTCTCAGAGCTGGTATCTCTATACAAAGGGAGGAAGATGCATGGAAAGGCGCTGGGCTTGCTTAAAAGGCGAGTGATTTGTCCAAAATCGTAATCATCGTCTAATGCATCATTTGGGTAGACTGAGCGAGAAAGAGTCTGATATAGAAGACAGAATCCGGCCAACAGTCTCCTACGTGCAGAAGCTAGGTCCTGAATATTTGGATCAAATATTTGAAGCAACGCGTTGGGTATTCGAGATCAACCCCGACGCTGCATTCGATGTGAGCTCTCAGCCAAATAGTTTAGGCTCGCGGTATGATTTACTGACTTCATATCATTAAAAGATCTTCACCGCAGAGCTAGTGGAACTACCTCGGTCCAAGGTCGCTGACTTTCTTGAGGAAGACCTTGATCCAGCTTTGTGTGCAAAATATCTCGAATATCTCATCGGAGAACGAGAGGAAACGTCAACCTTGTTTCACGACCGCCTAGCGGAGCTCTATTTGGAGATGGCCGTGGACGGACGGGAGAAAAGGGACGAAGGTAAATTTAAGAGATTCGCAACTCTCTATGTGTCTCAGATAATTTGTTTTCAGATGCTTATGACAAGGCGTATTCGAAATTTCTCCACTTCATACAAACTTCGGATATATATAGAGTCGACCGACTGTTTGGGCTACTCCCTTCAGATGGTAATTCATATATTTGTTCATCGACGAGAATGCAAATTGATGGGGGCTTTCGTACTTTCAGATATGTTCGAGGCGAAAGCAGTCCTCCTGGGCCGTCTAGGTAGGCATGAGAGTGCCCTTGAGACGTATGTGTATCGCCTCGGTGACTACGTCAAAGCGGAGGAGTGAGTTACCCCCCAAATATCTCCATCTGAATGTTGGAATGCATGTTCATGACTATTCAATCTCAGATATTGCAAGAGCATCTACATCCCCGATTCGCCCACGCAAGACATTTTCCTTTCCCTTCTCAAGATCTACCTCGAACCGTCTCCAACCGCGCAGCAGAAGAAGATGCAGACCGGCCTCCTGAAACCGGCACTGGACCTCATAAGCCGCCAGAGTCCGCGCCTCGACACGCTTGAGACGCTGCGGCTCCTGCCGCCACTGGTCCCTGCGCAGGACGTTAAAGCATTTCTATGTGATGCAGCACGTGCCCCAATCTTCGCCACGCGTGTCGTGAGGGAGATGAGGAAGGGCCGTGGTGAACAGGTGGGGATGAAACTGGTTGGTCTGCAGAGTCGGAGGGTCAGGGTGACTGACGGAAGGATGTACGTCACACTTTCCCGTTCTTTTCATGGGCTTAATTGAAACTCATTTGTGCACCCTTTTTTCCAGATGCCCTCAGTGCCACAAGAGGCTCGGGAACAGCGTCATCGCTGTACATGCGCCGAGGGGCGAAGTTACGCATTACCAGTGTCGCGAGGCGTTCGCTAACTCAAAGAGGCGGGCGGAACATGTACACTGAGGCTCGATTATGATGCAATGGGTTCTCACATTTCTTTTCTCTTCGGTTCGCAGTTGCTTTCGTGTCATGACATACGTCTGTACAGCTATTCCACACATTAATTACGGCATTGTATCACTATGATATTGTTACAAGATTTTATCCCATAAGCGAGCCCAATTCCAGTCTCCGCGAGTCACTCGTCATCGGTATCCTCCCCTCCAAAAAGGTCCGGTCCGTCGATGGTAAATGATTCCGAAGGCGTCAAACTTTTGACAACATCCTGCAATACGGGCGTGTTCTGACGTGAGGCGTGATCGATGAAGGCAAGATTGGTGGGAGAGGGAGTGGATGCAACATCTGGTAATAGCATCTGATAGACAGTCGAGGACACAGAAGGTTCTTGAATAGGTTGTGAGGATGATGATGGACTGATATTGGTAACGGGAAGTGGTCGAAAATGTGAAAAAGTAGCAGAACTACGTTGGGAGGTGATGACTGGAGAATAACGAGATCCAGACGACAATATAGAGCTGGTACTATGCGAACTTGATCCGAAGAGTGGGCTTCGTAAGGGGACAGAAGAGTCCGAAGGTACTTCCGAAGACGCAGTCTCAGGTTCCCGGTTAGCTTTCAGAATGCTTGAGACAGTATCATGAACTTTTAGAGAAAAGCGAGGGCGAGTGAGCGGCCTAGTCGAGGCTGGTGGAAAATTGAATCGTCGAGGTGGTGTTTGGAATTGAGGGTGACAAGAAAAATGAGTTGGCGGAAGAGGTGAGTGATTGGAATCAAGTAGGCCAAACCGTCCCGAGTCGCCAATGGATTCCTCTGCACTCGTGTTATCGATTTCGATGTCTGATTCGGAGGATCGATGAACATTTTTATTAGGTGATTCCGAGGCGTCATGAAAAGATGGCTGAGAGATTCCTTGCAGTGGATCAAGTTGAGATCTGGACTCTGCGGGCTTATAGCCCAGGCCGAATCTGTTATTAGCATCGATACCCTCCAAAGGGTCGTCCCCATCATCTTGAAGCTTCATCGAAGGACGCAGACCTAGAATATCGTCAAGGGCAAGCCAAGGATCATCGAAGTCGAGGAGAGAAACATATTCGTCTTTAAACGAATTAGGTTCACCGGGATGCAAAAATGAGGGTTGGCGATGTATGGGCAAGACCTCCCAACGCGGCAGCGGTAGTGAACTTGAGGGACTTGGAGCTTTTTGAATTAGTTTGCGCACTTCGTTGTAATCGCGCGAAAAGAAGCAAGTTGAGGATGACGCTCCTGCAGGGTCCGGAGCAACATCGCTGTTCCATATTGTGGGACTCATATCATGCAGCTTGTCCACTTCAGGTTCATCGACAAATTCAAGCTCGGAGAATCCTGAATCGTAGTAATCGGTACCAGGTTCTTGTATTGTCGAAAACCGATCCACAGATGAGTCAGAGTGGTTATTCCTTGCATTTAAATCGTGGCTAACAATGTATGGATTGTGCACAAGGGATTTACTGAGAGGGCTAGAGGAGTCAGATGAGTCAGATGGACGAGGCAGTTGGTCGTGCTGCTTGTTTGAGTATAGATTCAAACGACTTTCATTAGCATTGGATACCGGAGAATTGATGTCTGAGTCTCTCCAAGAGGTCTTCTACGACAATTTAGTTAGTAAATAAAAGATCTGCTACACCACTTGTTACCTTCAACGGCTCACCATTTTCTTCCTGGGAGTTACAACGATAGGCTTCAAATAATGGTTGCGTTTCAAAGGGGTAGATTGAGCATTAATCTGAGATAGCCCAGCGAGATCGGGCAAGCGCAACAATCGATTCATAGTTGCTCTGAGCGCAGTTGCTAATCCGGAGGATGGTATGTGAAAAGGTAAGTGAGCATAAAATTTTCTTCACTCACGTTCGTTGATGTCCAAAGTTTCAAGTATTTTGGACCTCCTCGCTCGGCTGTATTGACCTGGGCTAGAACTCGATTGAAGGAAACTGTTCAACGTCCTGTGAGATGTACTAGGGTTCGTATTCCTCGTTTTTGCATCAACTCCGACTTGAAGATCTTTTTTCGCATGCGCAAGGCTAATTTCTTCTTTGTGTCCAGGCTGAGTTGAATGTTTATCCGTGTCATCGCGAAAGTCCTCTTGAAGACCACGAACAAGGATCTGGTGTCGCTGCTTCATGAAATGGCCTTTCTGCACTCGTCCGGTGACATCCTTTGTTCGTGCCCGGGCAGCGTTTCTACGTTGAAAACATTACAAAATCAGCTCAGGGTGGATTGCGAATTGTTCTTACCTTCTGCCACCCATATAATTCGCTCCTGCCATGGCTTACAACGCTTGATTTATGTTCGGTGACATCAATTTTTCGGAGTGAAAAGACCTGAGGCAGAGATTTCAGACGCAATCCAGTATTTGTGCGTATGATTATACCTCTGATTGTGGCTTTGAGATGATTCTGCAGCGGCACTGATGTCTATACTCGTTCACAGGTCGTCGGAAGTCCGGGTCGCCGACGAGCGCTAGTGGCACGTGACGACTGGATGGCGTGGGAACAAACTGCCTACCTCTTACTTGACCTCCACTCTCATCTCTGTTGTTCTCCTCGAACTCCTCCAACGAACTCGTTTCGCGACGACAACGACGACGGAATCGCTGCAGGTTTAGGGATCGCTCAGAGGCTGATAGTATCTATTTTTTTTGTTGAAAAAGCTTTCATGTGCGTGTCTAGCAATGTTGTCGAATGCTTGAAACACGTCACGCATGTACCGTTCTTTTCTGACGTTGTCTCTTCTTGTTGTACGGTCTTTCGCTGTACTCAGTTTACGCCGAAGACTTGTCTGTTCTCTTTAGCTGCTCTCAACGAAGTTTGTGCTACTGTTCTTTGCCTGTTCTTGAGTTGCGCCAGTCATGCCTGAGGACGATTTTGACATCTACGGTGAAGACGATGGGTATAACGTTTCGATGGGCCCCGAGGTGAGGATTAAAAATGGATTGCAGTAGACTTAACCTTGACTCTTGGATGATTGTTTTGAAGGGCGCGAATGATTACGGACTGCAAAATTTAGACGAGCCAGAGACACCTGCCACCACTGAACCAACAGTTGGAGACAAGCGACCACGCGAAGATGATGAATCAGAGAACGTCCAACGTCAAGAGATCACGGCTGATACGTCGAATTTGGCGAAAAATGACACGGGCTTGTCTACTCAGAACAGCTCGAGTCTGGCTAACGGGACCGTTAACAGTAACACGAGTGTAGGCTTAGCAGGCATACCGTCCAACATGGACGCTTTGTATATTGGCGATCTGCAATGGGTCTGTTTGTTTTATTATCTCATTCGTTACACCTGTATTCTGAAATGTTGTACTGGCATCTGTTCTTAAGTGGACGACGGATGAGGATCTGCGACAAATCGCGTTAAATATTGGCGTCAATATTGAGCTTAAAGACATAACGTTCTCAGAGCACAAAGTCAATGGAAAGAGCAAGGGGTACCGCTACTTCACGTTCGTAATTGTCTACGCACCTTGCTAACGCTTACATTACAGAATTGCGTATATTGAATGTCATAATGTCGAAAATGCGACAGCGCTGAAGACCTGGTTTGACAACAAGTAAATTTTCTAGCTACTTCAAAAAAAAAAAAAAATGGGATACTGATAACACTGTCAGTGAATTCCAAAATCGGCGTGCAAGCACGAATCTTGCAACTGCTTCACAAGGAAACCCATTCCGCACTTTACCGAAAGGTCTGTTCTGTCCCACTCTTCACAGCCATTTGCAGCATCTCATATGCTTCGCAGAGCCGCCTCCACGCGAGGGCCGTACAAATCATCATAGCAGTAACCAGAGCAGCCAGGGCGGTGGAAACTTCGGTCGAGGAGGTGGCGGATTCCGAGGTGGTCATCAGAACAATATAGCTGCAGCTCCTGTGAATCCTATGCGTGGTGGCATGATGGGCGGAGGGATGGTGCGTGGTGGCGGAATGGGCGCAGGAGGCATGGGCATGCCCGGTATGAACATGATGAACATGATGGCAAGCCAATTTGGTGGGAACATGCCGTTTAATAGAGGAGGAATGGTTCCGCAGGGCCCAAGGGGCGGGATGATGGGAAATAACTTCGGACGAGGCGGAGGGATGATGGGTGCTGGCATGGGTGAGCTTCCCCTCCGTATATCCTCGATGATGTAAATGACTGACTACTATGGGAATGATCAGGTATGGGTATGGTGCCCACAGGTCCAATGGGCGGGCGTGGAGGCTTCAACGGCGGGCAAATGGGCGGCGGTCACTTCAATCCTGCCTTTATGCAAAACCAAAACGGCGGCCAATTCGGTCCTGATGGCCCAAGAAAGCGCTTCAGGATGGAGCAGGGCGGTTGACATATTGCTTGTGGTTTCATATCGGCACGCTCTTGACTCTGCCCCGACACGTTTATATTTTTCTTCCCTTTGTTCGTATTTTATTCTTGTAGATGCAAGCTAGCTAAGCTATCCTAGCTTCATTTATGTATACTGTACTATGTCATTCGTTAGTAGTGATGAAAATTCGCAGAAATTGCTGTACTTCGGGCGGTAACTAAGTATCGGTGCGTGTGAATCAGACGCGTCGATTCTCAAGTCCTTCCGTCGCGTCACTTCTCTTCCAGTTCATTAACTATGCGATGAGGTTTTGAATTGTCTCCGCTCGGGTTGTTTCTATCTTACGCCATCTGACAATCGAGCTGAACAACGCTGGTCTTCAAACCTCATGAGCAACGGCGACTTAGAGCTCCAAATGCCTTCCAACCTGCGAGCCGAGCGCGAGGCATCATCTTCGCAGCCCTTCTTGAACCCTCGACCAGTCCTGCCAATAGATGTGACACCAAAGAGGCGGGGTGTTCTTTGCCTAACTGTTGAGACACCGGTAGCCAGCTCATTCCAGAGGCCAGTGCAAGCGCGACCACCGCCCCGATGGAGGACGCCAGAGTTCCTATTTTATGGCGTGGTATTTGCTGCGGTTTTGCCTTTGATGATTTGGAAGCCTATGGTGCTGAGCCGAGGTACGCTTTGCTCCGTGATGAAGTTTGGACGCGCTGAATTTTTCTACCGATTTGAAGATACACACCCAAATTATTATTTATACCAGGAACGGCTGTCGGATGGGTGGATATTTGGTAGAAAAATCGTTAGTTTTTAAGCGTGTTTATGCTCTTCCGTATCTCCTTTGTTAAACTTATCCCCACAGGATGACAGTGACGCTCAGTATCGCTCGTTTAGAGACAACCTACCCGTTCTCGTCCCTGTCGCGGGCTTTTTCCTTCTCCTAAAATATGTGTACCTCCAAGTCTTCCAGCGCACAAGCTCGGCAACGCAAGGCACACTTCTCAATCGTATACCGCTCCAATTCATCTTTTCCGTGTTATTTTTGTTGGGTCTTCACGGAGCGAACATCCTTAAAATTCTATTCATACTTAGCCTGAACTACGTTATTGCAAAATCACTTCATAAATCTAGAATGGCGCCCGTCCTGACGTGGATATTCAATATAAGCGTCCTTTTCGCTATCGATCGAAACTCTGGTTATCGTTTCGCCAGCTTATCCCCTTCCTTGACTTATCTGGTGTGTATCGTTTTACATTGCGGAACTGAGGCTGATGTATATCTGCCAGGATAGCGTGCAAGGAGTTTATCCGCGGTGGTATATTCCGTTCAACATCACAATGTTGCGACTCGTGTCGTTTAATATGGATTACTTCTGGTCCTGCCGTGCAGCTAGTCTCCCTCCAGCTCGGGTGCGTAAACAGCTTCTCATAAAAATCGGGGTTTCATGTTCTAATTTGCGGTCTATGTTATGCACAGCCAGAGAACGAGATGAATCACAAGCAACGGACCGCGACGTCTCATAATTTTGAAGTATATTCCTTCGTGAACTTTGTGGCTTACGTGCTATACCCGCCCTTATATATCGCGGGTCCCATTATGACGTTTAACGACTTCATGTGGCAAGTAAGACAATTCAACTCAGAGTTACTTGCATCCCAATGGCAGAAAACTGATTGATTTCTAGCATGTCAAATCGACGTCTATACCATCGTGGCCAATGGTTATAAAGTATCTCGTTAGGTTTCTCGCGTGTCTGCTGGTCATGGAGTTTGTCCTGCACTACATGTACGTAGTTGCCATCAAAGATTCTGCAGCATGGACAGGGGACACGTCCTTTGAGCTCAGTATGATTGGGTGGTGGAACTTGATTGTCGTTTGGCTCAAGGTGAATCGTTCATTATTATTATTTCAATTCACAGCTGGATGCTTATGTTATGATATTGATTTATAGTTACTTCTGCCTTGGCGTTTCTTCCGCTTATGGGCTCTTATAGATGGAATAGACCCACCTGAAAACATGATCAGATGCATGGTTAATAATTATTCGGCTCTTGGTTTCTGGAGAGCATGGCACAGGAGCTACAATCTATGGATCGTCCGGTGAAATTATTTCCCCTCTAGTGTCAATAAGAGTTAACATCGTTTCCCAGCTACATATACATCCCCCTCGGTGGGACCAAGAGGCAACTCGTCTCCACGGCGCTCATTTTCTCCTTCGTTGCGCTCTGGCACGACCTGACGTTCCGCCTACTCGCTTGGGGGTGGCTTATCAGCCTATTCATAGTTCCAGAAATTGCAGCACAGTATTTACTGCCTCCTGCGAAGGTGAGCCAGTCCGTGGAGTAAAAGCGTAATATTCGGGTTATTCATCCTCTGTTGTTTCCCCTCCTCAGTACGGCAGTCGTACTTGGTATCGACACGCTTGCGCGCTTGGGGCCGTCGTGAATATGTTGATGATGATGATAGCCAACCTAGTCGGATTCGTCTTCGGGGTCGACGGCACAAAGTATATGATCCAGCAGCTCTTCGGCAGTATGCAAGGTCGGGAGCTCGGAAATTTGACGATATGACCCCGACTGACTCTGTCTATTTTAGGGCTTCGGTTTCTCTTGCTCGCCAGCGCGTGTATTTTTATTGCTGTCCAAGTTATGTTCGAATACAGGTTCGCTTTTTTTTGTCTTTTTCTTCTGCAACGATTAGCTGAATTGCACGCTTTTTATAGAGAGGAAGAGATGCGCAACGGTATCTACCGAAGATGTTAAGCGCGCTCTTTGTCCGCTCGCTGGCTGAGCAGGGTTCGAAAATGTTTGCCTCTATTTTCCTTCGGACATATCGCGATCGAGCCGTGCGCATTTTTCGGTAATTTATTCCGCTGTTTTCCTCTCTTATGATGTCTATACCCTGCTGTGTGTAGTTAGACCGGTATCTGCTTCATTTTTAAGTGCTTTTTTGCTTGCGCCGTCTAGACTCCTTATGTCTCTCAACGAAAAACTGGAAGCTGCGCTCGAGTCTCGACGCCGTCGTAACATTCTGCGACGCCTTCCGTCGCCAACTCGCTCGGACTCGGTGTCGCTTGTCGACTTCGTTTCGAACGACTATTTGTCTTTGACCTCCTATGCTCCGCTGCGCAAGCGCGTCCTCGCCGCACTGCAAGCCGAACCTGCCATACTCGGGTCGGGCGGATCGCGGCTGCTTGTCAACCCGGCAGGACACCAGGCGCTCGAAGAGCGTCTATGCACGTTCTTTGACGCTCCCTCGGCGCTGCTCTTCAACAGCGGGTTCGACGCGAACGCGAGTTTCTTCGCATCCGTACCGCAGGAAGGAGACGTCGCCGTGTACGATGAATACATCCATGCGAGCGTGCACGACGGGCTCCGAGTCTCACGTCTTGCCCGCCCCTCTGAGTTCTCCGGAAAGCACCAAAAGGCGCTCTTCTCCTTCCAGCACAATTCTACGACAGCTCTACGCGCGCTTCTGCTCTCGCTCCTGGAGGATCCTGTGCGCGGGCCGGCGCTCGAGAGTGGGTCAAGCAGCGTATTTGTCGCCGTCGAGGCGCTGTACAGTATGGATGGGACGCTTGCGCCGCTCCCGGAGATCGTTGATGTGCTTGAGGAGCTGCTCCCGCGGGGCAATGGACGCTTAATTGTCGACGAGGCGCACTCGACTGGGCTGTACGGTCCCGCAGGTCGTGGGCTTGTCGCCCATTGGGGTCTTGAACGAAGGGTGTTTGCGCGACTGCATACATTTGGGAAAGCGCTGGCAAGCAGCGGAGGTACGTGTGCATACATTCAGATCAAGGCGCATACAATGACATATCTGTTTTCAGCGGTCGTGTTGACGAGCCAACTCGTGAAGGACTACCTTCTCAACTATGCACGGCCATTGATCTACACCACAGCGCTGAGCTGCGCAACCGTCGTAGCAGCTAATTGCTCCTTCGACATACTAGAGGATGGTACAGCAACAAATGTGGGCCTCACTACTTCGTACACACTTCTTCGTATTGACGGTCGTATCTCTGGAAGCTTGCAGACGATCTTCAGAAACTGGCCCGATACGCTCTGAGCTTGCTGCAGCGTCGCCTTGCATCATTGCCGCCAGACATTGCTTCCCTCCCACCCCATCTCATAGGCACATCCCCATCGTCTCTCTTCTCTCCGATAATTCCCATTATGTCTCCGACCCCTCGACTGCTCTCCGCGTACCTGCGCGAGCTCGGCCTCAACGCACGGCCCATATCGTGGCCGACCGTGCCGAAGGCAAGGACCGTGTACGAGTGTGTCTTCATGCTGGGAACAGAAAAGAGGACATAGACCGTCTGGTGGACGGTGTTGTGTCTTGGACATGCGAAGAGGTGAAAGAGCGACTGAGAAGGAGTGGGGCGATGTGTAGGACAGACGAAGAGGCATTCATAGAGGCGAAGCTTTGACCTGTGAGCTCTTGTGAGTTACCACTGTCGTAATGCTAGTCTTGAAGAGCCCCGATCTCGTTCGTGCTCGTCTCGAGATAGTCGTCGTATTTACTCTGGTACATGACTTGCCAATTGGATAATAGTCAGCAAAATGCCCCCGAATTTGAGACGTTGCATTATACCTGGTAACTTGGATTGGGCTCGTAGACGAGCGACTGATTCTCTGTTGTGCGTAATTGCTGCGAGTTGTGCGTGTTTTATCGTACCTGCCCGGTTTGTCAGGCAATACATTTCATGAGAACAACCAAATCAAATTGTACCGGAGACGTGTATAACATTCGGGATATACACCTTTCCTTGCAGCTTCTTCAACAGAGTGACGGCTCCCCACGCAATGCGATGGTGATCTCGTCCTACCCTGATGATACATAGATTTGTCGTCGGAGAGAAATATTTAACTGCGAAATAAAGACTCAGCAAACACGTTTCCCTCCCGCCAGCACATCCAATCTGCTCACCTGTCAGCGACGTCCCGACCGCGCCCCAGCCTGTGTCTCCGAAGTTCGCCAGTACGCTGTCTTTGAGAGCGGACCATATGTGCTTTCCGTTGAGGCCCTCCGAGGGTAGATACGCCGCGGCGCCATCCACGGTGCATGGAATGAACTCAACAAGAAGCCACCTGTTCTAGCTTGATATTTCAGTTGAAGTACTTATGACAAGAGCCTATTGATTCATAAGACGCACCTTGAAGCGAACCATCGTCTTTAACCGTGGGCGGCCTATGGTACGCGAGGGATAATCGAAAGCGTCGGGAAGAAAGCAACTTGACCGATTTATACAGCCGCTGACCTTTCGCCTCTTGCACTCATGTCCTGATAGACTCTGTACGCGCATCAAACAGCCAACAAGAACAAGTACGCTCTGTCTCACTATTTCATGAAGTTCAATGGTACCATATCGTTCAAAAATACATGTAGGTCAGTCCGTTATTGTGCGTCTTTGTATAGTGGAAGAGTTCGCTGTCCGCCGTTAGTTCTCAACCGACTTCCGTACTCTGGCTAGAGAACAGCCATTTCAAGAACAAACTCCCTCCTTGACAAGCATGTATCAAAACGCACGGAAATTATGCGTGTCCAGCGGTCGAAAGTTAGCGCGATTCTGCCGTAGCCGACTCAACGACGGACTTGTATCTTTTCATGGACTGGCTTAGAGCTTTTCGGACTGGACTTCATGAAATCCAACATGTACTTCGGGGCGGGAAAACCCTACAGAGCACGTGTCTTGTCTATGCTCAACGAGCTCTGTATCGACGCCTGGTGATCAGGAATAGTTACGATGTCCATCACTTCCTGCACGACTGCGGACCGACCGTGCGAGAGTTCATATATAGTTGAGGCATCATATGGGACATAAACGTCGATCAAGAGGATACCAAGGATTCGCATTACCCTTCATTGTCATTCTCCATCGGTTCCAAAGTCTGACCTATAGGTGGATCTACTTTCCAGACATTGCGATAATTTGTCAAAGCACGATAGTCATTGTCGCATTTATTACACCGATGACAATGTCGACGAGTTGTCTATCGCCGCAGTGAAGAAATTCTTGTAAATGGAGGCAAACAAGCAACACTAGGTCTCAGGCTGGAAGTTATTGTCTCCACTTACATTTTAACAGAGAGCGTCGCAGTACGCACGGGATACGCTTGCCATCGACACAATTTACTTGTACATGTAGGACACATGACCTTATACGCGGACATAAATCATGATATTGCCAGAGGCCGGCTGTTAGCCACATGACTGGACACCGCACACAAGATGTACAACAAGGCTGAACTTCTTCGCCGACGATGCGCCGCGCTTCTAGTGAGCTGTCCAGAAGATCGGTCACGCCCTCAGACTTGCTCTCTAGTGTATGACTACCGTCTATAAAATCTCGAAGGACAGCGCAATGCATACCGGCCATCTGCTGCACTTGACGAAAGGTCATTGGGGCTCGTCGGAATGATGCTTTTTCCGGGCTTGTTGTCGCTCGCACTCGCATCTATCGTGAATGCTCTTGTCCTTCCCTCAGATCTTTCTGAGCTTACTGGGCTTTCGGATAGCCAGCTAAAACAGCTTCTGTACATTGATGCTCCTTCTTTCTCCTTGGAAGCGCGGGCGACAAATTGCTCCTCAAATGATACTGCAGGCGGAGTCTTTCCAGGACCCACTGTCCCCACCACGAATGATTTGCTCAAACGAAATGCTTTCGTCACTCGGTACGCAGAAATTTCTGGCTACATGTATTTTTCCGAATCTTCTCATGCCGATGGGTTGCTAGAGAAGGAACAAAGCTTCAGCTTTTAGGGGAGGATTTTCGAATTGTCGGCTCGAATATATACTGGCTTGGCTTGGATGAAAACGTCATGTGAATACGAATTAAAGGTCCTAATTTCCTTGCAAATTTCAAATGAGTCTCTAGCCCAGATCCGTCGTATCCGAGTAGAACTCGTGTCCTTGAGGCATTTGCAGATGTTTCTGTGAGTTCTTCCCGAATTATTATTGGTCGCGGAGCATACTTAAGGGTGCCGATGTTCTGAAGGTGATGCGTGGTACGGCCGTCCGAGGTCATACACTTGGGATCTCAGTGGGGAATCCACTTAGTGTGGAACCATCTTTGGACGTGTTTAACGAAGACGCTTACGATTCCATTGATTTCGCTATCCTCGCCGCGCGCTTTATACGGAATCAAGGTTCGTGCGTGACTGTAGAATTCGATAGCTTTTATCTGAAGCTTATCGCGTTGCTCCAGCTGCTTATTCCCCTTGTCGACAATGTACGTACTCACATTGATCGTTGATCGTTGGCGGATGACGAAGTTATACGTATCGACAGTACAACTATTATCATGGAGGAAAGTACCAGTTCATTGGTTGGAATGGCATAGCATTCAATGGAACTGGGGACGATATTACTCCCCCTGATGTCGGAGCATTTTTCTATAACACGACGACCATAGTCGATAGCTTCAAGCGATATATCACGCAACATTTGAACGTGAGTTAAGCTTGGTTCTGTAGTGTCTGCTCTCCGTTGAGCATGTCTTGCTTGTAGCATGTTAACCAGTACACCGGAATCGCTTTGAAAGATGATCCGACAATTTTAGGTATGACCATTCCTTGCCATGATTACTCGCTGAATGAACTGAACTCAAAAACCAAACGAAGGCTGGGAGTCGGGTAATGAACTATCAGGAGCATTATTCGGTGACTGGTCCTGCACCTGCTTCCTGGACGAAGGAAATCGGCGAACTTGTTAAGGGTTTAGCTCCTAAACAACTTTTCAGTTCGTTCATTCCGAAACTCTGATAGAAATTATGCTGAAATGTGTGTAGTGGACGGCTCGTACGGAATATTCCCCGAAACAGGCCAGCTTGCAAATGAGAATGTCGATATCTTGTAAGTTGATAGATCCACATTCAAGAGGGGTGTTTTTGCTCATAAATCCTATGTACATAGTAGCGATCACTTTTGTCAGTGTTCTGTAGTATACTCATTCCATTCAAGGAAATTTAGAGCAATTTGTACTAGATCCCCCGAATATCACCAAGCTAATCAGCGACGTGGACCTTGTAAATCAGGCAGGAAGAAATTACCTCGCTGGCGAATTTGACTGGTATGCCTCTATTCTAAAACGATGTCTGTATTTCAGTATTAACAATTACTTGTATAATCAAGGACCGGACTGGTGCTTGCACTTCTTCACGCTTGCACTTCGTCTTGATATTAATACACTCCCTCGTGATTTTAGAACGGCGGGGACGACCTGACGACATTCCTCTCCGCAATTACGAACACGTCCGACGCGGAGATTTCTTCTGGTCGCTCTTCGGTCATGACGACGAGTGCTGCCAGTACGTCGAGCATGATGATGGCGAGAGCTTCTACTACCTCCGTGCGGACCCTCCATCAAACCTGTATATTGACCGAGGAAATATTCTTATCGAGCATGCGGGACAAATAAGCGGCGCTGAAGGTGAGTGTTGCAATTCGCCTCGAAGGGGATTTGAAATTAAAATTTGCTTCACGCCAGTCCCACAAACTACTTCCAGCAGTTGCTTGTCCTCAGTACAGATTTCCGGAGTCTCTATTGCCACCCGGTTTCCACGTGTGAAGGGAGGGAGGTTGTTAAGAAAGAGAAATCAAGTGCATTATGCGTAACAAACAAATGCCCAAAGTACTCATCATTTAAAAGTCAGAACTGATACACGAGAAACATGCTTGATACAAACATCTAAAGTCCTTGCTCCTCTAAGTCTTCGAGTCGAGCTACCTGTCTGTCGGATGAGATATGAATTAGGAATGGAATATATGTTAATCGATAAAATGACAACACACCTGTCCCTGACTGCCTCCTGCCATCGCTGTAGCTTCGAAATTTCATTCACTTGGAAACCAAATATCTTTGGCCGGTATCTCTCTGCTTTTAGCGCTGATCCTGCCGTGCTCACGCCTTCGCCCACACCCTCCGCGAGAGCTTCTGGGTCCTCGCGTGCACGCCTGCGTCGCGCGCTGTCTCCAGCATCACTTCCCCGCACACTTCCTGACAGCAAAAGCGTCATGTCCGGTGGGCCGCTCTTCTGAGGAATCATGGCGGGGTACACGAGGAAGAGCATATGCGGAAAGGACTGTGCCGAAGTACGCCCCGTCGATGGAGCCATGCCGCGAGGATTTGGGCGAGTATATGTCTTCGCACCGGCCGCAGTAGAGTTTAACGGACTTCTCATATGGGATATCGCTAAGTCCCACGGGGAGGAGGGGCTGAGATTGGCAGAGGACGCGAGGGCAGCGGCCAAAATCTGCCTTCTTGTATTTCTCGAGCTAGAACAGTCAAGCCACGAAATAACTTAGATCGGTAAAACACACACCATTTTCGCGAGGCCCCGGGATGTAATTATCCATCTCGCGTGAATGAGGCCATACAGAAGACGTGCCTGCACATCTAACGAGCCTCTAAACTCGTCTGCAATCTCGTCGTCTGCAGGCAAGTCCGTCAGCCCTTGGCAGAGTCTCGACACAAAGTTGCACACCAAGGTTATCAGTGATGAGATCAAGCGCCTGAGAGTAGTTTTGAACCTCCGTGTTCAGACCCGTGAGGTTGAAGCGATCGAGAATGTAGTCTTCCTCAACCTCGCAGAAGTACTCATTGCCTTTTGACGAAAGAAACCAAGAGATCCACTTTTCATTGACAAGCTATAAATCAGCGATTGTATTCGCATATCATAAGACGCGTTATTACAGAGCTAAGAGGATAGGACAATGCGAATCACGATCAGTTACATGGGCGAAAGACCACCAAGACCCACTTGGAATAATCCGAGTCTGATCCTGTTGAGATTTCTTCCACTGCTCGACGCATAATCAGCGTTTCAAAACGGGCCCTTCACAGTGGTTGCGGGGTTGAGAGAGCACTGACTTATTCACAGAAAGACAAGGGACGAGGTAACGAGTGGAAGGAGGACAAGTTATGATCAGAGCTGCCGCGACTGCCGCACGCGTCTGTTTCCACATGGCTTGGCGGCTCGCCTCCAGCCTCATCACAGCCGCGACATAAATAAATGCTGCAAATTAGCCTGCGGACCTTCTCTCGTGCTCTCATATGCCATGGCCGACATCGTTGGCGAGGAGACCGTGGACCTCGGACTGATCAATACGAACGACGACTCTGCTGTGTTCTTAAGCGCATCCGAATCTCTTGATCGACGTGCTGGAATACCTTCTCTGTCGTTCTCGTCGCCGTCTTCTCCAGATCTAACAGAGAGACAATCGCGAAGCAAGCCGGCTCGGCTATCCCTTCACCATCTATCAAGATCCCATTCGCTCCCCCGATCTTACCACAAGAGTCCTATAGGGGAGACAGCATCTAGTTCTCTCGATACATCGCCCCTCGAGCCAGACGTTGTAAACAGGTTGAGGAGATGGATACTTTGTATACTCATTGGTACGAATGCCTTCTTCCTTATTAAATCGTCGATGGTGAAGATTATGACAGTGAACTTTGACCTTGATTTGGGACCCGTTGTCGATGGCGTCTTTCCCTCCTTTCCGCTGTCAGCCTCTGAGAAAGAAAATATGTCAGTTTATTGACTGTTTGCATCACTCTTGTGCTGAAGTAACTTAATGAAGATGCTTCTCGTCTTTCCCCGACTCGTTCCGATACGATGAAGGCTGCGAGGCACATGCATTTCGTATCCGAGAGTCACTTCCAGAGAAGGACGAAGATAAATTCGATTACGGCTTGCGACAAAGTTTTTCTTCTCAAGATGGGTTCCTATACGGATTCTCGTACTTTTCGCGACGGAAGAATAAATCTTCGCTGCGTGGATACGACCAGGTAAATAAATCATCTTGCTCTACGGGAAACGTTGGTTAAATCTCAGATTCCAGCGTTCAGTAGTTGTACTTACACGTCATCCATGGCCTGCTCTTTATACCGAACTGGTCAATCGCCTCGGACCTATGTTTTTAGCTCATGGTGGTCCTATGCTAGAGTCGGCTTGTCATAATATCGCTAGCTGGTAGGTTGTATCGTCAAACTTACTAGCAATGTTCTCAACACTATGCCTTGGAAAGAATAGGCCTCCACCGGACCCTGTGGAAACTCTTGAACTAGGATTTCTTGGCTCTGTTCTAAGTGTGGAACTCCCGGGAAATGTTGATCAGCAACAAACCACCGAGACACCGTCTTTTCGAGGCAAATTCGATCCCAAGCTTCACGTACGTGACCTATCTATCGTCGCCTCCATTATTCTGGACTCAGCTACATTCAGATACTGGCTTCTGTTGCACCCTTGTCGCCTTCGCCGTTAAATCTATTCGCTGCATCTATATCTCATATATGGTCGATATGGGAAGCCATCCTTCTTTGCGAGCCTCTTCTCATATTCGGACAATCCCCTGCGATGACTAGCCAAGCAGTCTGGTGGTTGCTTGACATATTGAGGCCAGTATGTATAAAGCAAGCCCCAATGTGAATTATCCGGGATGCTCATATCATTCTGTCAAGATCCCTTTCGCCGGGGACTTCCGTCCATATTTCACTATTCACGATAAGGACTATCATATGTTGGTTAACAAGAATTACCCGAAAGCTGGCCTCCTGCTTGGTGTGACCAATCCATTATTCGAGAACATGTGCAAACATTGGCCTCACAAGCTTAGCCTTGGACGGGAAGCGGAACACCCGAAGTAGGTTTGACTTAAGAAAACGAATTTGTACAGATACTGATCGAACCTTTGTTGAAGTCGGACAGGCTTAGTAAAGAGCCCTGTGATAGCTGGAATACCGCCCGGTTGGCAAACGAAGAATCATAATCGGTACATTTCGAAAGATAGGGAGTTACTAAGGCGCCTTGAGCTGTCGATCAAAAAAGGCGGAACCATAGGTGAGTTTCAGGTCTATGTCAGTTGTTCACTGCCTGAAGGAGGCTTAGACGCAGATGGACACTCGTCTCTCCTCTTACGGCGCCATTTTACTACGCGCTCAGTCCAATTCCTTGTGCCCCTCAATCGCTACCTCAACACGCTCATCCCGTCGCCCTCTTCGACCAGCACGACCAGCTTATCATCGCCCTCTGCTTTGTATAGTCTACGCGTGCTAAAGCCCTTCAACCGAGACCACTTCTTCGCGTCGCTGAAGGCTCACGGCTCCCCGCTCCCCTTCCGAAGTACTGCGAAGCAGAAGGAGTTCTACGAGCGGTGGCTGAGGAGCCCAGCGTTCGGACTATGGATGGCAAGACAGGAGGAGACGATCAACGATTTCCTCCAGAAGCCTGCTTAGTTTCGGTGCTGCTCTCTGTGGTATTCCTTAATCACTTCATTTGTATGTATCTACACTTTGCAAGCTCACAAATGCGTACATGAAGTTCATGACGCCTGCTTTTTCTCTACGAAATAAGCTCGGCTATTATATGGTACCCTATTTCGGTTTTACATGCAAAACTGAAATGAGTATAATAGGGTGGAATTACGATTTGCAGCCTTCAAGTAGCATTTACATTGGCGACTTCGAACGCTCGTTATCTCGTTCAATGAAGGTCGTGAGCGCCGGGAGAAATTGGAGTAGAAATTTCCTAATCCGCGAAGAAATCGTGATGTGACTCCTCAATTCTCAAGAACTTGCGAAGTCCTCCGAAGGGTGAGACAAGCGTCTCGTCCGAATCTAAAGTAATTTTACGGATACCCGTTTCGATTATGCACTGCTCATCTTCCCGTCTGAGCCCATCACACCGGCGCAGGCAAACCTCCTCGAGGCAACTGACACCTTCAGACGAAGCCACATTCGCGCCAGAGCGGCTCTGCAGCACAGGGAGTATGTCGGAGGCCTCGAAGTCATCGCAACCATTGAAGCGCATTGAGGTCAGACGGGGCACAGCTTGCGCATCCGGGTTGTGCGCGTCCCACACGAGTGCCCGTAGTAGATGCGAATTGACGAGTCCATGATTGACTGTGAGGCGCGTCAGCGAAGGCGTGGCGCGTAGCACATCGAGGAGGCAGATGTCCGTTGCACCTGTGTCGCCAATCGTGAGATGCGCGAGTGACGAAGAGTCACTCGCGCGGATAAAGAGGAGAAGCGCATCCCAAGTGTCCGTCACCTCTTCCAGGTTACCAAGGAGTGCAAGGCGCTCAAGGTGCGGTGCGGAGAACGCGTCGAGGAGTTGACGTGCGCTGACGGTGTCATCCCAGCTAATGTAGAGGTAACGTAGAGCAGGTAGATGCAGCCGACCGAGCGTGGGGAGGTGCTCAGAGTCATATGAGCAGTTGAGGACAAGGTAGACTACTTGTAAGTTCGGTAGTGCACACAGGAGGTCAATGGCTGTATGAGGTCTTAATCTTGACGGATTACACGTCGAAAGTTCGAGTAGAGTGAGCTGGGTCTGACTATAAAGGGATCGTAGATCGACTCCAACATTATGTAGAGAAAGGCGTCGAAGTGTCGGAATTTGTGTCAAAAACGTTAGATCTCTAGCCAGCCAAGATGAAGAGGGCTCGGATTCCCCGGCCAGAATCAAGACCTCCAACAAATTCATCTTATGAAACGGACACTCCGAAGCAACAGATGGAGACAGGATCGCCTGGAAAGACCTGATACGATGTGAGTGTTGATATAAAGTTGATAAGAGCGTCCTGTAGACATGGTATTCTTGCCGAGTGAAGGGTTTCATTTTCCCCCCAAATATGCTGATGTCGATGTTCACGTCAATCGACCGCGACCCAGATCGCTCGAGCCAGATATCCAATAAGGCCAGGAAGTTTCGACGGCGAACAGCTTGATTGTCTACATGTAATTTTGTCCAGAGTCCATGGGATTCCAAAGTAACCTGTCGCCACTGCTGACAGACATGAGTGAGAAAGAGTGGAGCAAAGTCAGGCACAAAACTTTGTGGGAGACAATATTCGAAGATACTGCTTAGAAGTTCAGCTGGAAGCTTGTGAACGGACGTTTTCATGCGCGACTAAGGCGAAATAAACAAAGGAGGGAATTATCTACCGTATTAAACTCGTCATTATATGCCTCTCCTGGGATACTAGTAAGGGCATAACTCACAATCAGTAACGAGCGTGTGTGCTTGGGCGTGGTCAGTAAAGCAAGCAATCAACCGGTAGAAGCGAGAGAGAATGAACTGGCTCTACGGTCGTGGAAAATAATATACCACCAGAGCAGAAACAAAGTCGACTTTGTTCGACAGGAGCGGAGTACTACGAGTGTCAAGCAAAATTGACTTTGTTCGTAAAGATACAAGTTTGTAACAAAGTCAACTTCTATATACAGAAATGGTGACCGACGTAAGCAACCTCCACTGCCAAATAAAGAAGAAAGACCTTTTATCCTCTTTTTTTGGTTTATCAATTTCTACACCTACTTGTATTATTACCTGTACATAGTAAATGACTTCCCGTAGACTTATTTCAGACTAAAGCAGAGGCTGTATGTGACCGTGAGATATTCTTGGCGTTTAGTAAAAGTATGAATTTTTGTCATGAGGGATGATGCCGAAGTAGCCGACAACCAACATGCTCGAATGGAGTAATAATACAGTTATGTGATCATGTAGGTAACGCAAATTAATAGAAGTAGAAATAATCTAGAACGGGAAGTGAGCAGTCTACCTTGTCAAAACTAACTTTATGAACTCGTTTGCCGAGCCCTCTGATACAAGATTTTCTGACTCATAACAAGTCTCTCTTCCTCGTCTGCTTAACTAGACTCTTTCGACTTCTGATTCTCATCCTTCGCATAGCACGCGCTGCGTTTATTTGGCACTGGTCACTGTGTTGTGGTTTGGATAGTCGCCGATGGTTTTCAGTCGTATGGGCACGTCGATGACATCGACACTGCTCTTAGGGCTTGTGATACATTTGGTATATATATTGGCCGTATTTGATTGCTATTTCACCAGCCCGGTTGTACATGGCATGCAGCATTTCAGTATCGGTGACGCTGAGGCCAAGCGCCTTGTTTTGTTCGTAGGTGAGTGATACCGGTCTTATTTCTTCATATATTGTTATCTAATTCAGGCTTCGTTAGCGGATGGTCTGCGTGCAGATTTACTATACAATTTGAATCCATTTCCAGCTGTTCCAAACTCTCCCGAAATCATTGCCCCTTATTTGCGTGACATAGTTCAGACACAAGGCGCGTATGGCGTCTCTCATACACGAGTGCCGACGGAGAGCAGGCCAGGTCACGTCGCCTTGATTGGTGGCATGTATGAGGATGTGTCTGCTGTGACTAGAGTACGTGGGAAGTCATCTGATAAAAAGCATCCGCCAGCTGACTGACATCGTTCTTGAGTAAAGGGCTGGAAAACTAATCCTGTAAGCGACATTTGATATCTCTTGTCTTTGGGTTGCGGGCTAACTTTCTCAAAGGTTAACTTTGACTCAGTATTCAACCAATCTCGCTATACTTTCTCGTTCGGTTCGCCTGATATATTGCCAATGTTTTCTCGCGGAGCTGTACCAGGAAGGGTGAAGACGTGGATGTATGATGAAGAGGATGAGGATTTTACTAGAGGTATGAGCAGGTGTATTTACGGCTTTACGGGAAATATAATTTGATTTTTGTACGAATCATGGAAGATGCCACGGAATTGGATGTCTGGGTCTTGAACCAGCTAAAACATGTTTTCAAGAATGCTTCATCAGATGCGGTACTTAACGATCAACTTGCGTGGAGACAAAGTGGTTTTCTTCCTTCATCTGCTTGGCTTGGATACAACCGGTCACTCCTATCGACCTCATTCCAAGGTAGATTATATCCTTCCTCATTCGGTGCTCTGATGAGTAACTCATTAATAATTAAAAAAACAGGAATATATGAGGAACATCCAAGTTGTCGATAGTATCGTGGCGCATACTGAGCGTCTCTTCGACGACTTTTTTGGCGATAACGAGACTAGTTTCATCTTCACTGCCGACCATGGGATGTCGAATATAGGGAATCATGGCGACGGGAGTGAGATCAGGATCCTTACGTTCCCTCGCACAGGCTAAATTCTCATTGTATGATGAAACAGATCCGGACAGCACCCGCACTCCTCTCGTAGCGTGGGGAGCAGGGGTCCGCGGTCCGTTGCCGGACACAACGCCCTCCACTCACGACGTATACTCCTCATCATGGGGCCTCTCACACTTGTTGCGGCGAGACGTCGAGCAGGCCGACATCGCGCCGCTGATGAGCACGCTTCTGGGACTCAACTTCCCCGCGAACTCTGTCGGCGTTCTGCCAGACGTAGATGTTGGACGCGCGGGATACCTGGCCTTAAGAGATGGAGAAAGGGGTAAGGCAAGAGCAGCTGTGGCAAATGCGAAGGTGAATCTTTTTGTACGGCTTTCTTCGAGTTGCTATTTACCTTACTGCTCTAGTCGATTTTAGAACATTATAGAGTCAAACATCGTACGTTGTGTTTAGTTGAGGACTCTATTTCCAATTTAATTGAATCTCACTTTTTTTGCAGGCCTCAAATCTAGTCATAAAGTGTTTTACAAGCCTTTCCCAGGCCTTGCGACGCAAAGTGTTGCAGGCTTGCCTGGCTCAGGGCATCTTCTCAAGATTGACCAGCTAGTGTACAGTCAAATGTGGGAAGCGGTATGCAGTGAAGCCGGAGAACTGATAAAGCTTTCTCTCGAAGGCCTACGATACTTGGAAACGTACTCTTTTCTCCTTCCCGTCATCTCTTGCGGATATAGTACTGATTGACTTAATTAACAGATATGATCGGGTCCTGCTCCGCATTGTTGTCACATTTGGCTATAGTCGGATGGTCTGCGTTCAGCACGACAGCTCTTCTTCTCAAGTCCTCATCTCCGCCTTCGGGTACCTGGAGAGGCACCGCTATCAACACATCTGCCCTCATTATCCTTCTCGCACTCTATGCACTATTTGCAGTACAGCGCGAGCCATGGACGTATTATCTTTACGTCACGTTCCCATGCTACTTCTGGTGGTCAATTGTCTCGCGGCTGTCGGAATTAAGGATCTTCGAATGGCGACTTCGAATGCCATTCGCTCATGATTCCACGTTTGTGGATGGCAATCCACAGAAGAAACTAACTACGAGCTTCCACCTCTTCCTCTCGAAGCCAGTGCGAGTTGTAGCTATGGCTGTTTTCTCGCTTCAGGCAATGGTGGTGCGTCTTTCTTCGACGAGCGAATTCTCTAGAGGAAATCGTTAATCTACAAGAAACAGCATGCCTACCGGCATCGCTCCCTTTGGAGCGTCGGCTTCGTCGTGATCGGCGTGTTCTGGCCGCTCTTGTCATGGCCAAAGAGTGTACAGAAAAGCCAGCCCGCACTGCGGCTGAAGTGGGCTACAGCATGCCTCGTTTGCGGAGTGTTTCCACTGCGGAATGTAGAGCAGAGCGAGGACTTGCGCGTTATGTTAGCACCTTTTCTCATCTTATTGATTAACACAAACGCACGGAGCGTGCTGAGGCACACAATTGTAGCGCTGCAGGAGGCATGGCATTAGGTTTAGCTGGCTGGTACTCATTGAAGGTCACTAAACATCGAACCTCGCGAAGAAAGAACATCATGCAGGTACGCAAAGCGACGTCTCTTGATATTTGACCTCGAAATTCGCTAATGCGTTCAAAAAGCTGGGCCTTACGGCTTTGTCTATCCTGGTCACTGCAGATTCTGTTCGTCGCCTATCTGCCAAGGAGGGTCTTCCCGTCTTTAACCAGGTGCTCGGCTGGGTCATCTTGCGTATATATCCATGCTCCAGTTTGACTCGTTTATATAAAATCACCACTAACACGGAGTTTTTAAGTATCGTCTACCATTCTCCCCACTCTGTTCCCTTTCCGCGCACTACCGCGTTCCGCCAAGCTGCTTACGCTCTTTCTCGCGTTTGCGTCGACTTTTGTCCTGCTCGCGATCTGTGCGGAGGGCCTGTTCTACCTTTCCTATTGCGCGACATTGGTAGTCTGGGTGGACGCGGAGGCGGCCGTGCGGAGGGCAGTGGACCAAGAAAGACCCCTGACTTACAAGGAGAAAGCGGCTAAAGGTAAACTCAATAGCACCCAGGAAAGGGAGGAGCATAGTAAAAAGAGCACAGCGATGGAGTACACCCCGCGCGCGGACGACGTGCGCATTGCGCTGTTCTTTTTGTTCTTCGTGCAGGTTGCATTCTTCGGCACAGGAAAGTGAGTGTCACTAGACCTCCTCCGTCAGGGGAATTGTCCTGACGTGTCTTGCTTGTTCAAGTGTGGCTTCAGTATCGTGAGTCTTTTTATCTTTGAGGACAAACACTCCACTGTAACATTTGCTCAATGATCATAGGTCCTTCTATCTCGAACCGGTATACCGTCTGGTACCGATCTTCAGCCCGTTCATCATGGGGGCGCTACTCGTACGTTTTTCAGGTCCGAGTCTCAGGCCTTTCTAATGTTTTCGCCCTTCCTTACGACAGATATTCAAGATCATCGCGCCATACGTGATGCTCTCTGCGGCGTTTGCGACGCTCAGCACGGCGCTGCACGTGCCGCCCTTTGCGCTCTTCCTCATCGCGCTCAGCCTCACAGACGGTGCGCGCCGCTTTGCGTCTGACAAGGCTTGTTCCCCGTACTGATTGCTAGAACTGCACTCTAGGCATGACGATAACCTTCTTCGTGCGCGTCGTTGACACTGGCTCATGGCTTGAAATTGGCCAATCTATCAGCTTCTTTGTCATATCGTCTCTGCTCCTTGTCTGGTCTGCAGGAATTTGTGCTCTGGGGGAGTGGCTCATGTGTCCAGTCAAAACTAGATAAAGGAGGTCATGTATCTATTAACCGCACAGTACCATAGCTCAGCTCCTCTACACTCCCATTTAATTTTGCCTTTTCGCAGTTTCTATATTCCGTATTTTATGATAACCCAAAATTTCTCTTCTAAGCGCATGCATCGAAGACTGCTTTAAACACCTCAAAAGCTCAAGGTTGCTCCTCCCGGAGTCACTCGATCGGCGGAAGGAAAAGGAAAAGGTGCAACAGAAAGACGTTGTTTCCTATATAGGCTTTGGCAGCCGCTCGATACTGAGTCGGATGCTTCTCGACTTTGGGTTATTTACTGTCAACATTGTGTCTGAGTTTGTGTTTAGTTGGCATGTACATTTAGGAAACAGAACTCGGATTGAGTTGAGATCAAGTAAAAGGGAAATTCCGTATTAGACATACGTACTTACAAGCAACAAGCGATTAAAGGCGAAAACGGGCTAATAACACAAGTGTACCAACAATAGAGGTATCACGAAGAAAACGCAAATGTCGATAGGGCGGGATCGATAGAGGACGGGGTGTGTTTGGTGAACGAATGTATCAAAACGGAGGGAAGAGGGAGGGAAGAGGGAATCGCGAACACGGAAGCAAGAAAAAAGGTGGAAAGGTATCCCTCTATGAATTCGGGATCTGTCCGTTATGTGGGTGAATGTATGGTGGAGGTAAGAAGAGTAGCCGGTGGCGATCAGTTAGGGGATAATGTCAGCATATTCGCCCTCCTTCACGCGGATCTCGACAACATCGACCTCATAGTCGTTAATTGAATTGAACGAGGAGGCAGGCGTGGAGAGGAAACCAGATCCGTTCGGCGGAGAGGTAGAGGCGACATCTGCGGGCGGGCAATCGACGACGTCATGCGAGCACAGGGAGATTAATCGGTCGGACAAAGCAAAGAAAGGTTAATGATTAGAACGCCAAGAGTCTATTTCAATCGAGGAAAGCAAAGGAGACACGAACAGCGGTCCTTGATGTAAGGCGGGACGAACAAATCCTGCAGCAGAATAAACAAATGAATTCGTCAGTGTCAGTGTACAACTAAGTGAGACGCAGGAAAGCGCACCTGGTTCCAGACGAAGCCCTGGCTCTTCTGGATGGTAAGGATCGGACGAAGCGTGATGACAGGCTCGCGGTGTCTCTTCCTGTGCTCACGGCGCTTAGGACCTTCGTCGACCTGGGGTTCGACAGCGCGCTGCTTTCCCTTGACGTCCTTCTTCGCGCCGTCGCCACCCGCGGCGTGCGCATCGACACTGCCGTCCTCTCCGCCGTCGATTTCCATCTTCTCGTTCTCAGTCTTCTCGCTGTCTGCGCCTTCGCCATCCGCACGCTGCTGATGCGGTTGCTGGGCCGGGTGTTGGTCGTCGGAGACCGAGCTGGACTCGCTGTCGCGGTCGCGGTCGGCGACGTCGCGCGCACGCTCCACACGAGCATAGTCCTCGTCGTCCTCCGAGCACGAGTCGAACTCGCCGCCGGAGTGCTCGCCGTCCGAGTCGCTCGAGTCGTCGTCGAACGGGATCTGCTCGTACCAGAGCCACGTCGGCGGGGACGGAGCGCGGCCGAGGCGGCGCCTGTACGTCGAGGGTGTGTAGCTCATCGTGTAGAGTAGTTATCTAATCAACGGTGTTGGACGTCGTCGGGATGTGAGCGAAGCTTCTGACGATGTCGATGGTGGTGAAGAAAGAAGAGGGTCCACGGCGGAGGATGTCACGGTGATGGTGTAAGTATGTGAAGTGCGAGTCAAGCAAGTCTGCCACGTGCTACGTGAATTAGGTCTCTTCTCCACTTAGAGCGCGGCCCCGCCTAGCGACCGCCGACGCTCTCGACAGCCATGGCGGGGACAAAGTACGCGTACGTCAAGGACTTCGAGCTCCCGGACCCGCTGCTCCCGAACACATTCATCGTCGTCCGCATCGACGGGCACGCCTTCCACCGGTGAGCTCATCGCTGGCTGTATGCGCACCGCGCCATATCGGCTGACGGCGCCAAGATAAAAAGGTTCACCGATGTCCACGGGTTCGCGAAGCCCAACGACGAGCGCGGGCTGCGGCTCATGGACGCCGCCGCCCGTGCCGTCATGGACGAGTACAAGGACATCGTCCTCGCGTTCGGCGAGTCGGACGAGTACAGGTGCATTCTCTACTTCATCCGCTCGATTTCAACTCAAAAATGATTTCCAAGCTTTCTCCTGCGTCGCTCGACTTCGCTCTACAACCGACGTGAAGCCAAGATCCTCACCACGCTGGTCTCGCTTTTCACCGCATCCTACATCTTCCACTGGGGCGCGTATTTCCCCGAAACCTCTCTGCGCTACCCCCCGACGTTTGACGGGCGGCTCGTGCTGTACCCAGGCCAGAAGGACGTCCGCGACTATTTTGCATGGAGGCAAGCGGACAGTGAGTGGCCACAGCTCCAAAAAAGAAAAAAACAAACAGATTTATGCATGAGTTTCAAAAGCGCATATAAACAACCTCTACAACACCGTATTTTGGGCGCTCGTCCAACAGGACGGACAAACGACAACCGAGGCACACGCGACACTAAGGGTAAGCTCAACACATGATATCACAACTTCTCATTGATTTGTTGCCATGGACAGGGTACTGTCTCAAACCAGAAGCATGAGATTTTGTTCTCCCGCTTCGGAGTCAACTACAACGGCATCCCCGCCCGATATCGCAAAGGAAGCATTCTTGTGCGCGAGGTTAGTATCATTTCTTTGTAGAAAAAGTTCTTGATATCGCTGACAATCGACTTTCTAGATTGATCCCGGACCAGACATCCTCGACCTAGACGCCTCAGAACTTTTGACGCCTGCGGGGGATGTAACGAAATGTACAGAGTCCTCAGAGGATGCGGCGCCTCCTGTACCATTGAAAGAGCCATTGCAAGAGCCGCCTGGCGCGGTATCAGAAGGGATGAAAACGAAGGGGACAAAAGCTCGTGCTACAACCACGAAGAAGCGGCGCAAGCTCATCGTGCGCGTGCTGCACGAGGACCTCATCGGCGACGCCTTCTGGGCGCAGCGGCCGGCTATATTGAACGAGGACTAATCGTGACATTCGTCATACAAATTGTGGGATGCTTATTTATGGGAAATGTACAAAGAATGCGACTGTATGCTGTGTGCGTGTAGATATATGCTTCCTCGGAGAACATGGAATTAGAGAGAGATGATAGTCCGTGGCTTGAGCCCAATGACGCCGCCCCCGCGCCCGTCCCAACCTTTCAGTGTAGCGCGGCACACAGGGCATCTACGGCACATTCGGAAGTCGGAAATCCAAACATTGCATGCATGCAATTATGTTTTTAGATTAATGGGGAAAAAAGAATTGGTTTAGTCAAACACAGTCCGAGAAACAGTTGGCAAATGAGCAAGACATACCTCGCGACGATCGGCTCGCGCGTCATCATCGTTGCCCCGCGCTCAAGCGCGGTACGCACCGCAGTGAAGAGGCACTCCCCGCAGCAGATGTGCCCGCACGGCGTAAGTGTCGCGTTCGTCGGCGGCGAGAAACAGATCGGGCACGCGTAGGACGCGAGGGGCTCCGACTTCGGCGCAGTGAGAGGCGGCAGCGGAGCGCGTACGGGAGCGGGAGCAACAAGGATGACAGGCGACGAGGAGACGGAAGAGGCGGGCGAAGTTGTTATTCTCGAGGAGCTTGCTTGGGCCTGGGCTTGAATTTCATCGGGCAAGAGGATGATCTCGATGTCCTCGGCAGAATTGCGCTGCGTGCGTGGCCGCGACGGGCCAGGTTCCGTGTCCGTCTGGATGTATGCACGTCGCTGTCTCTTCGTTGGGCGGGGAGGTTGCCTCTGTGATTCCTCCACCTCCACCTCTCTAGGAGGCGCACTCGCGTTAGAAAGTCTGGCAAACGCCTCTCCACGGCCAGAATACAAGCCGTGAATGCCTGACATATACGGCTCGTCGCCGTTGCTTTCGAGTATTTGAGCATTTACGATCGGCTCTGGCTCAGGGTACCCAAGCACCATCTCCTGGTCATCCCACATCTCCTCCGCGTCCCTTTCATCGACAGCTGCATCAGTGCTATTTGTAGTAGAGGGCGGTTCCGTACCCGCGAGAACACTCTCAGCGTCGCGCGTCTGTGTCTGGAAATAGCGCGTCTGACTCGACTGCCGGGATGAATGCGCTGAATCTGCTGCACGCGAGCCCGTGCTCGAGCTGGATCGTGAGCCGCGAGACGAGCGAGAACCAGAGCGCGAGCCATGGCTCTTGAGGAGACGCGGCCCGCTCGTGTGCGTTGCGAGCGTCGTCGGCGCAGGGAGCGGATCGTTTGTGTCTCCGGGACCGCTGGTCATCGACACGGTCCCAGAGCCCGAGGCGCGTTGCCAAGGCGGAGAGCGCGTGCTCGAAGACGCTATCGAGATATCGATGCCGTCGATGTCGAAAGGGATTGGCGAGGATAATTGGGAGGCCGTCGACATGTTAAACCGCCGTCGACGTCGAGGCGGGGAGACGAGCGGTGACGACGGCCGTCGGTTAGACTTCGGAAGACGCGTGGCCGTACTGGGAAGGAGGGACTCCTGCCAGTCCATATTTATTACCGCGTCCTGACTCCAGAAATCTAATAAAACTCAGGATCTCTCTAAAACAATACGGATTGATCTCATATTTTAGTCGTATAATATATATTGTGCATATCCTGAAGTTTTATCATTGCCATATAATAAGATAACAAATAAACGAAGTAGCTGCTTATACAGGGATGTCGGAGGTCCTCGACACGTATGTATTCTCGTGATTGACAGCACTGCAGCTCAGATTCAAGTAACTACTCCGAGAAACCTGTCCTCGTCGCTCGTTTCACCTTCACCACCGTCCACGTCCGCGCCGGTCCCATCTTTCGCGATGTCCGCGCCGTCTCCGTCACCGACAGAGGAGTCCCTCCTAGACAGGCTCGACAAGGTCGCCCCTGCCGCGCTCAACCAGTTCGATGCCTTCCCGAAGCTACCTTTGTCATACAAGGCGCGCTCTGGCGAACGCGGCTTTCTCACCGTCCTCGTCGCTGTAATTTCCTTGCTCCTCATCGCGAACGACATCGGCGAGTACATCTGGGGCTGGCCGGCATATGGCTTCGGCATCGACCACACCAAGAAGAGCTTCATGGACGTCAACGTCGATCTTATTGTTAATATGCCGTGTCGATGTGAGTGTCGTGATTAACGCGTTTTTGGATGCGTGAAGCTGAAGGAGGGAAAGTTCTGAGCGTGGACATTCGGGATGCCGTGGGGGACCGACTGTACTTGAGCGACGGCTTTAGACGGGATGGGGTGAGCACGGTGACTCGAGCTTTTACTGCCCGCTCCATACTGACAGAGTTTTGAAGACGCTCTTCGACATTGGACAGGCGCAGATATTACAGTAATTTTCATTGTCAGCTCCAACATGAGGAGCGCCACTGACAATTCGGTAGGACGCACACGCATTCTCTCGACGCCCGGCAGGCCGTGGCGCAATCACGCAAGTCTCGTGGATTTTTCGACACCATCTTCAGACGGAGCAAAGATGGCTTCCGCCCGACCTACAACTACAAGCCGGACGGAGGTGCTTGTCGCGTATACGGGAGCATGGAAGTGAAGAAAGTTACGGGTGCGTTCATATGCTGCGCTTTCTGATTACTATATTGATCTATACTATGTGTATCTAGCGAACTTGCACATTACGACTGCCGGACATGGCTATCGTAGCATCCAGCATGTCGACCACGGACGTAAGTGCGTCTAGACCTTTTTCTCTTACAAATTGCTTAAAGACCGGACAGTGATGAACCTTTCTCATGTCATAACCGACTTCTCCTTCGGCCCTTACTTCCCCGACATGACCCAGCCCCTCAAGAACACCCTCGAGGTCACTCATCACCGTATGCCTCAATATTATTACACCTTACTACGGAGCACTGAACTTATGTATGTCAGCTTTCATTGCTTACCAGTACTTCCTCTCGGTAGTGCCGACAACATACATTGCCCCAAATGCTAAGGCTGTACACACTAACCAGTACAGTGTAACGCACTACACGCGTGTCCTTGAGCACGAGCAAGGCACCCCTGGCATTTTCTTCAAATTTGATTTGGAACCGCTCAATATGACAATACATCAGCGCACGACGACATTCATCCAGTTTCTGATTCGGTTTGTATTCTTGCTTATTTTTATGTCAGACAAAGCATCAACACAAACCCGTGCTTACCATTTCTTGTACTCAGGGTCGTCGGCGTCGTTGGGGGCGTCTGGTGCTGCGCGGGCTGGGCCTTCCGCATCTCCGCGAAAGCGATCGACGTCGTCTCCGGTGCGGACCGCTCGCCAGGCATCGTCGCCGCAGAGGCCTCCGGCGCCGCGAAGAGGAAATGGGGCGGTAGCGCCGTGCGCTCGCGCGTCGCGCGCCAGGGCAGCGGCTGGGTCGTCGAGGGCGGCTCGCCGTACGGGTCGTACGCGGGCACACCCGTGAGCGCTGGCTTTGGCAGCCCGTTCCCGCACTCGCCCGTGCCGTCCTCTGCACCGGGATTCGCGCAGCCCGGCGCCGCAGGTGGCGCGAACGGGTACGGACTGGGCATTGGGGCGGGCCCGTCGTTCGCTGCGGCTCAGCAGCAGCAGCAACACCGGAACGGCGGACCCCTCCCGCCGACGCCAAATCCTGCGAGCCCGTACAGCGCGTTTCCCGGGTCGCCAAACGCGGGCTCGTATTTCCAGAATCATAATCCCCTCTCTCCGTCAGCTTATGGGCTGAACTCGCCTTTACCCCAGTCTCCGCTTGGCCCGCCACAGCGAAAGATATCGGGTAGAGACGAGAAAAAGGTGGACTAGCTAGTGTTTTGTATAAATGACCGCATGTCATATTTCTTCACATTGTTCTTTTGGTCTTCAAGTCGTCTATTTATACGCTTCGTACGAGACAGTAAGTAGGGGAAAGATAATGAAGTCAACACACAAATCCAAGCTCTGCTTTCGATTTAGTAATGCGTAAAATACAGATGTCCATTGCTCTAAATGCGAATCTGCACAAGTCCATTCCTCTGTACCCCCAGCATCGGAATCCAAGATGAATCAAATGTCCAAAAAGTCGTCCTCTTCCTCGACGAGCAAATCCAAGAACTTGAAGAACGACGCTGCCGGGAAGCCGACCACATTGTTGTAGTCGCCGTCCACTTTGCGAATGAGCAAGCCGCCAAGTCCCTGAAAATTGAAGCAAGTGAGAAACAAAACATTGCATCGCAGGGCCATTAGTGATTGCTCTGGCAACATAGTAGAAAATAAAGGTATGGCACGCTTTCTTTTCTCCGGAGGGGAAAGAGACTGTGGAACTGCAAACTTACCTGTGCAGCGAACCCGCCTGCCCGGTCGATGCCCTCTCCGCTGTCTGCGTAGGCCTCAAGGAGATGCGTGGGGCTATCAGCGAAGTGCACGAGTGTGCGCTCGTCGATTGATCTTTCGTTGTTATTTCACGATCAGCGTGTCTTGCGCATCCTCAAAAAAACTAAACGCACTTGATCTGGTAACCTGGAGCAACGAGGATCGGATACACTATACGCAGGAGCTCAGCCCAATCCACTCGATATCCTTTGAAATGCGGCTCAAGCACTGACCGAGGGACACGCCGGTGACGACCTCGCACACACAGCCGTTCAAGTCCAGGAGCATCCGCAGATTGTCTGCCTTCGAGGTCGGCTTCTCCAGGATTTCGGGACGCTCTTGCGGCAGGAGCGAGCTGTCGATGCCCGAGTGGGCCGGCAGGGTGTGCGTTAAGACGACGGTGTCGGCTGCGTTCACAGAGAATTGTGGATTCTGGTGTGAGTGAGGAGGGAATTCGGCGTACCTCCGATGACGAGGTCGGGTGCGTCGTCTGGGTTCTCTGACTTTGCGAGCGCTTCGTCAGTTGTATTCAGTAGAGCTCAGGAGTATAGACGTACGACCAGCCGTTCATATACCTCCACCGCCTTCTGCGTAGCCGTCGCGACCGCGTACTCGTGCACGTCCTCGAACGAGTTCTGCGGGAGCGTCTCCTCGAACGTCGACGGCACTATCTCCGGCTCGAGCCCCTTCATCGCAGGCAGACATTGCAGTATCCAATATGTTCACATCGCCCATACGTGGCAGAGAGCAGTCGAGAGTCGAATAAACTCGCGTGTCCGAGTAGTATTATATTGCAGAACGCACGAATGTTTTGAGGATCTCCTTTCTGCGCGGACTCGCGGATGCGAGGACGACGCGCTTCCCGCTGAGCTTGACGAGTCCGGGTACTTTGAGAGCGTTGGGCTTCACAGCTTGGTGCTTGGGAGCCATGGGAGGAAAGTGAGAGTTATATATATTCAAGAGAATTCCTGAGACGTGCGTGAAGGATCGACGTGCCGCATTTCACCATTATCCTCATTCTAAAGTATGTATAGACTTCGTTCCAATTCATTTCAGCAACATTTACAGGAGCACTAGAGATACGGACATGTCACCAATGACAAGAATGATATAGATTTGTCGACATATTGTTCAAGGTGATGAGAGCAATCGGTAATGAAAACATGATCTGGATGGGCTTGAACCCATGACCCCCAAACCTTCGGGTCCGTGCTCTATCACTGAGCTACCAGATCGTGGCATTCACTATGCCCACATCCAACAATCGGCTCCAATATTTCTAAGTAAACGGGTGCATATTAGTTGACTTTTCTGGCACGTTTAGCGCGAACGTCTGCCACTTACGGGTTGTCGAAACGTAAATTGCCATTAAAGCTGCGTATGTCCGGCTTTTCGTACCAACTTACTCTGTCGCGCAAAAACGACTGCTCCAAATCTCTGAAGCCAGAGTTCCGCAGGATTTCGATGGACCCAGCAGACCTCGTCGCAAACACAGACGCAAAATTCTCTAAAGCCGCCGTATCCATGTGTGGGCAATCTGTGAGGCGAAGTGTCCGGAGTTGCGGAAGTCTGATGGTTTTTCTGCGGTCGCCACCTCGTAGCCCAATCTGAGGCGGCCAGAGACAGGGTCCCTCGAGCACAAGATGTTCCAGTTTGTCATAACGAAGCAGGATTGCGGTTGACGCGGTGATGGAGGGCTGCTTTGTATCCACGGCAAGACTGAGCGTCTTCAAGGAAACTGATTTGAGGTCATACATAAGAAGCATGTACAACTCCCGTTCAGCGTCGAAATTATGTTCCGAGAGGAAAAGATCAAGATGCAAAGTAAATTGTTCCACGTTAGGCGCTTTCAGAGCACAACATATTTCCCGCGCAACCCGTACCCAGTGGGAAGTGAGGCTGAGTGATCGGAGGTTTGGGAGATTGGCTATGAACAAATCATCCTCGAAGTTATGCTCTTCCGCATCAGCTTCCCAGTCTCTCGAAAGAGACACCGAAAGATCCCGCAGGTTAGGCTGTGTGTTGAGAAATTGCAGCAACATATTTAGCTCGCCTTCCGTCCCCTCCGAAGTAAACTGGACGGTCGTTATCGTAGGTCTCCAACGCAGGTCAGGAGTGAACTCAGTCCAAAGAGCGATCTCCGGGACATGGCCTCCTAGATACAGTGACGAAAGACTTGGAAGCTTCCATGTCCAGTAGAAATCGATAGTGCGACTGTCATCTTCTTCTAGACTGTATTCGTCTGCCGGAATGTAGCCATCGATGATCGTCAAGGTAGTAAGAGAAAGGACTTCGAGACCGGTGGTCGCAGATCCAAGATTAACCAAAAAATCCTTGCGTTCCTCAAGAAATTCACTCAGACCCAAATCCATCAAGAGCTTAAACCCCCTCCATCGTACTTTGTGCTCAAGGACGATCTCAAGGAAGCTTCTCCAGCGTTCCTCAAAATCATCGCCTTTGTACGCAGAAAGCTCCACGGTCAGCCAACGATTCCCACTTCGAGCCAGGCGCAACCTCAGTTCCGCGGAGTTGTGGAGGTTTGATACGCGTGTCCATAGTTTTGGGAGGTTGAGAGCGATGGTGCGGAAGCGGCGGCACACGCGCGAGACGACGTTACAGAACTCTTCCTTTCCATGCCCGAGTTCTGCATCGCCACAGAGTTCGAAAATATATCCCAGAATTTCGTCTGGCAGCTCTGATAAGCCGCGATGCTGAATAGCAGGTAAGGCTTTCGAGCGGAAAGCCTCGAGTTTGTGCTCGACATCGCGAAGCAGGACGCTAAGAGTGTCGCGCGTTTTCTTCAGACGGATTAACGAAGACTGGGATTCTTCGACTGCTCTGTCAGGCTGCTGATGCTCGAGGCTGCATAAATCAAAGAAAGGTAAGCTCAGACTACTGGATGCTCGAGGGAAGGCTCACGCGGAGTCCCGTCCATTTATCCAATACTCATTTCCGCGCAGAGCGCCTCCTTGAGCCTTCAAGCGCGACAAAGCATTGGTTAGGTCGTCGAGTGCCTTCACCGACACTGTATCCGAGTTTTCAGGCATTAAGGAAATCCAAAAGTTCAGCAATTGCGGGAGCTAGGAAGTAGGGCTCCGCAACGTACCCGTATATACGAAATACGGTACGGTACGGTACGGTCACGTACCCGTATCGTAGGCATTCGCGAAATCATAGAAATCCCCTTTGAGACACAGCCACATCGATGTTTTGGTCACGCTTGGTCTGTACTCGTTGACGAGGTATCCGAAGCCACATCTGGCTAGCGATGGTCTAACGTTCATGTTTGCTATTATGGCCGTAACAGAGTTTTACTCCAAAACGTCATATACATATGTACGACCTTCTTCATGAGTCATTCAAAGATCCGACAATAAATTCACTTTACAGCGCTTTTCATAACTACGAAAATCCGTGCGCCACCCACGCCACCTAAAAGATGACACACTCGGTCCCACGACCGTGTTACAAAGATGAAGTGAGATGATCCGAGCTTCGGCATGCGTTTGTTTTCTTCGAAGAAGGCAGAAAGCTTGATGCAATCTGATCCAAACGTTCGGCAACCAGATACAGCCTGATCCGGGAACTCGGCACACCGGCAAATGCTTAGATGATAGGATCGTGCGAGTATATTTGTCACGCAGCCGGTGGCGAGGCGGCGCGAGATTTTTTGCGATTCCGCATAGTTATGAAAACGGCTGTAAATACACTCCCACACAATCCTTTACAGCTGTTTGCAGAAACAATGGCAGTTGCGGATCAGATCGAAATGAAGAGGTAATCGGACTTAGCCAAAATTTGACGTGTCGTCAGTGTACCGCTGAATCGTTTGCTCGCAACAGCGTTTTAGATCGACTTTCAGCGGGTTATTGACTGACAAAATGATATATATATATATATATATTGTACTAAGATATGCTCGCAGAGTGTTCAAGAGATAAAATGAATCGTGTCGGCCCTATCCCTAAGTAAATCGAATCACAACTGCACTACAAACGTATAAGCTACACCTGCTGTCTATATCGTTGATTATTTTCCTCATATATTAGCTTGCAGGTTTGCACTGACAGAGGACAAGCTCAGATGTTATGAAAAGACCGTAGCATAACATGCCGGTCAGTGTATGCGAGCAAACGTGCGTTGTCGACGCTCATCGAATTTTGGCTAAGTCCGATTACCTCCATTTCGATCTGACCCGTGACTGCCATTATTTTTGCAAACAGCTGTAAATCCAGATAACCTTTATAGCTCTACGCGTCTACATGCAAAGAAATCGCCGCCAACAGCCCAAGGAAGCGTGACGCATCCTTCTCGTCCTCCTTCTCGCAAAATCTGACAGACTCGTGTTCACCCACGAACTTGAATGTGAGCGGCTTGCAGTCTCAGTGACGCTCCATATTCACATAGTATTGCATGTACGTGATGCGCCCACGCACCGTGTCCAGTGCTGAATGGGTCGCTTGGCACAGCGAATGGACGGGAAGGTCGTGTAACTGACTTGTCTTCGTCAAAGCGATACCAACGACAAATCGTGAGTCAGCAATTACCTCCAATACATTTAATTTGAGTCAGCAACGGGGAAAACTAGGCAAACGACTGCATATCAGTGATACGCTTCGTTCGACATGTCTGTCACATACTTGGTTTTCGGAAAAGTGTTTGATTCTCTATAAAAAACTTGGTACGTCCGGGCCTCTCGTACCAATCGACCTTGTCGCGCAAAAAAGATCGTTCCAGATCTCTGCATAAGCCAGGCGTTTCCACGATCTCGACCGACGCAGCCTCCCCGACCTCAGACCTCGTGCCAAACGCAGTGGCAAGCTTCTCCACGAAGAGCGCGTTCATTCGCGGGCAATCCGTCAGGCGAAGTGTCCGTAGATGAGGAAGTCTGTCACGTTTTTTTAAGTCGACCTGACCACCGGGCGGCCAGAGATACGCTCCCTCAAGCGCAAGATGTTCCAATTTGCCATAACTGTGAAGAATGGCATCCGAGGCAGTAAAAGGGGGCGGCTTGATATCCCCCGTGACCGCAAGATTGAGCATTTTTAGGGAAGTTAATTTAAGCTCGAAGATAAGAAGCATGTACAAGTCGTTTTCAACATCATCATTATCTTCCGAGGCTGAAAGATCAAGATGCAAACAAAATCGTTCCACATTAGGCGCCATTAACGCACGACCTATTTTCCGCACCATCAGGGTCGAGTGCGAAGTGAAGCTGAGCGATCGGAGGTTTGGGAGATTAGCTATGGAGAAATCATCCTCGAAGTTAAGTACATCCTCGTTACGTCCCAAGAGAGACACCGACAGATCCTGTAGATTAGGCTGCGTGTTGAGAAACCGTAGCAAGATATCCAGTTCGCCTTCGATTCCACGCGAATGAAAGTGGACGGACGTTAGAAGAGGTTTCCAGCGTAGGTCGGAAGGAAGTTCAGTCCATAGCGCAGGTCTGGGGATATGATTGACCAAATGCACAGATGATAGGCTTGGAAGTTTCCATGACCAGAAGAATTCTGGAGTGCAGCCAGGTATTGGACGGAAGCTAATTACTGAAATGCGATCATCGTCGATCGTCAAATTGGTGAGAGAAGGAAATTCGAGAAATTGGGTCGTAGACGTAAGATTAGCCAGGACCTCTCTACGTGTAACAATTATCATATTTTCCCAGATAGAGAACTTGAACGCCCTCCACCGATCTTTGTGCTCGAGGACGAGTTCCAAAAACTTTCCCCGGTGCTTTACGAAATCAGAGAGATTGTGCACGATTAACTCCACGGTCAACCAACAATTCTCGCTACGAGCCAGGCGTCGCTCCAATTCGGCGAGGCTGTGAAGATTTGATACCTGCGCCCATAGTTTTGGGAACTTGAGAGCGGTGGCGCGGAAGCGGCGACACACGCGCGAGATGACGTTGCAGAACCCTGCTGATTTATACCTGATTTCCTCGTCACAAAGTTCGAAGATGGATCCCAGGATATCATCCGGCAGTTGCGCGAAGCCGTGATGTTGAATGGCAGGTAGAGCTTCAGCGCGATAAGCCTCGAGTTTGTGCTCGACATCGCGAAGCAGGACGCTCAGAGTGTCGCGCGTATTCTTCAGGCGGGTTAGCGAAGACTTGGATGCTTCGACCGCTCTGTCAATCTGCTGGTATTCGACACTGTATAGATATCGAGTAAAATCAAGTTTGAGCGATTGGGAGCTCGAGCAAAGGGGATGGCTGGCTCACGCTGAGTCCCATCCATTTATCCAACACTCCTTTCCGCGCAGAGCGCCTCCTTGGGCCTTCAAGCGCGACAATGCATCCGTTAGGTCGTCGAGTGCCTTCAGCGACACTGTATCCGGGTTTCCAGGCATTGAAGAGACCCGAGAGCTTGATAAGAGCTGGAGAAATCAGACAGGAAAAAATCTTCATGGATGCATGTTATGTAATGGCGTGAGTTTAGACTCCGCCACGCGTTCGCAAAAGGCACTCGAGCCACATCTGGCCACCGATGGCGTAGCTTTTCTCTGAGTATACCGTCGTACTTCTCTGTGCATTACACACATCTGAATTGTTTGAATGGGCTTCACTCTTGCGCTTATTCTTACATACCTCGTCCAGCTGTTCACTTGAGAAGGCTCCGGAGCTTGCGTACTCTTTTCACTCCCTTCTTTTGTCTTCGACTAGAACAACGCCAGCACCTCGAGCATGTTCATCTGGATCCCGATCGGAGAACGCCATTCCGCAGACACTTGCAAGTTCCGGCCGTTGTGCGAGGGCAAAATATTTCAAAGTCAGATACCACAACTGTTTGCACAGTCGCGGGGCAAGTTGAGATAAAGTAAGTTGGCATTGTAATTGGGACCTGACGAGATGCGGGAAACACTGCTTCGAAAACTTCACAAAAAGCAAATTCACTCAGCAGACAAGCAATATTGAGACATATTCAGAGCATCAGCGGTATGCAATCAATTTAGAAACAGCAATTGTGCCGCACAAATCCATTCGTAGCTTAGTATTGTACATCCAATAAAAGGATGTTGGGCAAGAAATTAATAGTTACCTGGATATAACAGGAGCACTCTTTTTTCGCTGATGTATATGCTGCATACAGTTGATTATCTCATAATGCATAAGCTACTAATGCATAATATCTAATAATACATCAAAAATCCAGAAACCGACCTCGTCCCAGCCAAAATATGCAAAAAATCTACTATTTAATATTGCATAAGAAATTTGAGATTTATGCATAGATATATAGGCAATTCTAAAAAGTTTGAGCTCCAAGTTTTTGAAAATACATCCCACACTGCTATAAAACTGTTACTTCGGGGACAGAGTTCCAGGATTACAGTCATTCACCGGTCAATGGGACACCACCGGTCAATGGGACACCCGCCTTAAACACCCATTTCTCGACCGTTTTTTAATTCAGTTTTTGCGATTTCGAGCTTCAATACATACTAAAGTACTGTCTACCAAGTGTGAGCCAGCCAGGCTCAGTATTACTTGAGAAATGCTCAAAATACTGTCAAAGTGTACTAAAATGGTAACTGCAACTTGGTGTGACATAATACATTCTGCCTTCCGCACACATTTTCTCCCTTTGAACCAGCACTTATTTTTTCATATAATGAGAGGAGAATATCTTCTAAACATAAAATGATATTATGTGAAGGAGAATTTGAACCTATCTTGAGAATGACAGTATATATGCACTATCCTATCAACAGGTCACAGGTGTTACAGAAGTCCCATAGGTGTCCTAGATGACTTCGAAGACAATTTAATTACTTGGCACAATACAAATACATGGTTAAAAGCATATTAACGAAGAGTACATCTGTAGCTACCAGTACATGCACTTACCATATCATCTGGTGGTCGGTATCACTCGTAGTTACTCTACTACTGTGGTCAGGGTCGTGGGAAAACTACTGTCCCATTGAGCGGTGAGGAACAAAAACGTCACAGCTTTTTGTTTTTACCATACCTCTTTCATTTCTCCTTATTTTTATACGAAATTCTGCGAGGATGTTCTACAGTAGTCTGTTTACCTGTCATCCGTTTTTATTTTGTGAAAAAGGGGCAAAATCTGGCTGAGTTCGCGATGGCGATTTCATGTCCCATTGACCGGTGAATGACTGTACGCTTTAAGGGCCTGCTCGGCTCCAGGAGTTGCGCAGTCAACGCTTGGGTTGGCTCGGAGTGACGGACTCTAGTCACAAATCCCGATCTGATGGTTTGGCCAGTTGTAGTATCTTATGTCACTTGCCGCGTCTAAAATTTCTATATAGGAAGCTGTGTCATACGGCATAATCGGCGAACAAATCACGCCGTTACAGCTTCAAGTTGGGCAGTCATTCTACCTCCATAAGGCAATCACAGCGTGATTTGTTCGCCGAAGTGCGGCACTTCCACGATCATTTTTCCTCAACTGTGAAGGGAAATACCCTGCTGATCCGTATCCAAATAAAGCTAGCGCATCAAAATGCTTATATAAAAGAATTGTGACTAGGGCTCGTCACTTGGCCAACCCAAGCGTTGACTGCGCAACTCCTGGGGCCGAGCAGGCCCTAAAAGGTGTAAGTTTCGGATTTTCTATGGTTCTGTCATGACATAATATGCCATATTCGGCTGGTATCAAGCTTAGTCACTCTGTATAAACAAGAAATATATTATTTAAATTATTTAAAAATTATTTAAACGTACTTACTATTGCATAATATCTATTAATGCATAGGAATTCTTGGAACGAGCGTATGCATTATGAGATAATCAACTGTACTCATCGTCGAATAGCAAGGCGTAGACGCTTTGAGCCGGTACATCCGACGTGCGTCGAGACCTCGCTACGTCCACGACGTCAACCCAATCCGTCTCAATCTGACCGGCGAGTGTCATTATCTATGCAAAGAGCTGTGTGCAATTCTGCAGACAGCTGTAATTATGTTCAAAGACATGTACATTGTTTCCCTCAGGTCGGTCATATTTTCTTCCGAGCTCCTTTTCCGTGCGCCGAAGCGTTTGAGATTTCCAAAGGATTCCAAGGAGCTGTAGCGTCCGTTACTTACCCGCTCTTCACTTTCCGAGACATGTTAATAAATTCATTCACTTTCCGTTCGACCCGCCAACGCCCCACATCCTCGCGCGCAACAAAACGAAACGAAAAAGCTCAGATCAGCGCGTCCTCGACCTCCTTGATGCGCGCAAGAGTTTAGCAATAACGAGAGCTTGGAAAGACAGGCATTTCCGGTTGAGGAAAATCATAGTGGAAATCCCCGCAGCCACATCAAGAAGTTGTCTTATTTAAACTCACTTTGACGAAGTTTTCCAAGCCACAGCTGACTAGCGATTCCACATCACTGATTTCTATTACAGAAAGAATCTGCCTGTAATCACCTCCTTTTTCTCTTCCTTTCTTATGTCTGCTATTATGCCTATGCCACATCATACATGTACATGTACAACCTTCATTCATGAATCATCTGAAGATCCGTCAATAAATTCACTTTAAGTACTCTCACATACGATCCTTCAAATACAGGCAACCCACATAGCTTAACGCATCTACATGTGAAGAAATCGCCGCCAACGGCTCAACAAAGTGCCGCATCCTTCTCGTGCTCCTTCTCGCAAAATCTGACATTCGTGCTCACCCACGAACTTGAATGTGGGTAGTTTGCAGTCTCAGTGACATTCCGCAGAACCGCATGTACGTGGCGGACACGCGCACCCAATTGAGTACTGAATGGTCGCTTGGCATGACATGTGGACGGGAGGGTCGTGTAACTGACTCGTCATCTCAAAGCGATATCAACGACAAATCGCGATTCAGCAATCAACTCCAATACATAAAATTTTAGAAACCTGAGCAAACGATTGCATATCAGTGATACGCTTGGTTCGATATGTCTGCCACATACCTGATCGTTGAGAACGTGTTTGATTGTTAAAACCGGGTACGCGCGGGCCTCTCGTACCAATCAACCTTGTCGCGCAAGCATGATTGTTCCAGATCTCTGCGTAAGCCAGACTTTCGGATGATCTCGACGGACCCAGCCTCCGCGATCTCAGACCTCGAGGCAAAAGCAGCGGCGAGCTCCTCTACGAACAGCGCCTCCATTCGCGGGCAATCCGTGAGGCGGAGTGTCCGTAGTCGGGGGAGTCTGACGTGTTTTTCGGAGTCAACTCGATCATCGGGCGGCCAGAGATAGGGTCCCTCAAGTGCGAGGTGTTCCAATTTGTCATAATAGTGCAGGATGGCTTCCGAGGCAGTATAGTAGGGCCGCTTGGTATCCACGGTAAGGCTGAGTGTCTTCAGGGAAGCTGATTTGTGCTCAAACAGGAGCATGCTCAAGTCCTTCTCAGTATCATTTTTATCTTCCGGGGGTGAAAGATCGAAGTGTAGATAAAGTCGTTCCACGTTCGGCATCACTAATGCATGACATAGCCTCTGCGCCATCAGGGACGAGTAGGAAGTGAGGCTGAGCGATCGGAGGTTTGGGAGATTGGTTACGAACAAGTTTTCATCTAACTCTTCCTCGTTGACGTCCTCGGTTCCCAAAAGAGTCACCGAGAGATCCCGCAGGTTAGGCTGTGTGCTGAGAAATCGCAGTAGCATATCCAGCTCTTCTTCAATTCCAAACGAACGAAAGTGGACGGACGTTAAGGTGGGTTTCCAGCGTAGGTCGGAAGGAATTTCAGTCCATAGCGCAGGTCTGGGGACATGATGGCCCAAATGCACAGATGACAGGCTTGGAAGTTTCCATGACAGGTAAAATTCTGGAATGAAGCCACCTTCTGTACGGTTGGTAGATGCTGAAACGCGGTAATCATCGTTGATCGTCAAATCGGTGAGAGAAGGAAGTTCAAGAAATTGGGTCGTAGACGCAAGATTAGTGAAGACCTCGGTACGATGCTCCACCGTCATCCCTTCCCAGACAATGAACTTAAACGCCTTCCATCTTTCTTTGTGCTCGAGAACGAGCTCGAAAAACGTTTTCCGGCACTTTATGAATTCAGAGTGATAGTCTATAATTAACTCCACGGTCAGCCAACGATTCTGACTACGAGCCAGGCGCAGCTTCAGTTCAGCGGGGCTGTGAATGATTGATACTCGCGCCCACAGTTTCGGGAGATTCAGAGCGATGGCGCGGAAGCGGTGACACACGCGCGAGACGACGTTGCAGAATCGTGCTGATTTATACCCGTCTTCTTCCCCGTCGTCACAGAATTCGAAAATAGATCCCAGGATCTCATCTGACAGGTGCGCGAAGCCATGGTGCTGAATGGCAGGTAGAGCTTCAGAGCGGAAAGCTCGAGTTTGTGCTCGACATCGCGAAGCAGGACGCTCAGAGTGTCGCGCGTATCCTTCAGGCGGGTTAGCGAAGACTGCGATGCTTCGACTACTCTTTCAAGCTGCTGGTATTCGAGGCTGCATAAACCAAAGAAAATTAATCTCAGACTCGAGGGAAGGGAATAGCTGGCTCACGCTGAGTCCCATCCATTTATCCAACACTCCTTTCCGCGCAGAGCACCTCCTTGGGCCTTCAAGCGCGACAAGGCACCGGTTAGGTCGTCGAGTGCCTTCAGCGACACTGTATCCACGTTTGTGCGCATCAAGGAGACCCGGGAGCTCAGGCCTCAGGGATCGAGAGCTTGGTGAGAGTCGGAGAAATGTCTGAAAGAGGCCCTGCGCGCTCCGCGTGAGTTCAACAGCGTAGCATCTTGTATTCTAAATACAGCTCCAATTTTTGCCGATGTATACTCCTCAAGCTGCATAACACACAGAAATACCTATAAGACAATGCATACCCGATTGCAGTATGCGAGGCAATCTCGCTTGCACAAAATTTGGTGTTTGACAAATTCATTCTGCTTTCTTAGTTTACATGAGACCTTCTCTGGCGTAACTTAAAACGCCTCAGCAGGCAGTAATTTCGGCATTCAGAAAATCTACAACCCCGAGTCTCATGGGCCAGACCACAAGCTTCCCTGCGAGCGGTCCGCATATCGGCATAGAGTAAACAGAGCAGCTTTGTCTGTCGTTCGGGGCCGCAGTTCCAGAAGGCTCACGGCCATCTTCAATCTTCACAGATGATATCGAAATTACACGCCGAACAAAACGACAAAGTCGATAGTCAAGAGGCTTTTAGAAACCCCTTTTTCACTTGCTTTTTGCGCTCACTTGCTTCCCCTATACCATCTGACACCTACATCCTACTTGTATAACTTCTTCTCCCTCTCACACATCTGTTGTCAATTTTCTTTTGCTCGAGAAGGCTTCGCAGAATGCTCTTCTTTTTTCTGAGACTATACATGTACGTACAAGCGTCAAGGCGAGGAAAAATCGGATTAGAAAAAAGAAATCTTCATTTCGTTGGAAGAGCGAGGATTATGTCAATAGATTTCTTACAAGTACATGTACACTTCCGTTCGATCCGTCAAAGCTTCACATGCACAGTCCTACACGTCCACGCACGCCCAAAACAGAACAGTCAGATCACCGCGAGCAGCGCGTCCTCGACTTCCTTGATGCGCAGCGCCTCCTTCTCGCGCTCCTTCTCGCGCTCGCGCACCGCCTCGTGCTCGCGCGCGAGCTTGTACGTCGGCACCACCTGCGGCTTGTAGTCCAGCTGGCGCTTCACGTAGAAGCACATGTACGCGGTCGACTGCAGCACCGTCGCGAGTGCGGCGTGCGTCACCCTGGGTGCGTGCGAGGAGACGGTGAGCTTTTGGGAGGACAGCGAGAGAGGGAGGGAGAGGGAGAGAGGGTGTGACTCACTTTTCGTCGTCAAAACGATACCACTAACGAAAAGTAGGAATGATGTCTTAGCTGTGTCTTTTGTAACTTATCACGAACGCGACTTGCCTCGTCCTGCGAGCGCGCAAAGTTTGTGTAGTGGCCCGTGTCGATCTGCCCGTCGTGGTTGATGACCGCAAACAAATCGTACTCGTACATCGCCTCCGGGCCCAAGCTTCCAAGCAGTCAGGAGGTCGAGGTCAGGTCGAGAAAGGGCACCCAACAAGAGGCGTCAGCGGCTTACGGGACGTGCTTCTCGCTCTCCTGGCTCTTGATGCCGAGCGTCGTGTACGGCGTCATGTTCAGCATCGCCGGGATGAGAATGTGCGTGTCGATCTTCTTCGGCGTCGACTTCCCGTTCTGGCCGTCGTGCTCGAAGCGCTGCGGGCGTAGATATATGTGAGCTGGTGCGCGCGGTGAGGTAGAAAGCCGGGCGTACCTTGAACTGGAAGCTCAGGACGGGCGGGAGCTTCCGGATCGACAGGCGTTTTGTTGCTTGCTGGAGGAGGAGATGAGAGGATTTATGACAGAGGGCTACATGCTGCAAGAAACCGCACCTGTGGGCCGCACTTCCCACAACTATACTTCATATTCTCAGGCTGCGTGAACCTACGACCGTAAGCACGCGCGGCGCGCACAAGAAGAAAAAAGCCGAGGGCCTCACCGGCGCAGACAGCCCGCGAGCGTGTTGTCCTCCGCGCCCTTGCCGCGCAGCTGGAGGCTGACGTCGAGGATCGGGTCGACCTTGCTCGACACGGCGCCGCAGCGCGCGCACGCGTGGTCGCTCTGCAGCTGCCCGCCGAAGACCTCGTGCACGACGCAGTTGCACGAGATGCTCGTGTTGCCGTACGCGCTCTTGTGCAGCTGGTTCAGCGCGGAGATGAAGAACTCGTGCGCGTCCTGCTGCGCGTACCCCGCGAGCTCCGCGGACGCCTTCCACGTCGTCGCGAGCAGGCTCGCGGGCCCGAACGCGCGCGCCGTGCCGGAGTAGACCTGCGGCGCGGGCGGGGTGAGCCGCACAAAAAAGAGAGAGAAGAGCGCGCGCGCCTGCGCACCTCGGCGAAGAGCTTGTCGAGCTCGCAGGACATGCACTCGCGCAGCTTGCACAGCTTGCTGTTGTGCAGGTCGCTCAGGAAGTAGTTGCGCAGCATCGGGTTGTGCAGCAGCGACTGCAGGATGACGTTCAGGAAGCACGTCTGGCCGAGGTTGAGCAGGCCGATGCGGCCTGGCAAGCGGGCGTCAGACAAGGGTCGCTGAGGACGGGGAGGGGGGGCCGCCGCGCCTCACCGTTGCACGACACGGGGACCGCGCTCGTTAGGGCGGCGCTGTCCCGCGCGTCGGGGATCCACGGCCTGTACGGCTCGCGGTGCTTCCGCGCCGCTACAGCATAGCGCTGAGCGCGCACACAAACCGAAAGAAAAGACGGCACACGCACTGATGAACTTGGTCTCCTTCTCCTCCTCGTGGCGCGTCGTCGCGCGAAAGAGCGCTTCGAACGCGGGGTCCGCGATGACGTCGTCGCACGCGAGGCAGAAGACCGTGCCCGTCTTGACGTCCGCGCCTGCAAACCGGCACTGCGTCAGAACGGCCGCACGCCGGGGGAGCGGGAGCGGGAGACAGAGACGGACGCACAAAACTGGTGGCCGAGGTTGCGCATGTGCGCGAGCACGTGGCCGTCCTTCCAGCACCCGCCGAACGCGCAGTGGAGGCACACGAACGGGCGGTGCAGCGCGAGCCCGCACGCGCCGCACGCCGGGGCCTGCAACTTCTCCCCGCACGCGCCGCGTCAGCATCGTATGCACACACGGCGCACAACGAGAAGAAGGGAAGACATACCTTGCGACGCTTCGCGGCGGGGCGCCCGCTGCGTGGGCCGGCGGACGCGGCCCAGGCGGCAGCGGCCTTGTACTTGCGCAGCATGGAGAGGCGCGCGGCCTCGACCGCGCACGCCGCGGCGATGTGTGGGCAGCGGCCGTCCGTGCGCGGCTCTTCGGTGGGGTCACTCCCGGTCCCGGCGTCGGCGCCATCGTCGTCCGCGGGCCCGGGGAGCGACGTCGGGAGGGCGGAGGACGTGGAGGCGGCCATGGTCGTCTTGAGCAAGGTGTGTACGTAAATGCAGGACGTTAGACGACGATCACGTGATCTTATTTTATTTTATTTTATTTCACGCTTTTCGCGTCGACAGTCATCTCAACTCTCTATCTCTATCTGCTATATCTCTGTACGCTGTACATTGTACTCTACACGACTCTACATCGCCATGCGTTTCCGCGCCAACATCGAGCACGTACAGACCTTCCAGCGTGCGTTTACTCTCTCCCAACCGCGCGTCGCGTCTCACGCGTCGAACAGGCATCATCCAGGCGATCGAGAAACTCCAGAAGCGCTGCATCGTGCGCTTCACCGAGACCGACATGCACATCATCTGCAACGAGGAGACCGAGGACGGCGTGCAAGTCTGGTCGTGAGTCGCCCATCACCCTTCTCAAACAAAAGCAAAAACAAAAACAAAAACAAAAACATCCACCAGCCAAATCAAAGCCGACGCGCTCTTCACCGACTACCGCATCCAGTCCAACGCGGGCAACGCCATCGCGCTGCTTCTCGCGCCCGAGGCCCTCCTCGCCGCGCTGCGTTCTGCCGCCGGCGCGCCCGAGGTCGTCCTCAAGCTCGCGAAGAAGCACGGGCACGCCGTCCTCGCGTTCGAGATCGCCCTCGCGCGCGGCCCCAGCGCGTTCGGCGGCAGCGGCGGCGGGCGACGCGGCGCGCTGGTCGCGCACGACGTGCTTGTCGACGTCCTCCGCCCGGCGGACATCGCGCGCCTCAAGGAGCCGCTCTGCCCGGAGCCCGACGTGAGCGCGCGCCCCCGCAGTGCCTGACTGAACTGAACTGACGCCGCGCCCGCGCCAGATCCACATCCTGCTCCCGCCGCTGCAGAAGCTGCGCACGGTCGCGGAGCACCTGCGCACGATGGCGGACGTGCTCGGCGTGCACGCGAGCCGGCGCGGCGCGCTGCGGCTCTCGGTCGCGGCGGACGCGGTGCGCGTCGAGACGCAGTGGACGCGCTGCACGATCCCGAACATGGCCACCCAGGAGCCGAGCCAGGCGGGGGAGGAGGAGGCGCGCGAGGAACCGGAGTCTGAGCCGGAGCCGGGGCAGATGTTCGGCGTGCACCTCTCGGTGCGCGCGTTCCTCAAGTTCCTGTCGAGCCACGTCGTGTCGACGACGACGATTGCCTGTGCGTCGCGCTCTCTCATATATCACGTTCGTTTCGACTGACGGCCCTGTAGGTATATGCGAGGACCACTGCATGATCCTGTACGTGTACATCGGGGACGTGGCGGACGCGGGGGGCGTGCTCACGTTCTACATCCCCGCGCGCCTCAGCGGCGTAGACTAGTGGTCGGGGCTTGTGATATGTAGCGGCTGCCCTTCCCTCCTCCCCCGCCTGGTATAATTCCGACGTGTATTCACACTCCCAAGAGAAAAGAAAAGAGAGACCCCATGAAGAAAAAAAGACACGGCGCGCCTGGCTATTGCCAGCCGCCCTTCCACGCCGTGGGAGGCCCGTAGTACCCGTTCTCCCGCTCCGGCGGCGGCAACGGCTCGCGCTCCGCCAGCCATGATTGTCACGAGCCCTCGCCCGCGGCAAAGACGTGGGGGAGGTCCTCGACAGCGACGATGCACACACCGGCCTCCTCGAGCTCGTTCTCGACGGCCTGCTCGACGGCGCGCGCGGGGGTGACGAGCGGCACGCCCGCGACGGCGTACGCCTCGGGGCGGTCGTACGTCGCGTGGGCGCCCGCGACGAGGAAGACGGAGTTGCCCCGCGCGAGGGCGGCGCTGCACGTCGCGCGGATGCAGAAGTCGCTCTGCATGCCGGCGACGACGAGCGCGGTGGCGGCGCCGGGCGGGACGAGCGCGGGGAGCGGCGTGCCCGCGAACGCGTTGTTGCGCGTCTTGTCGAGCACGGGCTCGCCGCGCGCGGCGGCGCATGCGAGCTGCCAGCCGCGCGCGCCGCGCGCGTCGGGCTCGCCGGGCGCCCCGCAGTTGCGGACGTGCACGACGAGCGGGGGGCGCGGCGCGCTGCGGGCGGCGTGCAGCGCGCGCTCGATGGTTGCGCGCACGGGCCCGGCGTTGGGCACGCCGGAGCCCGGGGCGAGCATGTTGACCTGCACGTCGATGAGGAGGAGGACGGCGCGCGGGGGCTGCTGCGCGGTGGGGGCGGGGGCGGGAGCGGGAGCGTGGCCGTTGGGGATGGGGGCGGGGTCGGCCATGTGGTGTGGCGGAGACGAGGGGACGGGGAGGCGCGGGAGCGAGTTCGGTCGGGACGATGAGGAACGGGGAGGGCAGGCGGTAAATATACCACGCGCTGCAAGATCCGGCGCGGGGAGGACATGCTGAGAGCCCGCGTACAGGGTCCGTGGAGCGCCGTTGCGCTTCGCCGCCGACCTGCGGGCTCGCTGCATCAGCCGCCCGTGGGCGCGGAGCGCGCCTGCGCGCTGCAACAGGCGTACATACGGGGGAAATGGAAGCGCGGGATGCTGGCAGCGACGATGGTGACGGCGATGGCTCGGACACAGGGATCTCGACGGTCGAGATGTCGGGATGGTGCACCGAAGGACGTGCGGCATGAGATAAGCAGCGTACCCCGGCCACGCCTCTAAGTCAGCAATACACTCCCCATTCTCAGGAGAGCATCGCCAACAAGTCTAACGCCAATTTTCGAGTTCGCCGCGCTTCGATAAGCCCACGTTCTCGCTCCAGGCTCCCATAAAAAGCAACAGCACGCACCAATGTCGTCGTTACAATCGACGGGAACGAGCGTTCCCCGCATCCTTTATTTCTCTCTTCCCATTCTGACCTTGTTTTCCCACCCGCGGGCCCTATCTCCGCGTCCTCCGGAGGGGGGCAGGGCCCAGATTGACAATGAGAGTTTGTTTCTTGACGTTCGAGGAGGAAAACAGTGTACATGTCTTTGCACAATAACCAATAACGGGATCTATCGAATTTTCCTCTTGCGTAGCAGTTGCGATTTGCCGGTGTCTGGAATGGCGTTCTCCAGTCATGGGATCCAGGCGAACTTACTCCATGTGCTGGTGTTTTTTTTATTGTTAGTCGCAGACAGACGGGAAAGGAAAAGAGTAAGCTCTGGAGCCTTGTCAAGCAAACCTTGAGTGTTTTATGTGGGTGAGGGAGAGGGAAAATGGTGTTTTATTTTTCAACAAGGGTGCTTTGTGAAGTGAGGGAGGAAAAGGCGTATGTGAAAAGTCTGCGCTGGAACGCAATTGCTAGCAGATATGTATAATATCGACATAAGAATGAGCGAATGAAAAAAAAAAATCCCGAGGACCGTGTTGGTATATGGCACAGGTAGATGTGGAGAAAACAAAATCCTTCCCTCACCATGACTTACACTATGCTCCATGGGAAGTTGCGCCATCGGTAGTCAAATGTGGCTCGGGAGTTACGCGAATGCGGCGCGGAGGCTGAAATAAAGATTGACGTTCCATTCGGGGGCGCCTAACTCAAAGCATCCTTCAACTCTCATCAAGCTCCCGCTTTCCCTGATCTCTCGGCGTATTCTTGATGCTCAGAAAAGCAGACACGGTGCTGGTGAAGGCACTCGACGACCTCACTGATGCTTTGTCGCGCTTGAAGGCCCAGGGAGGCGCTCTGTGCGGAAATGAGTGTTGGATAACTGGACAGGACGCGGCGTGAGCCAGCCATGCCGTTCCCCCGAGCTCCCAATCGCTCAAACTTACTTTTACTCTCTCTCTATATATATACAGTGTCGAGTATCAGGAGCTTGACCAAGCAGTCGAAGCATCGCAGTCTTCGTTAATCCGCCTGAAGAATACGCGCGACACTCTTAGCGCCTTGCTTCTCGATGTCGAGCACAAACTCGAGGCTTTCCGCTCCAAAGCCTTACCTGTAATTCAGCATCACGGCTTCGCTCATTTACCAGATGAGATCCTGGGGTCTATCTTCGAACTCTGCGACGACGGAGAACTCGAGTGTGGAAAGGAAGAGTCCTGTAACGTCGTCTCGCGCGTGTGTCGCCGCTTCCGCGCCATCGCCCTCAAATCCCCAAGATTGTGGACACGCGTGTCAAATATACACAGCCCCGCGGATCTGAGGCTGCGCCTGGCTCGAAGTGGAAATCGTTGGCTAACCGTGGAGTTAATCGTGCACAATCACTCTGATTTCGTAAAGCACGGGGTAAAGTTTTTCGAACTCGTCCTCGAGCACAAAGAACGGTGGAGGGTGTTCAAGTTCTTTATCTGGGACGTGATGACGTTGAAGCAACGTAGCGAAGTCTGGGTTAATCTTATGCTTATTACCCTTGGTCTCGAACTTCCTTCTCTCACCACCTTGACGATCAACGATGATCAAAGCGCTTCAGCAGCTGGCCACCGCACAGGAGATGGAAACATTCCAGAATTCCACTTGACATGGAAAGTTCCAAATCTGTCATCTGTGCATTTGGGCCATCATGTCCCCAGACCTGCGCTATGGACTGAAATTCCTTCCGACCTTCGCTGGAAACCCACCTTAACGTCCGTCCACTTTCGTTCGTTTGGAATTGAAGAAGAGCTGGATATGCTACTGCGATTTCTCAGCACACAGCCTAACCTGCGGGATCTCTCGGTGACTCTTTGGGGAACCGAGGACGTTAACGAGGAAGAGTTAGATGAAAACTTGTTCGTAACCAATCTCCCAAACCTCCGATCGCTCAGCCTCACTTCCTACTCGTCCCTGATGGCGCAGAGGTTATGTCATGCATTAGTGACGCCGAACGTGGAACGGCTTTATCTGCATTTCGATCTTTCACCCCAGGAAGATAAAAATGATACTGAGAAGGACTTGAGCATGCTCCTGAATGAGCACAAATCAGCTTCCCTGAAGACACTCAGCCTTACCGTGGATACCAAGCGGCCCTACTATACTGCCTCGGAAGCCATCCTGCACTATTATGACAAATTGGAACACCTCGCACTTGAGGGACCCTATCTCTGGCCGCCCGATGATCGAGTTGACTCCGAAAAACACGTCAGACTCCCCCGATTACGGACACTCCGCCTCACGGATTGCCCGCGAATGGAGGCGCTGTTCGTAGAGGAGCTCGCCGCTGCTTTTGCCTCGAGGTCTGAGATCGCGGAGGCTGGGTCCGTCGAGATCATCCGAAAGTCTGGCTTACGCAGAGATCTGGAACAATCATGCTTGCGCGACAAGGTTGATTGGTACGAGAGGCCCGGACGTACCCGGTTTTAACAATCAAACACGTTCTCAACGATCAGGTATGTGGCAGACATATCGAACCAAGCGTATCACTGATATGCAATCGTTTGCTCAGGTTTCTAAAATTTTATGTATTGGAGTTGATTGCTGCGCGATTTGTCGTTGATATCGCTTTGAGATGACAAGTCAGTTACACGACCCTCCCGTCCACATGTCATGCCGAGCCATTCAGTACTCAACCGGGTGCGCGTGTCCGCCAAATACATGCAGTTCTACGGAATTCCACTGAGACTGCATGCTACCCACGTTCAAGCTGGTGCGCGAGCACAAGTGTCAGATTTTGCGAGAAGGAGCACGAGAAGGATGCGACACGTTTGTTGAGCCGTTGGCGGCGATTTCTTAACATGTAGACGCGTTAAGCTATGGGGATTGCCTGTATTTGAAGGATCGTATGTGAGGGTACTTAAAGTGAGTTTATTGACGGATCTTCAGATGATTCACGAATGAAGGTTGTACATATATGATGTGCTCTGTTACATATAGCAGACATAAGAAAGGAAGAGAAAAAGGAGGTGATTACAGGCAGCTCCTTTCTGTAATAGAAATCAGTGATGTGGAATCGCTAGTCAGATGTGGCTTGGAAAACTTCGTCAAAGTGAGTTTAAATAAGACAACTTCTTGATGCTGTAAGGATTTCCACCATGATTTTCCCTGAACCGGGAATGCCTGTCTTTCCAAGCTCTCACTCTCGCACGCATCAGGGAGGTCGAGGACGCGCTGCTCGCGGTGATTTGAGCGCTTTCGTTTCGTTTTGTTGCGCGCGAGGATGTGGGGTCGAACGGAAAGTGTATGAACTTATGAGAATTTATTAACATGTCTCGGAAAGTGAAGAGCGGGTAAGTAACGGACGCTACAGCTCCTTAGAAGTCTTTGGAAAACTCAAACGCTTCGGTGCACGGAAAAGGATTCCGGAAGAAAATATGACCGGCCCGAGGGAAACGATATACATGTCTTTGAACATAATTACAGTAGTCTGCAGAATTACACCCAGGTCTTTGCATGGACAATGACAGTCGCCGGTCAGATTGAGACGAGTTAGGTTGACGGTGTGACTCGGACGTAGCGAGGTCTCGATGCACGTCGGATGTGCCGGCTCAGGCCTTCTACGCCTTGTCATTCGACACAAAAATGCCTAGAATGAGTATGCAGCGTGTACAGCAGCTATAAAAGTGCACCTGCTATATCTAGGTAACTATCAATTTCTCGCCCAACATCCTTTTATTTGATATACATATACAATACTAAGCTACGAATGAATTTGTACGACACATTTGCTGTTTTCTATATTGCTTTCCACTGCTGAGGCTCTGAATATGTCTCAATCTTGCTTGTCTGCTGAGTGAATTTGCTTTTTGTGAAGTTTTCGAAGCAGTGTTTCACGCATCTCGGTCGGAATCCAGATGAACGTGTTCGACATGCTGGCTGATTTAGTCGAAGACAGAAGTGAATAAAAAGAGTACGCGAGCTCCGGAGCCTTCTCAAGCGAACAGCTGGACGAGCCATGTAAGAATAAGAGTAAGAGTGAAGCCCATTCAAACAATTCAGATATGTGTGAGGAAGAAACATGTGCGAGAGAACTAGATTTCTGTACCACAATAGGCGAGCCAGCGCACTGAAACGCGATGACTAGCATATTTGTATCATCCCGGCCACCAGAATGGGCAAAATCAAAAAAGCTTGAGAATCGCGTTGTTACATAGCGAAGTCGTTGAATCTGCATAGCGGCGATGGCAAAAGGCAAGCCGATGGACAAATGAATGAATAGGCAACCAAAACAAAACCATGCTTTAACTACGGCATTCGTCATTTCAGACGGACAGAGAAGTACGACGGTATGTTCAGAGAAAAGCTACGCCATCGCTCCCCAGATGTGGCTCGAAAGCCTTTTACGAATGCGTGGCGGAGTCTAAACTCACGATCGCCGTTACCTAACATGCCTTCATGAAATTTTTTTCCTCGTGGCAGCCTGCCTCTTATCAATCTCTCGCTATCCCCGAGCTCTCAATGCCTGAAAACCCGGATACAGTATCGCTGAAGGCACTCGACGACCTAACGGATGCATTGTCGCGCTTGAAGGCCCAAGGAGGCGCTCTGCGCGGAAAGGAATGTTGGATAAATGGATGGGACTCAGCGTGAGCCAGCGGCTGCCAGCCATCCCCTTTTCTCGAGCTCCCAATCGCTCAAACTTGTTTTTACTCGATATCTATACAGTGTCGAATACAAGCAGCTTGACAGAGCGGTCGAAGCATCCAAGTCTTCGCTATTCCGCCTGAAGAATACGCGCGACACTCTTAGCGTCCTGCTTCGCGATGTCGAGCACAAACTCGAGGCTTATTGCGCTGAAGCTCTACCTGCCATTCAACATCACGGCTTCGCGCAACTGCCGGATGATATCCTGGGATCCATCTTCGAACTTTGTGACGACGGGGAAATCAAGTATAAATCAGCAGGGTTTTGCAACATCATTTCGCGCGTGTGTCACCGCTTCCGCGCCATCGCTCTCAAGCTCCCAAAACTATGGGCGCGGGTATCAAATCTTCACAGCCCCGCTGAATTGGAGCGACGCCTGGCTCGTAGCGAGAATTGTTGGCTGACCGTGGAGCTAATCGTGCGCAATCACTCTGATTTCGTAAAGCACCGGGGAAAGTTTTTCGAACTCGTCCTCGAGCACAAAGAACGGTGGAGGGCGTTCAAGTTCTTGATCTGGGAAGATATGTCGACTGATAAACGTAGAGAGGTCTTCTCCAATCTTACGTCTACGACCCAATTTCTCGAATTTCCTTCTCTCACCGATTTGACGATCAACGATGATCGCGTTTATCCAGCTGACCTCCGTTCAGTACCTGGCTTCACTCCAGAATTCTTCTGGTCATGGAAACTTCCAAGCCTATCATCTGTGCATTTGCGCTATCATGTCCCCAGATCTGCGCTATGGACTGAACTTCCTTCCGACCTACGCTGGAAACCTCTTCTAACGTCCGTCCACTTTCGTTCGCGTGGAATGGAAGACGAGCTGGATACGTTACTGCGATTTCTCAACACGCAGCCTAACCTGCAGGATCTATCGGTGTCTCTTATGGGAGGTAACGAGGACGTACCTAATTTCGAGGATGGTTTCCCCATAGCTAATCTCCCAAACCTCCGATCGCTCAGCTTCACTTCGCACTCGACTCTGATGGTGCGGAAAATAGGTCGTGCGTTAATGGCACCTAATGTGGAACGATTTTGTTTGCATCTTGATCTTTCAGCCTCGGAAGATAATGATGATGTTGAAAACGACTTGTACATGCTTCTTATCTTCGAGCTTAAATTAGCTTCCCTAAAAATGCTCAGTCTTGCGGTCACGGGGGATATCAAGCAGCCCCCTTTTACTGCCTCGGATGCCATTCTTCACAGTTATGGCAAATTGGAACACCTTGCGCTTGAGGGAGCGTATCTCTGGCCGCCCGGTGGTCAGGTCGACTTAAAGAAACGTGACAGACTTCCGCATCTACGGACACTTCGCCTGACGGATTGCCCGCGAATGAACGGGCTCTTCGTGGAGAAGCTTGCCACTGCGTTTGGCACGAGGTCTGAGGTCGGGGAGGCTGCGTCGGTCGAGATCGTGGAAAAGCCTGGCTTACGCAGAGATCTGGAACAATCGTTTTTGCGCGACAAGGTCGATTGGTACGAGAGGCCCGGACGTACCAAGTTTTTTATAAAGAATCAAACACTTTTTCCTAAACCAAGTATGTGACAGACATGTCAGACGAAGCGTGTCACTGATATGCATTCGTTTCCTAGTTTTCCCCGTTGCTGACTCAAATTAAATGTATTGGAGGTAATTGCTGACTTACGATTTGTCGTTGGTATCGCTTTGACGATGACAAGTCAGTTACACGACCTTCCCGTCCATTCGTACTGCCAAGCGACCCATTCGGCACTGGACACGGTGCGCGCGTGCATCACGTACATGCGGTACTATGTGAATATGGAGCGTCATCGAGACTGCAAGCCGTCCAGATTCAAGTTCATGGGTAAGCACGAGTCTGTAAGATTTTGCGAGAAGGAGCACGAGAAGGATGCGACACGCTTTCTTGGGCCGTTAGGGGCGATTTCTTTACATGTTTTATGCTATGTGTGGATGCGGATGTATACAGTCGAACCTCCCATATTGCATAGAGGTCGGTGGAAGGTCCTGTCTATGCTTATTCAGAGGTTTATGCATACGAGAAACTTGACTTATCAGGTAATGGTAATTATGTGGTTGCTATAACATCCCTAAGCTGAAAAAAAAAAACTGTGTGATATTCGGCTGTACAATGCTCTCTATGTGAGCTACTTGCATGATTCATTCTGAGTTGGTGGATAGTGCAGGGTTCTCCAGAAGGACAGGTAGGCCTGCGGAAGGAGCATTGAGAGTGTGCCGAGTCCTTGTCCTAGCGTTGATAGGTGGAAAAATGCGGAAGAAAGGGAGAAAGTAATCAGTGAAAATGTCACAACCCGATGGCAGCCGACCTCGCATATTGCATATCCGTATTTAATTTACTCAAATTGGCTATGCGTTATGCATATATAATTTTATGCATTATCATATAGGGATTTTCTGTCTACCGACCCGGTGGAAACCCGGATCTATGCATAATGGGAGGTTATGCACTATGAGAGAGATGCAATAAGGGAGGTTCGACTGTATGTGGATGTAGAGCTATAGGAGTTGTCTGGATTTGAAGGATTGTATGGGAGTGTGCTTGAAGTGAATTTGTTAACGAATCAATGAATGAAGGTTGTACATACATGTATTTGATGTTTTATAGTAAAGTTCTGTCGAGGCATAGCATATTAGCAAAGATAAGGAAGGAAGGTGACCACAGCGAGGAAGATTATTTCTAGAGTAGAAATCAGTGATGATGGGTTTGTAAGGATTTAGTCAGATGTGGCTTGGGAAACTTCGTCAACGCGAGCAAGCGTGACTATTTTTGATGTGGCTGTGTCTCAAGAGGATTTCCACATTAGGATACCTGTCTTTCCTAGCTTCCGCTATTACTAAACTCTTGGATTTCCTCAATGCCTGAAAACTCGGATACAGTGTCGGTGAAGTCACTCGACGACCTAACCAATGCTTTATCGCGCTTAAGGTCTCAAAGAGGTGCTCTACACGGAATGAAGTGTTGGGTAACTGGACGGGACTCGACGTGAGCCAGCCATTCCCTTCTCTCGAGCCTGAGCTTAGTTTTTTTTTTCTTTTTTTTTTTTTTTTTTTTATTTTTTTATTTTTTTATTTATTTATTGGTTTATGCAGCCTCGAATACCAGCAGCTTGACCGAGCAGTCGAAGCATCGCAGTCTTCACTAACCTGCCTGAAGGATACGCGCGACACTCTTAGCGCCTTGCTTCTCGATGTCGAGCACAAACTCGAGGCTTTCCGCTCTGAAGCCTTACCTGCTATTCAGCATCGCGGCTTGTCGCAGCTGCCAGACGAAATCCTGGGATCTATTTTCGAACTCTGTGGCGATGCAGAACTCGAGCATGGAAAGGAAGAGTTCTGTAACGTCGTCTCGCGCGTGTGCCGCCGCTTCCACACCATCGCTCTCAACCTCCCAAAACTATGGACACGCGTATCAAACCTTCACAACCCCGCGGAACTGAGGTTACGCCTGGCTCGAAGTGGGAATCGTTGGCTGACCGTGGAACTTTCTGCGTACAAAGGCGATGATTTTGAGGAACTCCGGAGAAGCTTCCTTGAGATCGTCCTTGAGCACAAAGTACGATGGGGGGAATTTAAGTTCTTGGTGGATTTGGGTCTGAGTGGATTTCTTGAGGAACGCAAGGGTTTCTTGATTAATCTTGGATCTGCGACCACCGGTCTCGAAGTCCTTTCTCTTACTACCTTGACGATCATCGATGACTACCTTCCGGCAGACGAATACAGTCTAGCAGAAGGTGACAGTCGCACGATTGATTTCTACCGTACATGGATGCTTCCAAGCCTTTCATCAGTGTATCTAAGAGGCCATGTCCCGGAGACCGCTCTTTGGACTCAGCTCACTTCTGACCTGCGTTGGAAACCTACTATAACGACCGTCCAGTTTACTTCGGAGGGGACGGAAGGTGAACTAAATATGTTGCTACGATTTCTCAATACACAGCCTAACCTGCAGGATCTCTCAGTGTCTCTTCGGGACTTTGATGAGAGGGAGTTCAACTTCGAGGGAAACCTGTTCAAAGCCAATCTCCCTAACCTCCAATCACTCAGCCTCACTTCCCACTCGGCACCGATTGCGCGGAAAATATGTCGAGCACTGACAGCGCCTAACGTGGAACAGTTTACTTTGCATCTTGATCTCTCACTTGCGAGATATAATTTCGACGCTGAACAGGACTTGCACATGCTTCTTATGTATGACCTCAAATCAAATTCCTTGAAGACGCTCAGTCTTGCCGTGGATACCAAGCAGCCCATTTATACCGCGTCAACTGCCATCCTTCTTCGTTATGACAAATTGGAGCACCTTATGCTCGAGGGACCTTGCCTCTGGCCGGCTCGAATGAGGTGACGACCGCAGAAAAAACCTCAGACTTCCGCAACTCCGGACACTTCGCCTCACAGATTGCCCACACATGGATACAGCGGCTTTGGAGGATTTTGCGTCTGTGTTTGCGACGAGGTCTGCTGGGTCCATCGAAATCCTGCGGAACTCTGGCTTCAGAGATTTGGAGCAGTCGTTTTTGCGCGACAGAGTAAGTTGGTACGAAAGGCCGGAGATTCCCAGCTTTCGCAATAGTCTACTTTTCGACTGCCCGGTAAGTGGCAGACGGTCGCATCAAACGTGCCAGAGATGTCGACTAATATGCATTCGTTTCCTTAGAAATATTGGAACTGATTGCTTTTCACCTTGAATTTTGGCGTTGGCGCATACGGTCAGAGTTTGCCGCGCCTCGACGAGCCACATTTTTGCTCCAGGCTCCTCACGCATACACATTATTCCAATATGCCGATGTCGTCGATTTTAACGACGAGAACGAACGCGGCGCACGTCACGCGTCGACATCCTTCATTTTTCTCTCCCCATTGAGTCTTTGTCTTTTCCAACTGCTCGCCTTCCCCGCCCGCTATCTCCGTCTTCTACAGAGGGCCCGGGCCTCGCCTCGCCTCGCCTCTAATTTGTGTTCCTCGATATTCGAGGCGGTCACGCGTGCGCCTTCCCTGCCCCTCCGCCAATTTTACACAAACAGCTCGATCGTTGTCCAGAACTGTCCGGTGCGGGACGGTGCGTAGTGCCTACTGCCTCGCAAAAGGCGCGTGCTGGATCGTCAATGGCATATACGCCTGCATACGAAACATTAATATTCTGTATGCGCGCTGGAGCGGGAGGTGGATAGGGAACCCGGGAGTCGACTGGCCCGCTCGCCTGAGGCACGCCATGGGCCTCCTGTGCGGGCGGCCGCTGCTGCATGCTCCGTCTGTCGCTTCAAGCTGTCGGCGTTGTGCGCGGGCGAGCATAGCAGGCGGTAGGGGCTGTTTGCCGTGCCGCACGAACCGCTTTTGCATGATGACGGAATATCCTCAGTGCGCCATCATAGGCAAAGCCCGGCCCATGTACATGTGTGGAATTATAGAGATCTCGAGGGAGGCCTCGCCCTGCACGGCGGGTGCTTTCTGGTCGCAGATACCCATCCCACAGGAGCCGGAGGAGGACGCGCTCTTGGCGATGATTTGAACGTTTCGTGACGTGCGGCCCATGTGTTAGCGAGGATGTGAAACATTGAAGGACCGCACGGAAGTCCACTTAAGACAAGTTTATTAAGTAACATACATATCCTTGAATGATTTGTGCGAAGAACGACTAAATAACGGACACTACATGTTCTTACCCACGTACGTGTATACGAAAAAGATCATGTATCTGATACGAGAGAAGGTTCATATCTGAAGAATAATGGGTAGCGAAAACAACCAAAAACGTACAACAGGCAGAGCAAGGCGAGGAGGTGCACGGTGCTTCTCGAATCCCGGAACCCAAAATCGACTCTATGACGCCTTCACGACCTCGTCGAACTCCCCGCTCGCCACCATCTCGCGAACGACGTCCAGTCCGCCGACGAACTCGCCGTTTACGATCAGCTGCGGAAACGTCGGCCAGTCGTTCAATACTTTAAGACCTAGAAAGCGTTTTTGTTTTTCAGTCACTCGAACCCATCTCGAGAGTTCTCTTTTTATTCTCGCCAAAATCCAAATTTTGCTCACCGCTCCGCACGCTCTCGTCCGTCAATATATCAAAGTGGCTGAACTCGACGCCGCGCTCGCGCAGGAGCGCGACCGTCTGGCGCGAGAAGCCGCAGCGCGGCGCGTCCGGCGCGCCCTTCATGAACAGCACGACGCGCGTCTGCGCCATCAGCTTTTTTAGACGCGCCTCGAGCTGCTCTGGCGTCTCCTCCGGCTCGTCGGAGAATGCGGGTGTGGGCGCGGCGGGCGCGCGGTCCGTGTGCGAGAGCGCCTGTGGCGGCGTGCGTGCGTGCGTGGCGAGGTCTGCGGTCAGGCGCGCGGCGTCGGCGCCCTCGATGCGTGACAGGAGTGTGTGGCCCTACGAACCGCGATCAGCCCTCTCCAACGCAAGGGAAACAGAAAAAAAAAAAAAAAAAGTAGAAGGCGCCGCTCACCCGCAGGAGCACGAACGTCGGGACGCTCGCGACCTCGAAGCTCTCCGCGATGTCTGCCTGCTCCTCCGCCTCCACGTTCAGCACGAGCACGGCGGGGTACTTGCGCGCGAGCTCCGCGACGACGGCGTTCATCTGCGCGCAGGGCTCCGCCCAGGGCGCCCAGAAGTTGAGCAGCGAGACGCGCGCGAGGTCCGCGGAGAGGAGCGTCTGGAAGTGCGTGGGCGAGGTGACCGCCTGCAGGTTCTCCGGGGGGTCTGCGGGCGTGGCCATGCTTGGTGGTCGGGATGCGGTCGAAGCGCTTGGACGGAGTATATGATCTGGAAGCTCGGGGATCGGGCGGTCGGGGACAGGCTGTATGCGCCTAAAGAGTAAGTGCGAGTTCGAAGCAGGTGTCTTAAGCGCAGATTCCGAGAAACGATATAGATATATGGCTCGGGGGGAGGGCAGAGGAAGATGAGTGCCGCCTTATAAACTGCTCGGGGACGACTCGGGATTGGCGGCCGTATAGATTGATAAGATGCAATGGCGCAATCGGATCTAGCCGTGTGTACACTACTTCAAAAAAGTCGGCGAATTGTTCACTGGTCTCATAAATACATACGACAAGTTAGACATAAAGATTTATTAGCCGAGAATCCTGTGTTGAAATCCAAGTAGAATAAAGGAAGTAAACGAGCCATATACAAGTCGAAATGAAAATCAGTGTTTTTCCAAGTACTCGGCCACCCGCTCGACGAGTTCGCCTTTCTTCCCAGAGACCGACTGGCTTTTACTCTTTAAGAACTCCTATAGATACAACGAGTCAGCACAATCGGCAGAAGAGCGTTATCAGATAAGAGGGCCTGCACGGAAGGCCAAAAATATATCCGAGAACATAATGGGTGGGAGTGTGTGCCACAGAAAAAGAAACGAAGAGAACGCTGGCACATATCGGATAAGATTTGGAGTGCCACATAAAGTGCGGCGTGGAATAAAACAAACGTGGACGAGTAAGCGGGGCAGAATGTTGTCGAAAAGGCGCACCTTCAGCTGATCAACGCGGAGCTTTGCAAGCTGGCCGCTCTCGAATTTGCTGCGGATCTCTATCTCCGCGACGGACACGTCCTGTGTATTTGGTTTAAGCGGCCATTTAGTTTGGCCTGCGCCTTTCGTTCGGGCGCTCGCACTCACCGCCTTGCGCTTGGTCCCCGCGTTTGAATTCTGTATGAACACCGCATCCGCGTGTTCATCCGCGTCGACAATTTGCTTCCACTCCTTAATCAATTGTCCAGCTCTCTGGAGAAGATTCAGCTCTGTCTTTTACTTTCAAATATATCAGAGAAAACAAACCTTGTGAATCATATCCAGTTTCGGCCGTGTTGGGTCGTCGAACGTCGATGGGTCGAATTCATCGCGGAAAGCGCTTGCCTCGAGCTGCGCGTAGTGGTATGCGAGCGCTGTATAAAAGTGAGTCACAACACGTCTTCAGTGAGAGAACAGGAAAACCATACTGACCGGGATTGGGGTTCGCATCGAACGGATATCCGCCGCTCTTGATCTGTAATTTCGAGATCCATAGCTTCGCAGCGTCGACGGCTTCCGGTTTGGCTATTTGACAAGACAGTGACGAGCATAGCATACATCAATACTTCTGCTTCCAAAGTAGCGAATCATAACGTACCTCTTATCCCAATTTCAATTGGCGCCGAGCGTAAATCAGTCTGCGAAAGGATACGGAATAAGGTGGAAACCTGCCGGCTCGGTAAAGCCGTCTTCATCGACTCTTTCTTCCTGCAGAGTTTAAGTTAATCTTCTTCAGTTTCAGTTTGTCTATAACTGAAGTGATGCGAAAACGGACCTGCGGCAGCAGCGCGCAGAAGATTGGTGATGAGTTTGACCGCAAGAGCGCGCGAACGAGGCCGATCTTCTTTTTACGAACGAGCGTCTTAAGTAGAGCCGTGAACGTGCGCTTGCTACCCGAGTACGTCTAGACGAGGATGATTCTACAAGTCAGCACAGAAACTCGCTAAACCTGGTAAAGAAAACAGACCTGCTCATCAGGATAAATGAACGTCGAGTGCTTAATGTTGTCCTCGATGGCGAGCTCCGTCGTATCCTTGAATCCGAGCAGCTTGATTCCCGATTGGAGGCCCAGCGTCCTAAACGACTTGACTTCCTCAGGAGTGAAGAAGACCTACATGATACAAACAAGGCTCAACAAACACTGATTGAATGTACCGTTAGCATGGCTGCCTACTTTACTCCGCGTAGGTACAGCACGGACGCCATATTCTTCATCTTCGTTGTCCTCCGCTGGAGGACCGAGCTGCATGCCATAAACAATCTTTGTTCTTTCGACCTCGCGTTGTTCATGCTTCATGAGTCAAGCACTTATATTTTAGATCCTTGAACTCTGACATTAATAGTCCAAGAGGGCTCACCTCATCGACGTAGAGCGTCTTCGGCTCAACTATTTCAAGCCGGTCGCCCAGGTCCATAAAGTACTTATACGCACCCTTCGTTTGCTCTGTCACAAGGCCGTAACTATCAAATGAAAATCCAGACAAAAAAGGAGATCAGCAACTTAATTGAAAGTTTTATCGAGTTATTCATTACCCTTTAACCCCGATGACGAAACCGTCTGCGAGCTCAAATGGCACGCTCATTAGTGCGCGCTTTGGCATTTCACGGAAGCGCATCTGAGCAAGGAGATCGTCGATGCGGGAGACGGAAATGGAATCAGAAAGTAGGCCTTCGCTTTCTTCATCATCCTCTTCGACAGATGGACCAAGAATGACCTGCCAATGAGATTCATGTAAATGAACGTGTGCTTATTTCGAAGTTGTTTCAAAGAAAAAAGAGAGAAAAAAAAGATAGAAGACGCACTGAGTAAAATTTGGTGGGGTCAAAAGGTTTTTCATCTGTGCTGATGAAGAAGGGCTCGACGGAAACGCCAACTTGAGTTAAATCCTAGGTATTGATATTTATTCGCCTCAAGCCCGAGCTTCTACAAAATAACTAGCCATACCACAAGCGTTGTCTTCGCTGATGTGATGAGCTGGACACTTTTTACGCCCGGATGTGGGTCATCTTCGTCGGTAATAAGAAAGACGCGCTTGACGCCAGACTTCGGCGCCCTGAGAGAAAATGTAATAAGCCATGCTGGTAGCTACATCGAATGAGAGCAGACTAACCCATCTCGTAGAGCCCAATTACAACTCGTAAATACGTCCCCCAGAGGAACATGATTCTCTGACGGCGGAAACTCGTAGCGAAGCCACTCATGATTCTCCTTCGCTTCTATTGACATCCCAACGTTTGCCGTGTTTCAGTCCACAGACGTAGGGAAACATATGTACGAGTCTGTGCGCACCGTGTAGCAGTTGGATAAGTGTTTGGATTTTTGGTGCATCAATCTGTCCTACGGGCTCGTACACAAACGTCCCGTTCTTGTACTCGGTCGCTCCGCGCGCAACGTTCTCACTCTTTCTCGTCTGCATTCATAGCGCTCGTAAACATTTCTCATTTGAGTATTAACTTGCTTAATATCTACGCACTGTGTTGAAGAGAAGTATCCCTGCAGCGTCGTTCGGTCCGACAATAACTTTCCGTTTCTGTATCTGCATGGCCGCTTCGAGCGCGGCGAGGAGGTGCGACGTCTGCTTTCCTTCATTCTTTGGGTCGTCGTGCAGCGCCTGCATCGACGCGGAACAATCAATGGCGAAAAGGACGACGTCACGTTTGCCTTCGAAAAACTAGCGGCAAAAATAGTCACTCGGCGAACACCAAAATACGCTTCCGCAGTGAACCAACTCACGGACGTGTCCTGCAGCTCGTCCTCCTCGTCATCGTCAACCTTGTTCCAGTCATCATATGGTGCCATTTTTGAGAGTTGCGTGCGGTGTTGAAGTGCCTTGGAAGATTGCGTAGACAAGTTGTCGGTGTGGCTGAGTCGGACAGGTGGCTCACGTCAATGCACAAGAGAGCGGACTTCGAAGTGTGTCAATGGGAGCGCGTCGGTGGCGACGCGTTTTTCTCACGCGCTGATGGCAGTGCTTACGGCCTGATTCTACTCTGTCTTCATCCTCATTTCAATGATCATGGCAGAAGACAATCTACCGCCTCTTCCAAAGGTTTCTATTCCGAATACAGACAGACTGGAAGCGCCATCACTCAAGATCAGGACCGAGGAAGACGTGACTACCTGGAAATCAACAAAAGGCTACCAAAACTATATGCTCTTTCTTCGTCGTCTCAGCGAGTCTGTTGTCGGCCGTAGCTTGCCTCAGAGCGAGCAGGATTGTGGGAATAAGAGCTCGGTATGAAATACGGACGACTTGAGGTTACCACTTGATTCAAGCCAAATCTTGCTCCTCAGGCGGTTACATCGATGCTGGTTCTACTAGAAAGACTGGACAACTGGATAGATGAAATTCCCCCGCTCCCGACGCCTCAACGTTTCGGAAACTTGGCATTCCGTACTTGGGGAAAGAAATTAGAAGACGTACGCCTCTCACCCTATTAGACGACATTGCATGCTCATGTACTATCAGAATGCTAAAGATCTTATGCTAACTCTACTCCCTACCCACCTGCACAAATGCACGCATCTCTTGACGCCATATCTGCTTATTTCTTTTGGCTCATTCACACGGATGGACTACGGCACGGGCCATGAAGCAGCGTTTGGACTGTTTCTGCTCTGCCTATCGTTCATCCGTTTTTTCGAGCCCGCGCCCGAAGAGGAGCGGTCTCTCGTCCTCGTGATTTTTGCGCGCTACTTGCGGCTGTGTTGGCGCCTGCAGGACGTGTACCGGTTAGAGCCCGCGGGAAGCCATGGTGTGTGGGGGCTTGACGACTCCAGCTTCCTTGGTTATATTTTCGGCAGCGGGCAGCTCAAAGGTCCGTTAATTCTTTACGCTTAGAAGGCGTCCCTGATGTTCGAGGAAGGCCAGACGGATATCTCTGTGTCTTCGGTGCTACACCCGCCTCTACCACCGACGAACTTGTACTTTCTTTCAATTTCAAGAATTCATGAAGTGAAACATGGACCCTTTCACGAGCATTCTTCGCAGCTGTATGCAATCGCCACGGGTGTGCCGAATTGGGAAAAGGTGCATTCCGGTCTGTTAAAGATGTATGAGGTGCGTTCATGAAGGACCATAATATCTTCGTATCTCATAATCAATGGACAGGCGGAGGTTCTTGGTAAAAGAGTTGTGGTGCAACACATCCCAGTCGGTGGTCTCTTAGAATGGAATGCGAATGGATCATCCATATCGTCGTCGTCGTCGTCGGCGGCGGCGGCCGCGGCCGCGGCTTCGACTTCATTCAGAAGCCCAGGCATGCCAGAGGCAGGCACTCGCGCGCCTTGGGTCTCTGGCCCAGCGCCTATAACATCAACCTTCCCGTCTCCTCCAATGGGTACTGGAGCTCCGTGGGTGGGCGTATCGGCGAACAGAACGAGACTTCCGTTACTTCAGGCTCCCACGTCAAGGACTCTGGTACCGCTCCCTACGTCCCCATCTTTACCGCAATCATCTACTCCAAGGGCGGATGCTCGTGATACAATAGATAACCATCCTTACTCAGAATCAACTTTGCGCTAAAATCCAGCGTTCGTGCTGAACTTGTTCTGAGGCGCAGGGAAACTATGGTGCTATACTTGTTATTCTATATAATTTCTCTCGAATACTTCTGGTTTGTACGATTGCAAGCTGTGAGATAGCGATCTTCACGCTTTTTCTAAACGCACTTCCGTTGAATTCAAGGCACGCGGGGGGACGCGCCGCAATGACGAAGGCTGCGGCAAACACCGGGTCACGTGGATGCGGCGCCATCGATGGGTCCGTAATTGGTCCGTAAAATTTCTAAGTCAACTGCACCGCGCTGTCTCGCCATAAAGCCTCCTTCGTCTTTTCTTCTCAACCACTGCCATCGCGTTCGACGTCGAACACATAACCGCACATACACCGCATTTCGTACAGTCTGGGATTTGGATATTGACATCTACCCTGATTTCTTAAAAAATCGCCACAATTTCTGACCAGGCGAGGAACACAGACCTTCGTCTGCTCAATCGCGAGTGCGTCCCCTTCGTTTTCTTTCAACCAGACGTTCAAGGCTCATGTCGATAATTGTGTGCGACATGAAAGGTGGTCATCCGTCCGAGGTTAGTCCCTATGCACAATCTGAAGTTGCCCCTTCGTTGACGCCATAGCATGTTGTGTACAGGTGAACCTCCCTGACAGGACCAACTCAGACCCGTTTTAAACTCTTCGAAACTGCTCTAAAACACCAGAACGCGTGTTTATCCTTCCCATACCCATATTCCCCCAACATTTAACATACTTTGCCTGTCAAGCCTCGTCCTCGCATCCCAGGGAGCGAGGAATCCCCATCGACTGATAGAGCTCATTAGTTACCGTCCTCTCCGCCCGGCATCGCCTTCTAGCGACCGCGGCGGTTCAGGTTCGGTAATCCGGCGCTCAAGCTTATACTCATCAACTAGCGAACGAGCCTTCCTTGCAAGGGAGCAGCCTCACTGATTTACACCACTGGCATCATCATTTACGTCCTCCAGCGAGGAACAAAAAGTTATAGATTTCGACTTTGACGTCGTTTTTGACCCTGGTCCAGTGTCTTCAACCTACGGCGTACCACCCGACGAAGAAATGTCGCGACTCGAGGTCTTGCCTGCCAACACGTCGATTGACTTCGACTTCGACAAAAACAAAATCCGGCCCGAAGAAGAAACCTTCGGTGCCGTCGCTCATTCAGTTGTAAACGGCTTGATGTCGCCAGTCGTTTCCCGCTCGCTCCACGATTTTCATCACGATGGCGAGGATGAGGTCCATTTCTCTCACTTGCCACCTTTGCTCCGGGGTCACCCCGAAATTCATTTGCGCAACGGGGTCATGAGGGCTTCGCGGCTTGGTGCTGTTCACGAGACCGATGCCGAAAAAGCGTTCTTTGTTGCTGACTTGAGCTACGTCTATAAACAGCATGAAAGGTGGAAGAGATGTCTTCCTGGCATTGAACCATTTTATGGTACGTGATTTTGTAATTCGAGAAAATGCGTATTTTGATTACCTTGAAATTCAGCTGTTAAGTGTAACCCGGACCCATACGTGCTGCGCCTTCTCGCCGCGCTAGGAACTGGCTTCGACTGTGCTTCGAACAACGAAATTGCGCGCGTGCTTGAGCTTGGCAATGTCGATCCTTCTCGTATCATTTTTGCCAACCCGTGCAAGGCGTTGTCTTTCATTCGTAATGCCGCTAAGGGAGGCGTCGACATGATGACTTTTGACAATGCCGATGAGCTTTACAAAATCGCTCGCGTACACCCCCATGCCAAGTTGATTGTTCGTATTCTCACGGACGACTCTAGAAGCCTTTGCCGTCTTGGGCTCAAGTTCGGGGCGCCGCTCGTAACGGTCTCTGGCTTGCTTGCTAAGGCACGGGAGCTGAAACTGGACGTTATCGGCGTGAGTTTCCACGTGGGTAGCGGATGTTTTGACTCGTCTGCATTTGCCGACGCGATCATGCGTGCGCGCTTGGCATTTGACATGGGCAAAGAGGCGGGCTATGACTTCACGCTTCTTGATGTCGGTGGCGGCTTCGAGGACGCCACATTCGAGGCCAACGCGTCAGTGCTGTCTGATGCGATCGAGTATTACTTCCCCGACCGTAGGTCGATCAGGATTATCGCTGAGCCAGGGCGGTTCTACGTTTCGAAGGCCTTCTATCTTGCAGCAAATATCATTGCGAGACGTGCGCCCATAACCGATGATACATGCGAACCCTCTGCCGTTTCTGAAGATGCCAACACACCGGCCGTGATGTGTACGTGCCTGACATCTCTTCTCATTCTTCTTTTTTCTCTTGTTCTTTGCCACAATCTTTCTCATTCAGCGGTCCGCAGATTACATCAACGACGGTGTTTACGGTTCGTTCAACTGCATTCTGTTTGATCATCAGATCGTGCACCCATACGTGCTCTCACTGAGCGGGTCCTTCCACATTCCGTCTTCGGAGCCGCTCCGTCCGAGTAGTGTGTGGGGCCCGACGTGCGACTCCATCGACTGTGTGTGCCCCGTGACGCAGCTGCCCGGGAATCTTTCCGTGGGCGATTGGCTCGCGTTCGAGAATATGGGAGCGTATACTATCTGTGCGGCGAGCCAGTTTAATGGCTTCGAGGTTAGTAATGTCACGTACACCTCGGGTAATGGGGTCGATTCAGCCGAGGTCAGGCGCGTGCTTGCATCGTTTGCTCAAGATGCCGGCGGCGGGATCGGGAGGGGAGGTGCATGATTACCCGATGGACTGAGTCAAACCGGCGGTGTTAGTTTAGCCTTACGGACGATCCTTCGGTTTTATTTTCCTGATACGTTCAGGGCTTATTTATGTGCTAGAGCGGGGGTGCGTTGTGCGTGTTTGTGCGTGTACGGGGGAGAAAATTTCTAAATTTCGGTATGTGCCGAAGTTTCGCGGCTGGTTATCGCGTGGTGCCTTGGGCAAGGGAATTAGAACTCAACCGGGCGTCGACAGTCGATCAGAAGGGATTTGCTCTTCTCAAAGAAAAAAAAGTACGAGATCGGTGGAAAAAGCCCACCAAGAATCCTCACGCTCAGCGTACCAAAGATGCCATTCATTTCTTGCTAGTACACGTTTACATGATTGTATCGTAAGTAGAGAACGCAGCCTACGAAGGTAGAATGGATACGAAGGAGAGAAGGCGCTAGGTGGAACCCGCGTATTTGGCCCCGGTTATCGAGGAGCTTGAGTGTTTCGATTGAACCCCTGTATGATGTGGAGAGAAATATACCATCGGCAGGGGAACTTGTAACTCTTTTTCGTTCATTTGTTTATTGGGTGCCCTGAGGAAGCCGGGAAGAGCAGCGAAGAGCTGCGAAGAGGTTTCAGCTGCTGGGAGCTTTCCCAAGTTTTAGTGCTTCATAGCGGCGGTATGAACATGGCCGAAAAAGGCAGGGAGATTTATGTGAACGGTTATTCCCATGTGGATTAGAAGTTTGAGTGTGACGTGTGACAGAATACGCCGAAAGAGGAATCGGGCCGAGACTCGGTGCCTTGGATGGAGAGGTGATCGAATGGTTAGATCTGCGCTGCTTCTTTGTGGCGATGAATAGACTGGACTATTTTTTCCATTTCCTATTCCCATTTCTATTTCTTTCTATTTCCTATTTGTTTTTGTAACACTATCATCCCTCCTTCCACATCACTCGACCGCCTCCAAATGCCCATGCCCCTCCCTAAGGTGCGCTTCACCCGCGCTAATTCGTAGCTTAATACCTCCACCACGCCCCCTCGTTTCTTCTCCCCCCTCCCCTCGCATGGACACTGCCGGCCATGGCCTCCTGCAGGTAGCTCCATTTATTCTACTTTCCCCCCGCGCTCGGCTCACGCGCCCAACCTCTCAGGACGTAGGCCCCGCTCCACAGACAAGCAGGTTCCGCCCGTACGCAAGCACGAAACACAGGGTGACCAGGGGCCGTTATATCACCTCGAACGACAAGCGCGGTTATATGTGAGTGCCATCCGCGTGCACCCGATGTTCACCGCGTTCTGAGAGACGCGTCGCTGCCTGTCCGCCCAACCGCACGGACTGCCCGCTCACCCATTTGCCGTGCAATCAGTCCCGTGTACGAGTATCCTCTCAATGGCCAATGGATCATGATGGACATTGACGACGGCTATATACTCTGGACCGGAATCTGGAAAGGTGAGCGGCGTCGTCAAATGACTCTCCGACTGAATATTAAGGTTCTTTGACCTCCACAGCACTTGGGAACGCGAAAGGTAAGGTCAGACCACCACGGACAGCTACGTACGAATTAAAATCACGTCGTTTTGTAGCCGACATCGTCAAGATGCTCGAGTCGCAACCCGACCTTGCCCCGCAGCTCAGGCGTGTTCGTGGTGGATATCTCAAAATCCAGGGAACCTGGATGCCCTATGAGGTTATAAATCCGTAAATTTAGTGCCAACTTGCGCTAATATTTGAATTTAGGTCGCACTGCGCTTGGCCAGGCGGTACGTCTGTTAGAGACGCTTGAGACATTTTATTCAACATTTCCATTCCAGCGTCGCATGGACAATTCGCGAGGATTTGATTCCGCTCTTCGGGTAAGTTCAATTTTCACATCATTTTTTATCGTCTTCGAAAATTGAAATCAAACGCAAATGACCAGTCCGACATTTCCTTCGACATGTCTGACGCCAGATCAGCCTGGATATGGACAGATCTTGGGCAATCAGCAAGGCAAAAGGCGTGGCCGGCGCGCAGCTCTGCCTTTACCTATGTCAGCAACCTTACTTCCGCCGCAACCCTCGGACTTCGATACTCCATCCGGAAGCGCTGGTCAGCAGACTCGACATGTAGGACTACCCGGCTCTATCCCGCTGCCCCCGTTATCAACGATAGCGGCGGGAGAGCAAGTTAATTCTCAACTGCTCCCCCCTTCGCAGCTTGCAGGACCATCGGGGACGAGACATTCGGACCACTACAATGACGGTCGGTACCCAGGCGGAAGCGGGCATTATTCGTATACTGCAGTTTCGGCTCAGAGTTCTGGCTCTATAAATCCGCAATATGTGTTGTCGCCTATGCCTCCTCCCGCGCCTCCCCCGGCGGCGGTTCACCGCCCCGGTACAGCCAATGAGCAGTATAATGCGTCTCCATCGTCGGGTCCCATCCGTGACTCCCCTGGTCCAATACACGCTTCCAGCGCGCGTTTTTCTCCCTACCCGCCAGCTGCACACAGTCGCCATCGTACAGCCACTTCTTCTGCATTGCCGCGAACGACTGCGATCGATCTACCACCGCTCACCATCCCTTCCGCGAGAGTACTTGGTGGGTCAGGAATAGACTCGAGTCGCCTAGCTACCGATGCAGCGTCGAGGCTTGCCAACGCCGAAACGACTACAGCATTGGCCTGGCGGCTCAACAACGACATCTGTATCCCTCTCAACGAGCCTCGGCGAGTCTATAACGCTCCCTCCAATACACCTGCGCGCCTCCTCGTCCGCCTCACTTCGCTCGTCGCGAAGGCCCTCGGGAAGCATTTATTCCCCGGGCAGCGGCGCCGGTTACTCGCTCCCGCCGATCTCTGAGCTCGATGTGCCCCCTCCGTCACATCTCCAACCAAGACTCGCCTCGCCAGCTTGATTCTGCGGCCGTTCTGAAACGCCTTGCGCTAGATGATGAAGTATTGGGGCGTTCTCGTGCGGGGAGCTTCGCAGCTCTTACCGATTACGAAGGTAGCTATAGGGACGAGGGTAGCAACGAATATACTGTCGCCCGCCCGACACACGAACAGCTACGAACGAGACACCGGTCGCTATCGGCACCACCTTTACATCCGTGCGTAACTACGTTCGTCTTTCAGGGCAGAGTAATTGGACAACTCATAACATATATTCTTTGATTTGTAGGGACATTTTCCCGAGTGTGCAACACGCATGGTCCGCAGCCCCTGATATAGACTTGAACATCTCTGCCACAGCGACGACAATGCAGGTACTGTCGCGCCCGAACTCTGTTGCCGACCCATACATGTCTCCTCCGCCAGCAATGTACTCGCCAAACATATCGACCCATGACCAAAGCCACCTTGGTGGAAGATTTCCTTCAGACCTGCCGAGGTCGGATGGTGAATCATTTGGTCGACAAGCTGTACGTCGACGGACGCTTCAAGCGGATGATTATTCTCCACCGGAGCGCCGACTGCAGGATGAGATGTCGGTCCGTGCTCGTTCTCATCTAACCAGCCAAGATTTTTCTGCCGGTTATACGCGGCCGCTATCTGTGGCTTCGTCTCGCGACCAACTTTGCAGAGAGGAATTTGGCCAGGAACCTCTCAATGGAGTGCAGGGGCGTTTCGAAGAGGACGACAGGGGAAATCGTACGCCTCGTCAGTCCGCGAGGCCCATGTCGGGCGATCACTGGCGCGCACAATCTCATTCTCGTGCATCTTCACCGTACGAGTTACATGCTAGTTCTTTCGCTCTTTCGTATGCCTCTGGGGGCACCCATGCGGAACCTAAACTTCACTCCGGTCTCGCGTCATATCGCTTTGGCAGGGAGGGCTCTGCCAACTCGGAGAGTGAATTAGGCGTAGCTTCTTCCAGCGGGCTGGAGCATCGGGTGAGCGAGCGGCGACGGGAGTAAAGATGGACGCCGTGGGGTGCTGTCCCATTCCTCCCTGACGGGCCAGAGCTAAGCAGGAGAGAACTCGTGGTGATCCACATCAGTTTCGAGGCAGTTGGCTCTCAATATCGATGAAAAGGAGTTCAGCTCTTTGCAGCGGATGTCTGGAAATTTTTTGTTCATTATTCTCTTCATGCTTTCCTTCTATCCCTTACTTCCGCTTCACTCGGGGTAAACGTTTTCTGTCATTACCCGCTCCGGTCTTTTCTTTTGGGTGCCTCAAGCGCTCATGGCACGAACAGGCAGACGCAAAGCCTCGCTATCACCTCCTGGAAATAATAGATCAGCTTACCATGTCTTTTACGGCATGCGGCTGCACATTACGAGCGCTCTGAACCCATTGAATGACTTCAGTTCTCCTGTTTGTACGATTGTACATCTCATCGCTTACCTGCCCTCTCGTACTGTGCTATTGTTCACGCCTCCATGCTTTCATGCCTTCGAACTCGAACCTTACGCCCTCCTTCAAGGTCCCGGAACTATCTTCTACCTTAATGCCTTTCAGGGACGCCATTACTCGCCAATACTCTTCAGGTGCCTTTTCCCGTATTTCTAGTCATCAAAGCATTGCTTTTTTTCCCCGTCGTTCTTTCCGCTCACAGGAATCTATACTTCATCTATATATTATATATAATAATGAAATTTGTAGCTTTCTGTTCCTTGCTCTCTGCGCCGCTCCTTCTCTTCCGTAAGCTTAGTGCGCCTGTTTCTCTTGTCGTTCAAAAGCTGCGTGCTGACTGAATGTTTGCTTCAGCATGACTTTCAGGGGCGGACACGCGTTTTTTCTCACTCCGTCAGTGCGCCTCGGTCATCCCGACTACCGTAATCGTAATCATCTAGCATTGCAGCCAAACTATGCCGGTCCCCCCTTACTAGGCATCATCTATATGGACCTCTGACCACTCGTTTGGCTTGCTTCCATCGCAACTTTATGCTTCGTGTTCTTTCTAATTCTTTTTGCCGCAAGCGGACTCTTACATCCAGCGGACTCTCGGGTCTTGGAAATCTGCTACCTATAGCTAGTGTCCCTGTGTAATTTTATGATAGCAGAGTAAAGTTCTAGGGTTGTTTTCTGACCCTCGGCCTCTACTTTGCGTTCTATGACACTGAGTCGCCAGCTCATTCTCACAAAGAAACATCGCGCGGTGTGATATCGAAGGAACGAGCACGATAAAACGGCGCTTCGCCGAGTGCTTTTCTGTGACTTCCAATGCACGTGGCTCACGGCCTTTTATTACAGAATGGAATTTGTGTGCGTGCATAAAGGCCGCTAGCGGTGTATGGTCTAGTGTATGACAATAATCGAGGACAAGGGTAGCCTGTAAGGCAAATTTAGACAATCCATCTTCTTCTTGTCCTCGACGTCGACCATGTGTCGCCGTTCTTATAAGAGCCCTATACGTATATGCTGTTACTTATTACGATCAAGGCGGTGAATGTGAAGAATTGCGGTCCTTGGCATGCTTGTGAATACGAAGATGCGCTCAGAAAGCAGCGATTGCGATTCTAGGAAACCAGATAGTTGAGTGAGCCTTGTGCTGGAGGGGGAGGGGCGAGCGAGTTGGGTGGATAGCTATGGGAGGACTTCAGGAAAAATTTGAATGGTCGGTCTATTGGCAGGCACCGCCGGGTCCTCTATTGGCACTTCCGCCGTGATCAAACAAACAGTTCGGCCAGCCATCAGATGCAGGCGGCAGACGGACTTTAGGTCCTTCAGAGAGACCGGTCTGATGGGTTCGGAGGGTCTGACCGCTTGTCTTTCGCACACCTGAGCATGTCTTATTGTCTTTGGATCTTCGAGGTGTTCTTGAGAACTTACGAACCGCGGCAGCTTACGGGAAGGCCAAATCCCAGGACAAGCGCCGCAATAGGTGCTCTCGTGTGGCTGTAGAACGGCGCGGCAAGAGATACAGAAATGGTGTCGAGATGTCTGTTTGGGTATATTATCAGTGACTAAAGTTTAAGGTGTGTAAAGCTCGACTCACATCTGTTGGCCCGACGGACGCGGCAAGAAGTGTGCGATCGACGGAAAGCTTATGGGCCAAGTGTGGCGTATAGCGCTTAGGCATGCTACCCTCTTCTTCTTCATCTTTTTCCTATCTTTCTTTCCTATCTTTCCGATCTCAGTTTTGGCCGTTCAGGTCGGCTTACCGTATAGTCCCCAACAGAGGCCTTCGCCATTTCTCTCTCGCCATAAAAAATATTTTCATGTTGGTTTTGAAGACGCTCGTTTTATTACCTTTTGTGGTAACCACAAGGATCGGCGGCCGCCGGACACCAGTCTGCTTTTGGTTCTGCCGGAAGTTCGTCCGACAAGACAGTGAGAGAAATACGCGGAGAGCGCGCGGTCATCGCGCGAGGCGCGTATTCCCTATGTAGGTCTTGGGAGCAATGCTTCGAGAAGACTGCGAGCTTGCCCTTGCATTGGTTCTGAGCAATTCGACTTGTTCTCTGGAGACTTACTAGCTTCCGGAAGACGGTACCCTTGGTTAGATATTTTCTCTACATACCTTTCTGCTCTTGAGAAGGAGCGAAGTACACGTGTGGGGGCTTTTTCTGTTTAACGAGTTTTGTTCGGGATGGTTTACACGCGTTTGTGTACGGCACTGTGCGACGCGATCCATTGGGCTCTATTTGTACTCGGCTCAGCAAAAATGTCGAGACGTGTCAAAAAAAAAAAGGACAGACACCCGTTGTGCAACTGAGGGACGGAGAGCAAATCAAAATTCTCCTGGACATGCTATGAAAGCAGAGTGGCCACGGTGGCGTAAGGCCCCATATGTGGAAATGGTCACTCGACACTGCCACTCCGACTCTGCAGACATGTGTTGTCGAGTCCTGCAGCCAGCCGCCCTATGCATTCTCGCTCGTCCCAACGATCTTGCTTATGAACGTTTCTTGAACTCGGATCAGTATTTTGACGAATCTCGGAACGTCGTGGAGACGGGGAGAGCGCGAGTTAGCTCGCGGTTCAGATCACGACACCGATTCTATTCAGCTGCAGCCCATACGGCACACAAGTCTTAGTTACAGTGAATCTGGGCTAGGTAGAATCGCTGGAGCCATGAAGTTCAGGTAAGACTAACACTCTCAATCGACTCGCGTGTATACAGTAAAGCGATATTTTTTTCCCTCTTTGTAGTAATTCACTGAAGTTCAACGCCGTTGCGGACTGGTGGGATGAGTACATTGCGTGAGTTCTTGAAATACTGCCGCTAGAGCAATAGAGATTTACGATGTGGAGGATATAAGCTATTCGGCTCTCAAGAAGCACATATACCAGTTGGAGAAGCAGCAGCAGGCCCTCCCAAGGCAGCGTGGACATGACCTGGAATCGAGTGAGCGCGAGGCACTTATGGGTGGCATCACGCCGTCCTCGCAGACAGATAATGTCTTCAAGCCTCTCCTTGATTACGAGCTGAACAAGATCGCTAGCTTTTATGAGCTTCAAGAACAAAACATGATGCAGGAACTGGAGGAGCTGGAGGAGCTAGTAAGGTCGAAGGACGAGGAGAGCTTGCCAGCCGCTGACCAACGGTATATGGACGACGACGACGACGATGACGACGATGACGACGATGAAGATGACGAGAGACAAGCTACTTCTCGCACCGGTGACCGAATTCCACCAAGACGGAGCTCGTCGAGTCGCCGACGCTCGAAGTCGAATGGGAGAGCATTTCCCTCAGCTCGTAAGACCCCCATATCTTTATCCACACACATTATTTATCGTAAAAAATCTCGAAGCTGGTGTTTCAGCGACATTATCGCAAGACTCGTCGCAATCTAGGATGCAGCGCCGACACAGCATATCGTCGAGTGAAGACAACGTCGACCTAGAAGCGAGTCTTGCGTCTCTCAGTCAGATACCCGAGGGCTATGCCGTGCAGACCAGCACGGGTGACTTGCGCGGCTCCAGCATGTCACCTAAGCGTCCCAAAGCTGCATTAGCTAATCTCTTTAACTTGGTGAAGCCTACAGGAAGTGTTTCGTCTTCTATTATCGCTCCGGACACGATCTGGACAGCCAAGACGAACTACGCATATGATACCCGTATACTCTTCAAGAGACGCATCACGACTCTGTACAATATGCTGACGTCTTTAAGGGCGTTTGTAGAACTGAACTATTCTGGTTTCCGGAAGATTCTTAAGAAGTACGATTTGTCTTGTTTTTACGAAGTTGTGCAGCCACCTTATTGTTTCTAGGTATGACAAGATCACTTACAGCGAGGCACGTTTGTGTCTTTTCTCATTCAGACTTAGTTTCTGGAGGCTGATATTCTAAGGTAGCTCAAAGATCACTACATGCACGATATTGTCGAGGAAGCCTATCCCTTCCGACAGGAGACAAAGGACCGTATAAATGATGCTATCAGCCGCCTTGTTTCTCTATATGCGAAGTGCATCACCCGTGATGATGTCTCCGCTGCTGTGCGGCAACTTAAGGTGCATCAACGGGAGCATATCGCCTGGGAGCGAGACACTGTATGGCGAACGATGATAAGCCAGGAACGCCGGGGGGAAAGCAATGGGCAGGCTAAAGCTCTTGGCGGTCACCTTGAAGTAGAAGAACGGGCTACGCTGACTATTCCCACTCCTATGGGTCGGCTGAACTTGACTGCCAAGAAAATGTTTTTAGCTGCGGCTGTGATAATCTTTGCCGTTCTCCTAAATGTTCAATCTGTACCCGGCGTCGAGGCCAACAATTGCTTCGCAATTCTCATGTTCAGTACTATTCTCTGGGCGACTGAGGCAAGCATTTCCCTCGTGTTCAAGTGATAAAGTAGCTCAAGGTTTCTGAAGGCCATCCCTTTATTCGTGACATCTATTCTCGTCCCGCTGCTACTTGTCATATTCCGTGTGTTCGTTACTAATGACGAGAAACATGCCCGCCTAAAGGCGCCGGAAGCTACGAAGTAAGTTCGTTTGTTATCGCCGAATGTATTGAGCTAATATAGGCGTAAATAACATCAGGTTCGTCTTTTCGCAGATGTTTTCACCCACAATAATGCTTCTCATAGGAGGCTTTACTATCGCCTCGGCCTTGAGTAAAACCAACATCGACCGAGTTATTATTACGCGGCTTTTGAGTCTGGCTGGAACGAAACCGAGTGTCGTACTTCTTGCTTTTATGGGTGTTTCTTGTTTCGCAAGCATGTGGATAAGGTAAGCGTATTCGTATCGGCCGTGAGATTTGTTCTGATTTCTTGCTAGCAATGTAGCTGCACCGACGCTTTGCTTTACTCTAATTAAAGTGCGTCTAAGCTTTTATATCAAAAATAAAGGAGCACTCATCACGCTTTAGCCAATCCTTAGGAACCTACCTCCGAAAACGTCTTTCGCACCCTGCTTGATTGTAGGCATTTTAGCTTCTCAGAATCTTTCGAGCAATAAACTCACGCCGTTTTCCGTTCAGCTGGGCATCGCTCTTGCTGCAAATATCGGAGGGCAAAGTTCGCCAATTTCCTCGCCGCAGAACCTGATTGCCCTGGACGAGATGGACGAACCTCTTGATTGGGGTCAATGGTTTGCGGTAGCCTTACCCGTGTCGGCGATCTCAATATTGCTAATCTGGGTCCTTCTTCTGACGAGCTATCGGCCTTCTCGAACCGTTGACGGCGAAGGGCTCGTGATCAAAGCAATACGTCCTAACAGAGAGAGATTTACTGCTAAGCAATACTGGGTTACCTTCGTATGTCTAGTAACTATTGGACTATGGTGCGTAGAGAAAAAGCTTGAAGGGTTCGTGGGTGATATGGGCATCATTGCTATCATACCCATAGTCGCGTTCTTCTCGACTGGAGTCCTTAGGAAGGTGGGTTGAAACCATTGTTTCTCAGGAGCTTTGTGTTGAGAGACCATCAGGATGACTTCGAGCAGTTCTTATGGACCATTGTGTTCCTGGCGATGGGTGGCATTGCTCTCGGCAAAGGCGTGTCTAGCTCGGGCTTGCTGAGCTTCGTAGGCGACAGCATTAGAGATCTTGTCGGAGGTCTCTCCTTGCCTGCCGTTGTCATAGTGTTGACCTTGGTTGTTTTGGTAAGGTCTCGTCGCTCTTCCTGTCTATGCAGTGCAGATTTTTGACCTGCCTCGATGCCACTAGGTTATTTCTACTTTCATCAGCCACACGATCGCCAGTGTTCTCCTAGTGCCGATTGCTAAAGAAGTAGCGAGCAATCTCCCAGGAGATCATCAGCGCCTTCTGATATTCTTGACCGGTCTCGTCTGCTCGACGGGCATGGGGATGCCTGTCTCAGGTTTCCCGAACCAGACAGCGTACGTTTTGAATTATGTGCCGTTGTATTGTGTGCATCGTGTCGCTCAAACTGTACTTTATTTACCAGCGCAACGCAAGAAGACGACATGGGTCAGTTATATCTGTCGAACGTCGACTTCCTCAAAAATGGCGTACCCGCAAGCATCATCGCGGCTATTGTCAGTACCCTCAACTAGATCCCCAAAACTATAACTTTAACCGAGCAATTGATTTGTGCGCGTAGGTCGTCGCGACTGTGGGTTTCGCTTTGATGCTTGCTATCGGGTGAGTCTCGAACACGTGGGCTCCGTTTAAACCCTACTGAAACCTGATCTCAAATTTATAGATTATGAGAAACGATCAAAGTCGGATGAGCATCGTGTTGGGTTTACACATCTTGAGGAATGCCGGGAATATATCAACTACAGTGCTACTAATATAACCATTCCTGATAGTATAGAAATGACTTAGAGTTATTATTTTTCTCTGTTCCTGTGAAGTCATCTGGGAAAGGTCAGTAGACTCGAAGGGCTTGCGAACCAAATGCTTTGCCTAACGACGAAGCATAGACCTGCAATATACCTCGCTGGCTTTTGTAACTATGTGTGACGTAGCGTTTCATTTAGGCTTCCGAGCGTAACATTATCCTCGCTTTCGAATGAACTTCGTTTGCTTGAAACCGTTTCAACTTGAATGTAGCCTTGAAAGGTATCTTTATACAAGGGCAAGAAGCTCAGGTAGTACAAACAACATACATGTGGTGATTGTACCAGACATATGGGCGGTGAGATGAACAAAGGAAAGTTACAATCAAAATCGTGAAGGCCCGTGAAGTCGTTACTTGTCGTTAAAATAAATAGGGATACGATCATCATCAGTACGAGAAGCGATAAGTAAAGAAGGCAGATGAGAGATGTACGTTAAATGAACACGTTACAGTCATTAACGAATGGGCGAACAGAACTGCACAGGAGTAAATGAGGCGGAGATGAGCAATGATTTGACAATTTTCAAGAGGGAAAAAAAGGAATTGAGAGTAGGAAGCGGACTCGAGGAGCGAGAAGCATATCGGCATGAATTGTTCTTCCTGAGAGCATAATCAACCGTGAGCGCTAATAGAAGCCGCACGCGAGCAGAGGTCTCAACGCATCGTGAAAAGTTAGAAATGGCTGTCAGGGTGGAGCGAGATTTGTGATGTGACAGACATTAAAGAGCACGCCTAGGTAAGTTGATGAAGATTGGGGAAATGGAAAATCATCAAGAAAGATAGCGATACTACCCTCCCAAGATAGACAAGAGCGCGAATCGACCGGCTTCAAGGTTTCTTCCCCGCCAGACGCTTCAGTAACGTAGAAAGGACAACGGCGCAAACGCCGACACCGACCATGAGGACGTATGACGGAATTCCGCTTTCAAGGGGATCCCATTCCACGCTTGTGAAAACCTGTCGCCACTCGCGCTTACGAGCAGGGGGAGTTTCGCAAGGTTCAGGACATGGATCGTCCGGGTCGATGATAGGCGATCCACTCGGTTGCGATGCTAGTGTAAACGGCGATGGCGTGCCTTGTAAATCGGCAGTATTTTTGACTTGTACAGACGTCGAGTCCAATATAGGTGCAATATTCTCCGGGAGTTCTGTACACCCTGCTTGTACAGACCTAGATTCTGTCGAAGGTAGGGAAGACGGTGTGGCGTCAGTCTCGACCGCTTGAGACTGGTGAGTGTTCCTTTCCTGCTCCGCTTCCCTACGCTCCAGATCATCCAGTTTCTTCTCGACCTCAGCAAGCCTTGCTGTGAAGAATGCGACGAGCCTTTTCAGATTTTCAGCTTCCTCACCTGACTCGCCGGAGTTCTGCTGAACCGGGTCATGGGACTCTGGTTCGGAATCGACCTGGACCCCCTGCTCTCGTTTCGCAACAGGTTTCAACAGAACCGCAGCCAATTTACTAGGACTCGACGGAGTCGGGGAGGACGCACCCGACTTGGGAGGCGTAGGCAGGGGCCTTGAAGGCAATGGACGCGAGAAGATGTCCTTTATATGCACCTTCGCGTTCGCGTCCCCAATAGTGCCAGATGATATTCCTTTTCCGCTGCCATTTCTAGACGAGCTCTCGGGGTGTGCGAAATATTCGGCATCTGCGCTCTGGCTCTCGCAGGTGTTCTCAGGAGAGATGTGCTTAACAGTCTCGCCTGCGTTCATATCAATGTCTTCCCAAGCTTTCGCACCCCAGTTGTGCGATGACGCAGTGAGAAGTTCTTCGACAGATGGCTCTGCCTCTGGACTTGCTGCCTCGGTACCAACTGTGACTTCATGCACGATTTCCATGGGTGGTACTACAGGCTCGCGAATGATACGACGCTTCGTCGTAGCACGCGTCTTATGGTCCTCAACATCGCTAGCCTCCGACCCGCTGGCGAACGCCGCTTCATCATCCGCCCACGCGCCCGGGATGCTATACAAATCCCCCTCACTTGTGGAGCTTCCGTGGTTGCTGAGGCCAGAGCCAGAACTCGAAGTGCGCTCAAGGCTCGCGACTAGTCCCCGCACGCGCCCTTTCCTGTTGGTGCCCTTGTTGTCGGGTGTGATCTCCTGAGATCCGAAAACGTCGTCGATGGAAGACGAGGATGAATTATATAGCAACTTGCTATAAGGGGAGTTGGGAGCACTCTCGCCAGCATCGTCGGAATCAAAGCCCCAGATACGTCCTTTCAGAACGTTCTGGCGCAGGTTGCGAGACGCGTTCAGAAGCGCTTCGCGCCAGAGATTGTTGATCCCCATTCTACAGCAAGAGAAATTTAATACACAATTACTTATGATATGCTCTTGCAATGACTCACGATTCCAGATCCTGCTCATTAAGACGAAGAAAGGCTCGTCCATTCAGACGTGCTTCCTTCACGAACGCAGCAACATCTTTCGCAACAGGAAGAGGCAGAGGCAAGACTTCCCCTGATCTCACGCGCAGCGCAGTAATCAGATAGGAAGCTAGCTGCGAAGTAGTCCATACTCGCGGGTTCGAGGGCAGATCATCGACTTTAACGGGAGAAGAAGGAGGGGGCGTCGGTGCACTAGGAAGGGTATCGGCCCTCCTCGTCCTGTGCGACGGAAAACGAAAATCTTCCGAGCTGGAATAGCCATGCCTTTCTCTACGCTCTTTCTGAGGAGACTCCAGAGAAGGGGGAATAGGGAGAGGCCTTGGAGAAGATTGAGCTAGATCAGACTTTGTAAAGTGTCGCTTCGAGCTGGGACTCGGGGTGGTTGGAACATAGGAATGTTGGGGGGACGCGGTTTGTCCGGAAGAGTTTGAGCGCGTCAAAACACCATTACTCGTGGTCTTCACTGCATACGGGAAATTTCCGTGATTTGTTGAAGGAAAAGGGCGCGATTGCAAACTGCCTCGTTTGTTGTGTTCATCAGGGATCGGTAACGGTCTTTTCTGAGGAGATGTCGTCGTCATATCGGAGTCGTGAAATAGATAACAGTCTCAGAGCCCCTGTCGATAGTCTAAAATAACCCTCGCGCCTTGAAGCTTGAAGACGAGTCCGACGTCGACGTCGAGAGGAAAGAGAGCGTCGTGCCCAAGTCGTGCCCATGCCCCTGAGCATGTATGCATGACCTCATCACTTACATAACACTCTGTCCCTCACTGCCATGTCTTCAATCGCCGGGCCGTCGAAATCAACGCTAAATCCATATCAGCCCTTTCCTACGACCCAGTCTAAGGTATTTCTTATAAAAGCGGAGACATGCATCGACCTTTCTAATTATTTTCAGCAGAACGAGCGCCTCAAGTTTTCATCGGCGCATCCATTCACTCCTGCTTTCGTCGAATCGCGTCTCAGCAAATCCAAGAACCTCGATCCAAAAGCCCTCTATGACAGCAGAATCAGAGGTCGCGGTATCCTGCTTGAGAATCCAGCGCGGGATAGCAGGTTGAAGAAAGAAAGCGACGAGAAGAAGGCACGACGTTTCAAGGAGAAAGATAAAGGAAAACGTTGTGCTATTGGCAGGAAAGAGGTAGCATTGAAGGGATTATGGAAGTTGGAGGAGGATCAGAAAAAGTGTGTATTGCTTTCGCTATCCTTTCCGTACAACCCATTAAAGCCGCGTTTAGATACGAACTCTTCGTTCCTCTCCATCACTTATGGCTAGGCTACATGTCTGAGCTACTTGGTCTCAGTCAACTTCCTACGCCGTTGCCCTCCAACCCTACAATGCCCAGCTCTGCAGCCATACATGGCAAGCTTGTGAAAGCGGACTTCCATGGCTCCATTATCACTGGTATTTGCGCAAATTCTATATCAGTCATTCGATCATTCGCCTGACTCTGGTGTACAGTTAAACAGGCCAGGAACCCTTGTCTTGTAGGATTATCAGGGATAGTCATACACGAGACGGAAAATGCATTCAAGGTGATTACCACCCGGAATCAAGTGAAGCGTAAGTGTTGCGCTACATGATAAGTAAAGGTTGCAAGCTTTGAGCCTTTTCTCTGCCCTACAGTCGTTCCAAAGCAGGGCGCCATCTTCTCTTTCAGAATTCCACTTTATGACGTGCGTGCCCTCGTCCCTGCTTTACCGTCTGAGCAGGACGGTAGGGGTGATGATAGACCAAGTTCAAAGGCTACTGATTTCGACTCAATACCTCAAATGCAATTCGAGTTGTACGGGAATCAGTTCAGGTTCCGTGCAGCAGAGCGCGCCGGCCGGAAATTCAAAGCAAAAGAGACAATCGAACTCTAAAGGTTGGGTTCGTTTAAAAAATGCCAGTCATCGTCACTTAGCCAGTGCGATCACTTTAAAGCGGTCCGATGAGGATCTACCGTCGTTGGTCAATTTGTGTTTAACATTTGGGACCAGCTTTTGCAAGGGGTTCAGAAAATTGAGACGAGTCGGATTCTCGCTCACCTGATTCTTATATGTTAAAGGTGCGCGAATGGCGCAATTTCCTCGGTAGTTATCGTTGAAGGATGCTCGAAGTCGGAACATCGGACAAGCGGCGAAGTGGTGTAGAGCTTGGTACAAGCAAGGTTTAGAGATGAAGGCGTGGCTAGGCCTCAGCAGCTGCCATCTCAAACCCATATGCGCAGAATAAATTTCACGACATGTCCTAGGGAATCTATAAAACGATGAGATAGAGGCCATCATTGTTTCTTCTCAGTCCTTCCGAAAGCTCTCGATGCTATCTTGGCCCGCGTCGTCTGTCGTATCTTATTTTCACTTTCATTGGAAGTATTGTTGACGTTATCGCGAATGGAATGTGAAGAAGGATGGAATATGAAGAAGGAGTATTCATACTTGTGAACTATGAAACAAGCTTTTCTTCCTTATTTGGCAGCGATGATCACTTACGTGGTTTGTCATCCACCTGTATTTAGCGGAGTGGGTGGCTGGACTAACGCGCGCTCAAAGTCAACGCGCCGTTCCTTCCCATATACCATGGCGGACATTACTCAGACAGACGTTTCGCGTCCTTCGGCACTTCCGACTGCCCGCCTTCGTCCTTCAGCAGCACAGGCGCAGTCTTCTGTCGATCAAAACTCTGACGAGTTCCTCGATTTCGTCGAAGAAGAATGGAACAAAAAAGTTGACGTCGAGGTCGAGACGCTCGTCGACGGCATGGTGGACATCGTAAACCTCGCATCTGTGCGCGTTCTTTCCGCCTTCGCATTGAATGCACGGAGAGTTCTGATACCGGGCATGATTACAGATTCGGGACAAGGACAAGTTCAGCATCGCTCAGGAGTCTTTTCAAGCCCAATGCCGCGCCGAGTCGATGGTTCGCGCGGCTCATTCTTTGCTCTCCATTACACACTCCATGAAGCTCCTTCTCCTTCTCTCCGACGAATCGCAGATTGCTCAGCAACGCGACAGTGCGCTGAAGGAAGCAAGGTCAGACGCGGAGGATGCGAAGAATAAAGTTGCAGAACTTTTGAATGAGTTGCTCGGAAGCGCGAAGGAAGGAACGACACAGGTCCCTTCCTCAGCGGAGGATATTGGCAGCTGATCCTGGTTCTTATTATCTGAACGGCATTGACCAAACTCCATCACCGTGTCCGCTACATACGGCTTTTACAAAGATTTCTCAAGCGCAATCAGCTCCGTAAGCTTTGTTCCCTCCAAAGCTTCCACCTTATCTGTAGGCGCTGGAACGAGTGGTCCTCGTACCCTTCCTGATCCATATCCAAATTCCTTCGTCACAATAGCTTTCAGACCTGAAATCCCTCCTATTTTCTTCACGAACCAATCTCCGTGAACAAGAAGCGCTTGAATCCTCAGTGCTTCCTCCGTCTTTCCTTCCTTCCACAGAGCATACAGCTTGGTATGTACCTTCGGGAGGACGTTAATAATCGCTCCAATGATACCTGCACTGCCGACTAAAAGCCCCGGGGCAAACACGTCCGAAGCGCCGGGAAATACGACGAACTCCAATGGAGAGAAGGTGGACGTTAGACGGTGGATTTTGCCGAGGTTATTATCGGATAGCTTCGTCCCGACGATATTGGGATGCGTAGCAAGGACCGCAATGGTGTCCGAATCAATGTCGATTCCCGCAGTGACGACGGGGAAGTTATAGATCATGACAGGAATAGGGGATCCGTCTGCAACCTTTATTCTCGATGAGCAGCTGCGTCTCGGCATGGTTCTACGTCGTATACTCACCGACCGGTGGAAGAGGATGATATTCTCTTTTGTCATTTGCGGGAGCCACGTCGATGGCGTTAGAACGAGCGCATGCGACGCACCTGCGTCGCGCGCCTCTTTGCATAGCTCTATCGTTTCACGCGTCGACTGCGCACCGGTCCCTGCAACGACAACGACGTCTCTGAAGCCGTTGGCGTCGAGCGTCTCGCGCGTGGTGCGAAGCGTGAGCGATCTCTCGGTATGTGAGAGGTGCTGCGCCTCGCCGTTTGAACCCTGGACGAGAATACCGGTCACGCCGCCCTGATAGCAAAGGAAGAAATATTTTTGATTGATTATAGCAGCAGATGTAGCAGAAAAAGATAGCACGAATGAGACAATGATCTCTAGCTCGATTGAGAACGAAATTACACACTTTCGCGAGGCGGAGCACATGGGTTTTGATAGCAGGGATGTCAAGCTCATCGTTCTCGTCAAAGAACACGACGGCGGGGACATAGACACCTGGGGGCGGAGGTGCAGACCTAGTCATCGTGATTAGGGATCTATGAGCAGCAGACTATTTCTTGAATTAAATCTAAGTGTGCTAACGCTGAAAAATGAAGGCTTTCATCATCACCTTCGTGGTCTTGACTTAGACGCGATCTGGACAGAGCGGCGAGTTGTGAGAGGTTGCAAATTGCAGTCAGGGTACACACGCACACGACAAGATGTAATCAGCGATCAGCATTGTGTAGATAAGATAAGATTGTCTGGGAAGTCAGGCTCGATAAAAATAGCGCATCGTCTCTATGCCGCATCTGACATCCTCATTGTTATTGGTCGCGTTGGTCTTACCAAGGAAGCCCGAAATTCTTAAAATCAACGACAACGATTCAACAGTCGTCATAAGTTTCTCTTTCCACTCGTCGAAACACGAACTTAGGATACACTCCGATATATTGCTCGAGTCTCGCCACTTCCAGTCACGCCACTTCCAGTCATACATGAGAACGACACACAGGGTGTCCTGAATTTTTTTAAACATCGGATCTTGAAGCAAAGTATCCCAAATACTGCTCACCATTCTGTCGCATAAAGAACCCCGAAAGTTCGCTTCGCTTGTGTTGAAAAGAAGGCATTCCACGACAGGAGCACTTCTGGAGAAAATATTTTATATGTGTAGTTCATAACGTTCTCTTACTTCTGAATATTTGTCGAAATGAAGAGACAAAGACCGGACTCAGAATCGTTGGCGCTGTAAGCTGAAATTACACATGTAAGCTTGAACGACAAATCACATGCAAAAGCGGCCGGCATCCATCTTCCCTAAATTCCATCGACATCAATGTCCCCGCTTCTTCCTCTCATTTTCTCCGCTGCCATGTCTGGCCTCAAGATTGAAGGCTTCAAGGTAAGCAACACTCGGGCAGGGGTTCTCACGTATATCAGTTGATTTTATTCTTTTCACCTAGTCGTCCAACGTCCTCGGCGCGCTCGGTGCTGCATTCGAGCACCTCAGCGAGGCGGAGAAGAAGGCACAGATCAAGAAGGTGCGCATTGCACTTTCTGGCTATCGTTATCATTATAAGAGATTAAAGCTCTGGGTACGTGCCAGGCCAATGGCATCTTCGAGCTGCGCATCAAGAATGATGAAGACAAGGAGGCCGTGTGGACGATCGACATGAAGAAAACGGGCACGGTCTACGCGGGCCCAGCAAAGTCCAAGCCGGACGTTACTATCATTCTCTCCGATGATACGTTTACCTCGCTCGCCGATGGCAAGGTGCGTACAGCTTTCTGTGCCTTGTTGGCTTCTGCTCTGTTCTTCCACATTTTCACCTCTCCACTCCGCGGACGCAGACTAATTTATTGTAACAACTATCGGTATGGACGCGCTAATCCGGATTATTTCTTGTACAGCTCGATGGCCAGAAGGCGTTCATGACCGGCAAGCTGAAGACGAGAGGCAATATGATGCTTGCGACAAAGCTCGACGGAGTTCTGAAAGCAAGTTCGGCCCACTGTTCTCGCTCTTATTACGCTGCTGACTCTTGCTTCTTGTAATGCTTAGTCCGCGAAGACCAAAGCCAAGCTTTAGATGCTCACTACTGCTGGCCGTTTCTGTTGTCCGGTTCATTGTTTTCTGTACATACCTTAGTTTCTGTATTTACCCTGGCTGTATGGATACATGTAATACACTCAGGCTGTCGCCAGAGTATTGCAACCTTATACGCGCGAAATGCGATGGAACTCTCTTGTACTTTCAAAGGTAATGGTATGCATCAAGGATATTTTACAGACATACGCTTCAACATGAAAATATATTAGATACATACGAAAGAAACGAAGAGCATACAAAATACAGCGAGACGTAAAGGTCATGACATTGAACAGAAAAATGAAAGGGAGGTATGATGGACATAAGGGGAGGCCAGAAAGGCCAGCCCTCAAAATATTCCGCTCAGCATGTTTTCGAGATCCCATGCACATGCACCATCCAAACCCATAGTCTGAGTTGCTGCCGAACCCAAGCTGGCCGAGGACGAAGACGACGAGGCAGCATCAGTCGCAAGAGCTGGACCGCCCGCGAAATCAGAGAAAGCGGATGCTATCTCCAGCGACGCGAAGTCGAAGCGGTCGATCTGCAGTCCCAGCGCGTTGTCGAGCTCTGCGAGAGAAAATGAGAAATCGGTTTCGGGGATGGGCGCTGGCGCGGATGTCGATTGCAAAGAAAGGGAAGAGGTGGAGTCCGACGCTGACCATTCCCAGTCGAGGGGGAATGTGGTAGGGTCGGGCGCGGAGAAGAAAAGGGAGGGGGAGAGCTCTGATGAGGGCCCGAAAGAGTTGAGGAAGTCGGATCCCTCGGGGAGGTGGGTGAAGGTGTATTGCGGGGCTATTGGTGCTTCATCGTTTTTGAGGAGCTGAAGAGAATTTGATTAGACACAAGATTAAGAAAAACAATGACGAGCAGCATACAATGGACATGTCAGAAGACGGCGTCAGCGTAGGAGACGCGCTGTCTTTGCTCGACGGCGGAGGCGACGCGTATGTCAGCGTTGGGGATACCGGAGACACTACGTCAGGGCTCGACGGCGGCAGCGGACACGGTGAAATCGTCGTCTTTGTCTCTGTCACCTTGGGCTTTCTCGATCGCGGCGCGCGCACCCTCTTCTTCACCGCAACCTCCCGCTCGATGCCCAGCGCCGCCTCCGTCTCGCAGCGCAGCTTCTCCTCGTCCGCCATGCGATAGAAGCGCGCGCGGACCGGCGCCGCCTCCGCGTGCCACATCTTGCCGATTATGCACGAGACGTCGTTCTGGTGCAGCCCCGCCGGGAGCAGCTGGTGTGCGATGACGTGCGAGCGGTAGAGGATGAACGCGTTGGCTGGTTTCTTCTTCTTCTTCGGCGAAAGGGTCGCGGTAGCAGACGAGTGGCCCGCAGCTGGTACTCGCTTGCGGGGAGAGACTGTGCCGGCTGGACGCGAGAGGTCATCCCGAGTCGATTGTCCTGCAGCGCATGTAAGCAAGTGGACAAGCTATTCGATCCAGACGAAGGAACGTACCTGGCGTCTGCGGTGAAAAATTGCGGATTGCGGGCATCGTATAAGACGCAGTATCTGGGAGGTATCTGGGAAGAGCTAGTAGGATACATCTTTCCGGGACGCATAACGAGCTTTTGTATGTGCAGGACGCGGGAGAGAAGCAACTCAGCTGCAGCAGAGGATGGTTGCCTGAAAAGGAAAAACCTGCGCTATAAGCACATCGTGTTTTGCTCCCGACGGAAAAGGAAATTCCCTCGATGCAAGTCACATCTATTCAGGCATTGTTCGGGACTCTCATTGTACGCGTGAAGAGATAAGGTTGACAGTGGCAAAGATATGTCGCTGATTTTATGGATTTGGATTGAGATTAATGTCACACTAGATTTCATATTTCAATGTCGTGGATACACAGTCAACATAAAACAAAATGCCTTGGATATGCATCTGAGGTCTACCAGCGTCATCAAAGAGAAATCGAACATTCAGATACTTTCTTTCACAAATTAGCATAGTTGAGATCAATTGAGCACGAGTCCACCATCGACAGAGATAGCTTGCCCTGTAGGAAAGTAAATTAGGTCTTAGTCATTAAATGACGTTCCTCAAAAGATCTTGCCGTTGATAAAATGCGCTTCTGGCTTGGCTAAATATGAGACGATGCTGGCGACGACGTCGGGGTACGCGTCCGGTATGTCTGGAGGTACACCGCACAGCTATAGCAAATATAGTTCAGTAAAGGGAAACCGGACTGGAGGCAGCGAAGGCAAGGCAGACCGATTTGAGAGCTTGAAAGGCTTCATCACTGACACCAGGCGGCCGAGCTTGTCAATCACCACAGGTGAATACATGCGCAGAACAGAAAGTTAGTGGACAACAGACTGAGTGGGGTGACGATTCCTCCGGGTGCGTATGCGTTTACTGTGATACCATACCTGCGAAGCTCGATTGCTAAGCCTCCGAGAATAATCAGTAGCATCCAAAGAGTCAACTGAGAATCAACGCATTGTTGTAACAATAGATAGGCGTACAGGCAGCTTGTGTGACAGCCCTAACTGCAAATTTAGACGCAGAGTATGCCGACATGTACGGCGCGGCTTGGAACAACCGGATTGTTTCAACATGTTTATTATGCGCGTTCTGGAGTGCCTTCACACACCTTGTTTTCCGGCTGCAGAGGTGGCACCTTACACACGCGATTTGATAATTTAGATTTCTTTAGGGGACGAAAATACTGAGAAAGTATACCGATTAATCGCCCCGCTCGGCCTTGCTTGATCATTTGGAGGGCCGCGTGCTTATAGCATAAAAACACACCGCGGGCGTTGGTGGCATACATTTCATCAAACAGTTGCACGGTGCCTAAGATAATGAGAAACGAGAGTATTTGTAACATTGATACCGCCAATGTAATGGAGAGAGCAATGTGTACTTTCGATGAAGCTAGAAACCGCCGAAATTCCGGCATTAGCGACCATCTGGCGCGAGATTGAATCAGAGATCAACATCGTTGTTATCTACGAGAAACAAGACTACTCACGACGTCTAAACCTCCGAGCTCCTGGACTGTCTTGTCGATCATGGAAATAACATCGGGTTCTAATGACATATCCCCTGGGACTGCTAGTGCGCGCCGTCCTTTCTGCTGCAGCTCCGCAACTAAAACATCGAGCTCCGAGGCTTTTGAGGGAATGTCGTTGACGGCGACGTCGAAGCCGTCGTCCGCAAGTCGGTGAGCTATGCTGTATCCAATACCTCGCGCTGCACCGGTCACTAGCACCACGCGGGGGGTGTAAGTACTATGGGATACCGCAGGCGCAGAGTTATCGTTCAGATTCGTCGGGAGTTGCAAAGACATGGTGAGGGTAGTGACGGGAGAACGAAGTAAGTTCGTTGGAGGTTCCGCTTAAGAGCTATCGTGATTGTGGCAGAAGGGCGTGTTACGGGTTGTTTTCGAAAGCGGTATAGCGTGGATTCATGATCAAGGACGGAACCGTAGTCCGAGCTAGGGAGGTTTGAATTGAATTGATAAATGCATGATATCAGAGTATACATAGCTACCTGCCGCGTCGGCCGACGTCCACCAGATCGTAACCACGATCTCGAGGCGCTTCAATGTAAGTATTTTTTTTCTCCCAGTGGTCATGTTGTTGAGTGCTTGTATCGGCGGATGAAGTGGCTGGAGAGGGCGACGACTTTGGTTGTCACTTAGGACGCGGATCAAAGTCGCAACTAAAATGGCAAAAAGAGATCGACGGGAGAGAAAGCTTCCGCGTGACGTCACGCGTTGGGCGCGACCGCTCAGCTAAGCAAGCAGAGTGTGGTCTACTCTAACTCTAACTCGATACACAAAATAATGAGTGCAAACGTTACCTGGTATGTTTTATATATCATGTACTTTCACGAGTACTCATATACACCTGCAAGTCCCGTATGCTCTCGCCAAGTTCCAGAACGAGACATCAACCAGCATCTCGACAATGGCTGCGGCGCAGACTCGGAAGCAGGTCCTTCGTCTGCCCCTTCTTCGTCCAACCGATCCAACACCTTCAAAACATCTTCGACACCGTCTCAGAAAGGCGCCGGAGTCAAAGCATCAAAGAAACACATGCAGCCGAGCACACCGCTTGCGCCGATATTCAGCAAGCCCGGCAGCAGCAGCTTACAATCTCCTTCGAACGCTCCAAGCCCGTCTTTGCCCAATGTCGTGCGTCCATCCGCGGCCAAGAGATCCGCAGCCAACTTCAGCTCTCAATCCTCTTCGAACCCGAGCAAACGCGCTAAGCTGACCTCGTCGAACCTGGAGAATGCGCAACCTCTTCCGGAGCGCCTGCGCCCGCAATCGCTCGAGGACTTCGTCGGCCAGGCCCATCTCACAGGCCCGGACTCGCTTCTTATGAACCTCCTAGACTCGGGCTCAAGCATGGGGAGCGTCATCTTTTGGGGTCCGCCTGGGTGCGGAAAGACAACGCTCGCGCGCTTGTTGGCGAAGAAGTCGGGCTCCGCGTTCAAGGAACTGAGCGCGACAAACGTCGGAATAAAAGAGGTCAGGGACGTGTTTGAAGAGGCCAAGGGAGCACTGACGATGACTGGAAGGTGAGAGGTAGTTCGTTCGGGACGCGACTCAATTTTGATTCGCATAGGAAAACTATTTTATTTCTGGACGAAGTCCATCGGTTCAACAGAGCGCAACAGGACATATTCCTGCCGTATGTTGAGCAAGGGCATATACAGGCTCGTACTTGAAGGAGCTACATGTTCAGATTGACTAACACTACTACTCTAGCTCATCGGCGCGACAACTGAAAATCCGTCCTTCAAAATCAATGGCGCCTTGTTGAGTCGTTGCCGGTGAGTAGATTTTCCCGCTGCTTATCAAGAAATTCATAAATCATGGTTCTTTAGCGTCTTTGTACTGGAGCGTCTTACAGATGACGACATTAAGCAAATCATAGCGCGTGCAGTCTCCCGCGCCTCGTCGATCAATGAAGATACAGACAACAGAATCGATCTTTCCGACGATGTGCCGGTCTCCTCAGCTGGTCCGAGCATCGACGCTCCCAGCTCTTCTCAGCTTGGCTCGTCACAAGCATCGACGTCGATGCCCCCACCCGCTACACCAGCACTCCTTCCCTTCCCCGCGTACCCGCACATCACCCCGCAGGTCCTCTCCGCTCTCGTCTCCCTCTCAACGGGGGACGCGCGCACTGCGCTCTCGCTCCTCGCGCTCGTGCTCTCCTCGCCTCGTTCGACGCCCACGCCCCTGCTGCTCGACGCGCTGCGGCGCAGCGTGATCGCGGGCTACGACCGCACGGGCGATACGCACTACGACCTCATCAGCGCGCTGCACAAGAGCGTGCGCGGCGGCGCGGGCAGCGCCGCACTGTACTGGCTCGCGCGCATGCTGCGCGGCGGCGAGGACCCGCTGTTCGTCGCGCGCCGGATGGTCGTGTGCGCGAGCGAGGACATCGGGCTTGCGGACCCGCGCGCGCTGCCGCTCGTGAGCTCCTCTTTTCTTCGTTCAAAAAGGACTGCGCCGTGAGGTGGCATATTGACGCGCGGCCCCGTAGGCGATGGCGACGTACCAGGCATGCCAGGTCATCGGCATGCCGGAGTGCCGCATCAATCTCGCGCACCTCGTGTCGTACCTCGCCGAGGCGCCCAAGTCGACACGCTCGTACATGGGGTACAAGCGCGCGGAGGCCGCCGCGGAGCAGGACATGACGCTCCCCGTGCCGCTGGGCATCCGCAACGCACCGACGCGCCTCATGGAGGAGCTCGGCTACTCGGAGGGGTACAGGTACAATCCGGACTACGCGTAAGTGTCTGAATTACGTTTGCTTCCTTTCAGAAGAAGTACACTCTGTCACCACAGAACTGATTATCTTCCTATCTCTGTTTCTGTACAGACATCCGGTACACAACCAATTTCTACCGGATACGCTCAAAGACGAGACCTTCCTGCTTAAGGAAGGCGACATTTCTGACAAGACGTGGAGCGAGGAGGCACTGAAAGTATGGGAGAGAGAACAGAATGGAGGGAAAGAGTGGGCGGGGAGGAGACAGCGGCAAGATAACAGGCAGGGACAAGGGTGCAAGCGCACAGGGCCCATGGTTGACAGCGAAACTGAAGATGAATTCGGGGACGAAGACCTCGAGAATGTGGCTTTTTGAAGACAGGAATTGGCATATATTTAGTTTTGTATATTAACAGTACGCTGTCCTGATTTTTCTCGTATCTTATGCAGACGCTCATTTGGCTAAAAAATATTTGGACAAGTTCGATTTTTTTAGGAAACAAAGGAAATGAGATGAAATAGCAATATAGAAATATAACAAAGCAAAGCGGCAACGAGAGCTTACAAAGTAAGGGGAGATAAATAGCAAATATGCAATTTTCATAGCTATCCAGAGTCCAGAGTCAAACGTATATTCAGTTTTGGCCGACAGGCGAACCAGTCGTCGTCGGCGAGCTCGGCAAAGGCGAAGGCGAAGGCGCGGGCGAGTGCATCAATCCGCCTGGCTCCCGCCCGGGCTCCAAACCATCATCGATCGCGGGGAAGTACAGCCCGAGGGCGTTGAGCGGCCACGCAGGGAAGTTGTTCGTGCCCGCGTAGGGCGCAAGGGAGAGCGACGACGTGAGAACGGGAGCAAACCACTCGTCGGCGAGCGAGTTGGGCCCCGGCTCGGAATAGAGCGCGGGGTCGCCGCCGTTTTCGGAATAGAGTGCGGAGAAGCCGTCCTCGGCGTAGCGCGCGGGGAAGTCGTCCGCGGGGTAATCGTCGAATTCTGCGTCGAGCCCGGAACGGGGGAAGGGGGGCGGGAGGTGCAGCGTGGTCGTAGGCGTGGTCGTAGGCGACGTGTCGAGCATGGGCAGTTCGCGGAAGCTCAGCTGTAGGGGGGCTGCGTCAGGCACGTTCAGAGGGAAGGGAAGCGAGCGGCTCACGCGCGGCGTAGGCGGCATCTCGAGTTCCAGACTCGACAAAGCGGGCGAAGGCGGGCAGGACGGGGGCGGGGTAAACGTCAGTACGGGCGTCGCCGCTCTGCTCAGCTCGGGGGTTGTCGGCGGCGTCCACTTCCAGAGCAACGCGCTGCATCCTTTCATCCCTGTTCCCAGTTCCTCCGCCTCGTGCTGGAGCCTTCTTTCTAAGTCGTCAGCGCTCCACATCTTTTCCTGGTAATGTCTGGCTCCGACGGGCACCGAAGGGACGCGTCTTTGGATATAGAGGCCTTTGAAAGCAGCTTCGAGCTGGCCATGAGGGCATGGTTCAAATAGCCTGCAGCACTGGTCAGCAAAAGTGCAAAGCTATCAATATAAGTTGAAAACATACTGGTGTTATGGTAATGGACGCGCACGGAAGCAAACTTGGACATCGCAGATATCGTCGAGTGCAGCAAAGGAGACGGGGTGTTTTGAGGTTGGCGGCATAATGGCTCGTTTCGTGGCCTGCTTTTCTACCCAAAGGCAACGCGGAACACGGTCGCTGGTTCTAAGTACGGGATGCCTAAAAAGGAGCTCAATAGAGGCGCTGGTCGAGCGCACCCCGTCCAAAAGCGGTAAAACACTGCGCTATAATCACATCGTATCTTGTCAGCTTTGCATTCCACGAGTAAAGTCGATCGCAGACAAAGGGCACTGTTATCGGATACATTATAAGTACGCGTCGTGGCAAAGTTGGCTAATGGACGAGATAAATTGAATTAAGTAGTAGATGAACACCATACTATACATCCCGGCGTTAATTAAACTGAGTTGTGGTATGATCACTGGGGCGAGTTCGAAAACACAAAGAGAGGGAATCTACGTAGAGTGAGGAGAGACCATAAAGTAGAGGAGGAAAAAACGACGAGCACGAAACATGCAAAGTCTCAAAATACACTGCCGAAAAGACCCTTTGATCGTCGCGTTGGCTGAGCATCCTTTCGCAAGCTCGAAAGGCTGTTGAGCTGCTTCATGATCTGACCGAAACTGAATATGAGTAAACAATAAACAATGACGAAGAGAAGGCGAGTCCCACCTCCTCGAGCTTGTCTTTACGTTCCTGGAGGTCGAGATGCCGCCGGATGGCAGGGTTTTCCCGCGCAAAAGCGGTGATTTCTTCGCGGTCAAGATTATAAATGAGTCGTGAATCTATCTCCCGGGGGAACTGGAGGAAGTTATACAAAATGATTAGATTATTCATTTTGTAAGGTGCTACGAGCTTACCTGGTAGAAGAAATGGTCCAGCAGTTCGATGTTGATGAACATTGCTGATGTGTACGCTAGTTTATCTGCAACGACGTCCAAAAACGCCTCGGGGCATAATGCTTTGTTGTTCGAACCACCTTTACAGCGCTTCGATTTAAGTGTTGAGAGGCGCAGCTTGAGGATACCGACTCGATCAGCGTATAAAAGCGCGCGCTTTGCTGAAAATAACTAGGATCAGCAGGAGATGGGAAAGCCTGTAGGCAGCTACATACCGTCAATCATCTGCGCAGGATTGTACCGATAGTTGAGCTCTTCTTCGAGCTCGGGAGATGCGTCCCCTTCCTGGCTCGTAAGTTTCCGTGCCTTCCTCTCCTTCTCTTTCTCCTCAAGGGTTCGCATGTAACCCATCAGATTATTCAGTCTTCGGTTCCCGCCGACCCGCTGTTTGATATCCTTCAGCTTGCCCTCGCACATATCTATCTCTTTCTCGACTCCTTCAACCGACTTCCCGCGGCCGAGCTCCCACTCACGCGCGTCGTCCACCTCGATCTCGTATTTGTACGGTTTAATGCAGTTTTCGACCTGGTCCGCCGTCACGCCGATGCGGTCGCGCAGGATCGCGTGGCTGAATTCGATGATGCGCTCCACCGCGCGCGGGTGGTGCGAGAACGGCTCACCCGCGGCGATGCTGTCAATCATCGCACGCAGCCCGTCTGCGACGAGCAGCGTCGCATCGCGCCCGACACCCGACTTCGTCAGCAGTGACGATGCCGCCTCGAGCTTGTAGCGCCAGTAGGGTTCGAGGTTTTCCGGCTTCACCTTCGGATCCGCTGCAAGTGCGGTGAGCTCCCGCGCGCGAACGTCCGACCAATAGAGCTGCTCCATAATCTCCATCACCTTTTCATTCAGCATATCCTTCAGCCGTGCGCGGAGCTGCGGGCGCGCGAATTGAGCAGTGTAATCTCGGAATCGGGCTTTCAGCGCATCGACAGTCTCGGCGACATATGATTCCGCCGTTATCCGACGGTCGTTATACTGTACTTTAAATTGATAAGTCGCTTCCTCGAGCTCAAGTTGTGCCGCGTTCGTGATGCCGTGGAGAGAAGATGCCATAGACGACTCGAGCACTTGCATCAATCTGCGCTGAAGAGTACTAGTACCAACCAGCAAAGATGTCGTTTTGCCAAAGTAGTCCTTGTGGGCGCCGAAGTACTCATCTTCGCCTCGTTTGACTAACTCTCCCGAGGTCTCGTTCCTTGTCTTCTTCCGTGACGATTTAGTAACGACTCCGACGTAACCAAGGTGGAGCGGGTATCTGTTCCCAGACAAGATCTTTGCGCCATGTTCAGGAGAAACCAAGTCCATTTTCGTAATAACGCCCATGGTGCGCAATCCGAGAGGATCGACTTTACGGCTCGCGCGAAGGGCAGGCGAGTTCGCCAGATCCACATCAGCAGCGCACACGGCAAGAACGATATTCGGCTCGCGGATGTAGCGCTCGCACAGCGTGGCAATTTTCTCCTTGAGCGTCTCGGGCTGGTCCATCGACGGAATCTGGATGTATCCCGGTAGGTCAATCATCGTCAAATCCGGAACGTGGGGGCTGTAAATGCGCAAGTCGATCGGCTCGTTGGAAATGCATTCGCTCGCAGGCACGGCAAGGTTCAAATCTGTGAGCGTGCGCTGGATCTGTTCGAAGTTCGTGATTTTACCGAGTTTTAGCGACGGAAATTCGCCATATTCCTGGGGTTCCTTGCTTCCTGATTGAGCAGGCGTATGTATCAGCGTCAGTTCAATAGGACGCCGAGTTACCATGTTGTTGCCCCTATAACCCATAAGTACGCGACTAATAATTATTTTAGAAAGTACTCACTTAGGGAGGAACTCGTGCCCCACGATTGCCTCCAACACAGAACTCTTTCCTGAGCTTTGGGAGCCAATGACAACAATACTAGGGAGTTTCAATGCGTCGTTTTTATCGATGCTGAGCAGCATGGTCCTGATTCCGATAAGCTTCCGCGTCAAAAGCATAAGCTCGTTCGATTGCACGACAGCATCGGACTGTGCACCGTCCTCCTCAGACGAGAATGGGGATGCGAGAGCGGCAGCTGCGAGTGCTGCAAGTGCCGCATCGTCTCCATCGGGGGGCGAACCACCTGATCCACCGGCCTTGCCATTACCATCGCCGCCGTTGTCTTTACTCCCCCCTTTTTCGCGAGACGAGAAAAGGTCCTTCAGAAATTGTGGTGTCACCACATCCGGGAATTGGACTTCCGACAGTCGCGACTGAACGTCCTTGAATCTATCCGACGCGGTGCCAAACACATCCGTCGCCGTCTCCTGGACTGTGCTTATCCAGCCAGTCGACGCCGCCTTGAGCTCTGCAGTCTACTTAGTGTTCAGAACGCACTGGCAGCAAATTACTGCACGCACCTTCGAATTTGTAGTTCGCGTAGCCCAAGGCGCCTGCGCCGACGGTGGCTCCAGCAATAGGCACCTTGAACGCTCGACCCAGAACCTTTGGAATAGTTGAGTACGACAACGCACGGATATGCATCCGGCGGAGCGGCTGCGAGTAAGGCGAATTGACAGCCTGCCTGGGACGAAGGGGTGAGACGAAGAACGACGCGGAGAACGGCCGCTGGGTGCGTGACAGCATTCGGAAGGTGACCATGGTGCCCGTGTCAAAAAAGCGAAACTAGACAGTAGACGAGGGGTGCGACCGCGAAGCGGAGAGAAAGGAGCGACTTGAGGTTAGGAAAGTTGCCAATGCAGACGCGACGTGCACTTCAGAGTAAACAGTGTGCAGACAATATTGGGCCGCATCCACGCGCTGTGCAATTTTCGCAGACTTGTCGCGGACGTCCGCCGTACCAACTCGACGGAAATGCCGCAAGTTCGGCGTTTGGAAAGATACTCGGGCTGCTGGCTAAGTCTAAGCTGCCGAAGGCCTTGACGCGCAGAACCGGCTGGTCACAGAAGTCACGGATGACACATCCTGTCACGGAGGCAGACTGGAAAAAGTGGCTGACTTCGTACTCACACGCATTTTTAAAGCTCTTGAACCGCTTAAAAGTCATAAAAGCATTTCATTACACGTCAGAAAATAGGACATCGTAAGCTAAATAATTGGATAGAAAGTAGTATGCAAGTAACATTACTCCAGGGGAAAAGGCGCCGGAGAAGCGTCAATCGTGTACATGAAAGCCGTGAATAAACGTGTCGTAAAAGTCCTGCTCCTAAGATATGCAAAATTCATGATCGTAAGTAGTAATTAAATGGTAAAATAGCGCCCTAGCGTCGTGCAATTGTATAAAAATAAGAATGCTTCGTAGCATGCGTTTGGCTCGTTCAACAGACTGTGAATCGCGGATCACATTTCCGAGAGGGTAAACGCCGGAAGTTCAGTCGACCCAGACTGGTTCCTTGGCGAACTTGACTCGAGGAGCGTACTTGAGGTCCTTCGCGTCCATGCGCATCTTGACGGACCTGTGCACCTTGAGCGGCTCGTCCTGGGGAACCACGCGCGCGCGTCCGCGGTTGATTCTCCACTTCTTCTTCCACGTCCCGTCCGCCCGCTGCACCCGCTCGCGTATCGGGAGGTATTCGAGCAGCCACCACCACTTCGCAAGCTTCAGCTGGTCGTACACCGGGGAGTGCGCGTCGCGCTCCTCCGCGCCCGCTTCAAATGCCATAAACATGCTTGCAGTAGACGTCGTGGCACTCATAGCTGGCGCATGCGGAGGATGCGTCGCACCTCCTGTGTTCGGACCGAGCGTCGGCATACCGTGCAGCGCGTTATGGTCGTCCCCAGCGTGCGAAGGCGTCTTCTCGCTCAGATCTATCACCGAAGCGGCCTCGATCTTGACGTCTGGCGCATCCTCACCGCCGTCGTACTCGACGAGCGTTCCGTCCAGCGAAATGCCATTTGGCCTCCTATGAGACTTGTTGGGGGCTTCAGCTGAAGCGTCGGCATTTCCGGTCTTCACACCCTCCACCGCTTTCTCCGATACCCGCACAGGTTTTCCATCGCTAGGGCTCTCCATTGCGCGCTTACTCGACTCCTGTTTCGCCTTACCTCCATCTGCATTCTTCTGGATCAAATCTTTCGGGGGAAGGGGCGGAGGGACCGGATCCTGAGGACGTCTCAGGACCCTCGGGTACAGTGTCATTGGGTCTAACCCAAGATCGATTAGTTTGTCCGCCTCGAACTGGATACCAGTGCGCGCCAGGAAGCACTCGCGAATCATCCACCGCAGCGAAATGCGTGCAAGGCTGCTGGGAGTATTGTTTGAGACGGATCCGCCGCCAACGTCTGTACAAGAAGCAAGAAACAGATGAGCAAAGGGTCATTGACAAAATACCAAGTGTTGTTGCATGCACTATGCAATAGACGACTTACCGCAGTGGCATCCGGAAAACCACACTTCAAGCGCGTCTGTCGGGCGGCTGCGATCAAGATACATCTGCTCGAGCTGGTCACGCTCGCTGTCAGGGCTAAGGTCTTCGTTTTTCTCCTTGCTCCTTTCCCTTTCAAGGGAAACGCGTTCAACGACATCCTGTATGCTCTCCTGCACGCCACGCGCGGAGCGTTTGATCGAACCAAGGATCGCACGCGGGCGAGAACCAGATCCTGAGCGCCGCGACTCGGAATCGGAGGTAGTCACCTTCGATGCGGTTTTTGTCACGGTTTCGTTCACAGCGCCGTTCCTGTCCTCCTTGGTCTCCTTGACTTCTTCAACCTGCCTGACTTGCGTGGTCTCCTTCGACCGCTTTCTCCCTCGCGTCACCAGTGGCGATGTCCGTCGGGTTGGAGGCGGCGAGAAGTCTCCGCGCCTTGCCTCGTCAGCGGTGATGCGCTCGTGAAGAGACGGCTTGAATTTAACGCGATGTTCGTCGAGAGACAACGCATGGCGGAAGACCTTGATCGCCGTGTTCGACTTTGTAAAAGGGAGAGTCCTGGGCAGCAGCCCAACCGAAGCGACGGTGTCCCTGTACAGCGAGTTCCCAAATCATGTCAGCTAGAATGGGATGCAGAAGTGAAAGAAGACTTGCCAGACGCCGACGAATTCAATGTCCACATCGATAGAAAATGCCCTTTTCTGACAAATTCGTAAGATAAAAGTCAATTAAACTGCCATACTTTACTTCGAGGGAGTAAAAATGTATGAATAAATGAATGTAACTCACGAATGCGACACTTTGCTTCCATCCGAGTTCATTGTCGTTGCTGTACATCTTGTACGCGAACGACACCTGCTGCTCGTTCCAAGCGGGAAGCAAGCCGACCTATCGTGATGAAGTGAGCTAACTTCTCGACACCCCCTATCAGATCACATATTCAAGATAAGTCAGAACATACCTTATGGACCATACCTGCAAGAGCGCGGGCGGTGTATGCTCCTCGCGAAAAGCCGAAAATACATATCTTATCCCCTTCTCTATCTGCAAAACGGGGAAACGGGAACGCGAGAAGCTTCAGCGTCAAGAATAGGTAAAACGTATATAACAATAATATTCATTGATACCAATAGCATCACCGCGATAGCAACGCAACGCAAGGAGGTAGATGGTGAAAGAAACAAAAATACCTACAATTCTGCATTAGGAACTTGTAGCCGCTCATGACATGGTGATTGAGATGGGTTGCGAACAAGAGATCGAGTAGCTTGTAGGTATTAGAGTAGAAAGGTGTCGCGACCTGCGGGATGCTGTACGTGCCAATGCCAGACTATGGGAAAGAACACGCGTTAAACGAGATCTCCTTTTGCCGCCAAGTATTAAAATTGAGAAGACTTACCTGGTAATAAACTAGTTGTCTGCTCCGGTCACCCTTCTTGAGGACCGAGAAAAACTGCACGACGTTCGAGTTGTCCATGTCGAACCTTCAATATCATTTCAATACAATGCAAAACTATGAATGGGCTTGTGGGCTTACTGGTCGCCTGTTCCGTCAAAGCATAGAACGAGTGTGCGATTGCGGTGGTTTCCATTTTGATTCGGTGGAATAACAGGCCCGTGGTATTCGGTATTCAAGCTGGTAGATGTATCTGTCGACAAGGCCGATGTGGTTGAGCGCACTGAGAGGCGCGGCGCATGCGTTCTCCATTTATCTGCAGCTGCCAACGCTGCGACGGCTGCGTTGGCTGCGTTGTGCGTTGTGCTGGGAGACCTGGCGCTGCTCGGCGCCGGGAACTGGACATTCGAAGCGGGGTTGCCAGACGGAGCTGTCGGAGCCGCATGCGTCGGAAGCGAAGGGGCGGACGCGGTACCATTCGCGAGTGCTGGTCTGCTAGCAGCAGCAACTTGCATAGTGTCTACGGTGTGAGAAGACAACAACTGCCTCGATAGAGGACTCGGAGAGCTCATGCCTGGTAAATGACCGTCCTGAGAGCGAGAGCGAAACTGGGTATACGGGCATCAGATGCACTACTTATAACGATTCTTAGGCGCCTATAGAACGAGCATCTGTTGGAGAGAAACGTCGGCTATCTAATCGAGAGAAGCATAAGCCGACGTGATCGCAATCTTGACCACTACATGTATGGAGTGTCTTGCACCAGCGCATCACATCGAATCAACTATCAAACCGCGCTCGCCCAGTGAGTCAGCGACAGCTGTCCACATGCGACGAAAACACGCGTAACGGCGCCGACGACACAGCACCTGGACTCCGTGCGGTGCAATGCCAACAGAGTCGGAGCCGTGAGATAGTCCGTTTCGTTGTTGCATACTATTGATCTAACGGTACATGTATCTAGCAGCGAGTTATCGGGCCTTGCCAGACTTCTTTGGAAACACGCGATGCGTCGTCAAACGTCGGTACTCAGTGAAACTCGACTCATCATTACTGCCAAACGAGGCGGTGCGTTAGCACAAAAAGGAGAGCGCAGCGTAAGACCCGGAGAGAGAGTCAGTCATCCAATGGTGAAACCTAGCTAAGACAACTGAGAAAGAACACTTGAGAGCGTTGACACCCAAGTCTTAGATCTGGTACTTACAGCTAACAGGAGATGTGGGCGCGAGCATGCAACGCAGGTCAGTGTGATCGACGACACCGGCGATTTGCGGAGGTATATCTGTACATGTACAGTAATTGCCACGTGGACCGGAGGTACATTTTCCATTCCAATCTTTTGACTATCGACTTTTTACTACTTACAAGTATCTGTTATGACCCCTCCTTACAGATTCAATCTTAACATTTAACGTGTTGTATAGCGAACGTGACTACACCTGTCTTGCGGAGCCCGAAGCAGGTTACTCCTGCATTTGCTTCTGAGCTCTTCTTTGCTCCAATAAGAGCTTTTCAAAAGCAGTTAGCCGAACCTTGAGGCAGCCTTGACTCCTTCGACGGACGCCGTCGCTGTGACCTAAGTGTTCGCTCGCTCGAAGAGTGGTGCCGTGCACACTATGATCGATAGCGGCGAGAAGTAGTGCGTTTCACACTAAATATAACTGGACGTCCAAGATCCTCTCGAAATCACAGACTAGTTCACAATGAACGTTGTAATTGTACCTCGGTGAGTATGGCTTCCTATTCATGCTGACGGTTTATGTTTGATGACGAGCGCTGCTGATCATATCAGTACCGATTGCCGTGAAACTTTGCACAGTCTAAATATGCAGCTCCGAACCTGTATATGTCCTTGCTCAACATACGGCAGGAATATGTCCTGTTGCGCTCTGTTGAATCGATGGACTTCGTCCAGAGATAAAAGAGTTCCTATGCGAATCAAATTTGAGTCGCGTCCCCAACGAACTACCTCTCACCTTCCAGTCATCGCCAGTGCTCCCTTGGCCTTTTCAAACACGTCCCTGACCGCTTTTATTCCAACGTTCGTCACGCTCAGGTCCTTGAGTGCTGCTAAAAGTATGGGATATATAAAACATACCAGGTAACGTTTGCACTCATTCTTCTGTGTATCGAGTTAGACTCAGAGGTGGACCACGGTGCTTGCTTAGCTGAGCGGTCGCGCCCAACGCGTGACGTCACGCGGAACCTTTCTAGCTTGTCGATCCTTTTTGCCATTTTGAATTACGACTTTGATCCGCGTCCTAGACGTCCGCCCTCTCCAGCCACTCCATCCGCCGATACAAGCACTCAACAACATGACCACTGGGAGAAAAAAAATACTTACGTTGAAGCGCCTCGAGATCGTGGTTACGATCTGGTGGACGTCGGCCGACGCGGCAGGTAGCTATGTATACTCTGATATCATGCATTTATCAATTCAATTCAAACCTCCCTAGCTCGGACTACGGTTCCGTCCTTGATCATGAATCCACGCTATACCGCTTTCGAAAACAACCCGTAACACGCCCTTCTGCCACAATCACGATAGCTCTTAAGCGGAACCTCCAACGAACTTACTTCGTTCTCCCGTCACTACCCTCACCATGTCTTTGCAACTCCCGACGAATCTGAACGATAACTCTGCGCCTGCGGTATCCCATAGTACTTACACCCCCCGCGTGGTGCTAGTGACCGGTGCAGCGCGAGGTATTGGATACAGCATAGCGCACCGACTTGCGGACGACGGCTTCGACGTCGCCGTCAACGACATTCCCTCAAAAGCCTCGGAGCTCGATGTCTTAGTTGCGGAGTTGCAGCAGAAAGGACGGCGCGCACTTGCAATCCCAGCGGATATATCATTAGAGACCGATGTCATTTCCATGATCGAGAAGGCAGTCCAGGAGCTCGGAGGCTTAGACGTCGTGAGTAATCTTGTTCCTCGTGAATAACAGCGGTAATGATCTCCGGTTCATTATCGCGGCAGATGGTCGCTAATGCCGGAATTTCGGCGGTTTCTAGCTTCCTCGAAAGTACACATTGCTCTCCACTACATTTGGCGGTATCAATGTTACAAATACTCTCGTTTCTCATTATCATAGGCACTGTGCAACTGTTTGATGAAATGTATGCCACTAACGCCCGCGGGGTGTTTTTATGCTATAAACATGCAGCCCGCCAAATGATCAAGCAAGGCCGAGCGGGGCGATTAATCGGTATACTTCCTCAGTATTTTTGTCCCCTAAAGAAAACTAAATTATCAAATCACGTATGTAAGGTGCCACCTCTGCAGCCGGAAAACAAGGTGGGTGAAAGCACTCCAGAACGCGCATAATAAACATGTTGAAACAATACGGTTGTTCCCAGCCGCGCCGTACATGTCGGCATACTCTGCGTCTAAATTTGCAGTTAGGGCTGTCACACAAGCTGCCTGTACGCCTATTTATTGTTACAGCAATGCGCTGATTCTCAGTTGACTCGCTGGATACTATTGATTGTTCTCGGATGCTTAGCAATCGAGCTTCGCAGGTATGGTATTACAGTAAATGCATACGCGCCAGGAGGAATCGTCACCCCACTCAGTCTGTTGTCCACTTTTCTTTCTGTTCTGCGCATGTATTCATATGTGGTGATTAACAAGCTCGGCCGCCTGGCGTCAGTGAAGAAGCCTTTCAAGCTCTCAAATCGGTCTGCCTTGCCTTCGCTGCCTCCAATCCGGTTTTCCTTTTCTGAAGTTTATTCGCTACAGCTATGTGGTGTACCTCCAGATATACCAGATGCGTACCCCGACGTCGTCGCCAGCATCGTCTCATATTTGGCCAAGCCAGAAGCGCATTTTATCAACGGCAAGATCTTTTGAGGAATGTCATTTAATGACTAAAACCTAATTTACCTTCCTATAGGGCAAGCTATCTCTGTCGATGGTGGACTCGTGCTCAATTAACCCTAACTGTATTAGTGAAAGAAAGTGTTTAAATGTAGAATGGCGGTAGACCTCAGGGAGATACAGGGGCATTCTGTTTTATGTTGATTGTGTATCCTCGACATTGGAATATGAAATCTAGTGTGGCATGAACCTCAATCCAATTCATTTCGCTTGAATGGCGCTGATAGACATGAGATGCATTTTGAGGGGGGATCTAAGGCATTTTGTTTTATGTTGATTGTGTATCCTCGACATTGAAATATGAAATCTAGAGTGGAATTAATTTCAATCCAACCCATAAAATCAGCGACATATCTTTGCCACTGTCAACCTTATCTTTTCACGCGTACAATGAGAGTCCCGAACAATGCCTGAATAGATGTGACTTGCATCGAGGGAATTTCCTTTTCCGTCGGGAGCAAAACACGATGTGCTTATAGCGCAGGTTTTTCCTTTTCAGGCAACCATCCTCTGCTGCAGCTGAGTTGCTTCTCTCCCGCGTCCTGCACATACAAAAGCTCGTTATGCGTCCCGGAAAGATGTATCCTACTAGCTCTTCCCAGATACCTCCCAGAAACTGCGTCTTATACGATGCCCGCAATCCGCACTTTTTCACCGCAGACCCCGGGTACGTTCCTTCGTCTGGATCGAATAGCTTGTCCACTTGCTTACATGCGCTACAGGACACTCGACTCGGGATGACCTCTCGCGTCCAGCCGGCACAGTCTCTCCCCGCAAGCGAGCACCAACTGCGGGCCATTCGTCTGCTGCCCCGACGCTTTCGCCGAAAAAGAAGAAGAAACCAGCCAACGCGTTCATTCTCTACCGCTCGCACGTCATCGCGCACCAGCTTCTCCCGGCAGGGCTGCACCAGAACGACGTCTCGTGTATAATCGGCAAGATGTGGCACGCGGAGACGGCGCCGGTCCGCGCGCGCTTCTACCGCATGGCGGACGAGGAGAAGCTGCGCTGCGAGACGGAGGCGGCGCTGGGCATCGAGCGGGAGGTTGCTGTGAAGAAGAGGGTGCGCGCGCCGAGATCGAGAAAGCCGAAGGCGACAGAGACAAAGACGACTATTCCACCGTGTCCCCTGCCGCCGTCGAGCCCTGACGTAGTGTCTCCGGTATCCCCAACGCTGACATACGCGTCGCCTCCGCCGTCGAGCAAAGACAGCGCGTCTCCTACCCTGACGCCGTCTTCTGACATGTCCATTGTATGCTACTCGTCATTGTTTCTCTTAATCTTCTGTATAACCAAATTCTCTTCAGCTCCCCAAAAACGATGAAGCACCAATGACCCCGCAATACACCTTCACCCACCTCCCCGAGGGGTCAGACTTCCTCAACTCTTTCGGGCCCTCATCCGAACTCTCTCCCTCCCTTTTCTTCTCCACGCCCGACCCTACCACACTCCCCCTCGACTGGGAATGGTCAGCGTCGCACTCCACCTCTTCCCTCTCTTTGCAATCGACATCCGCGCCAGTGCCCATCCCCGAAACGGACTTCTCATTTTCTCTCGCAGAGTTCGACAATGCGCTGGGACTGCAGATCGACCGTTTTGACTTCGCGTCGCTGGAGACAGCATCCGCGTTCCCTGACTTCGCGGGCGGCCCAGCTCTTTCGTCTGGTGCTGCCTCGTCGTCTTCGTCCTCGGCCAGCTCTAGCTGGACGCAAGACGCATCGGATATTTTGTACGGATGGGAAATTGGATCTGGCTTTGCAAGCGGCGGGGAATCGAACTCCACGTTCTAAAATTCCAACCTCTCCGGGTTTTTCTGCGAGCATGTGCTTTTATAACCCACTTGTAAGCATTCTTTTACTTCATATATGGATCTCAATTCTCCAGTTTGTCTGTACGTCCTTATACCTCTACTACATGTATCGTACCTTTTCTCTAGGTTCTGCGTGCCCAATTCATTTTTTTTTTCTTATTCGCAACGAAAAAGTCCCTAATTCAAGTATAAGTTTAAAGTATGCTACAGCAAAAATGGATGTAGAAGAATGTGGATAAGGGGTGTAGGCCTGCGGGGTACAGTGTGGGGTAAAATACGCGGTCATGAAGTACAGGAAACAATTCGCAACACGGTGTGGATTACATCGCGAAGGGTGGAACCCAATCCAAACAATGTCAAAAAAAAAGGAGAAAGAGAGAGAACAGAGCACGATGCGTAAACGTTTCGCCCCCTATAGTATGTTTGAATGCGCGCACGCTATACACCGCTGCCAGTAATCACTCCATAACCTCGGTGAACCTGCTTTCGGCGGGCGCGGGCCCAGCGCCTGAGTTCGACGCTTCTCCAGAGTCGTTCCCGACATGGGGTTCTCGACCCTCTGGGGCCTTCTCCTGCTGGCGCTTGCTCGGCCGACGCACCACGCCGTTTGCACCCCCTCCGTTCGCGTTTGCGTTACCGACGTTGCCATTGCCGCTGGTATTCGGGTCTGTTTTCTTTTCGTTCTACAAGGACGCGCAAAGACGAATGAGTAAAAAAAGGGCTGAATCGGTAACTAGAAAAACTCACGAGATATCCGCTAGACCCAAACTCGAGCCCATGGCCCTTATTCTGCTGAGAATACGACGGGGGGACGGATTCGTTATCATTTCCGGTCCCGTCCTGCGCGGGGAGGTATAAATCGCCGTCTTCTTCCACCGCTTCCTCCTCCTCCTCGACGCTCGATCCCTCCTCTTCCTCTTCCTCTTCCTCACTGACGTACCCCGCAGCGCGCACGGCAGCCTCGACGGGGCCGCTGCGCTCCATGTGCTCGCTCGCGACCAGGTAGCGCGCGCAGAGCATGCGGATGTCGTTCCACCACTCCATCATATCATCGTGGCTGCGCGAGCGGAACGTGTATGCGTGCGGCGAGCGCCCGGGCAGGCGCAGGCCGCCCGACGAGGCTCCCGTGCCGTCCTTGCGGCCTTCGATGTGGAACTTGTACGACTTGCCCTTGCCGTTTGCGGCCGATGGCGGGCCGAGCGTACACGCGGGGAGGAAGAGCGAGAAGACGGGCTGCGGCTTCGTCCTTAAATCTGAAGACGCGTATTCGTGTAGATAACCCGCGGGCGAGAGCACGTAGTAAGCTTCGCGGTATGTGCGGGTGAAGCGCTTTTTGCGCTCAAGGTGACCAATGTGGACGGGGATAACAGATGGGTCTTCCTTGCTCGGGTACATTATTGTTTCGGGGTTACGAAGAGGTGTCTCTGGGTCAAGAAGGTGGTCGGAGCGGGCGGAGAACGAAATCCACTCGCGGTCGGGGGCGAGAGAGGCCATTTGCGAACCAAGTCCGCGCCAAACGTCCTGAACGGAGTTGTTCATACGAGACTGCCACTCGTCGTAAGTTTGCCAAGCAGACTGGATAGCCCGAACAATACCCTCTTCGAAGTGCGCAGAGTTTTGTTGCATGATTATGATAGACTTCTGCAAGGCATTTTCTTCGTGCACTTGTTTCTGCAATTGACGCTCAACAGAAGTGTTTGCCACAAATCTGATTTCAGAGAGGGATTTAGCACCATCGAAAGAGAACTTGAAGATATAGCTTACGGATCGTCCCGAGCATTGATAGTCATAGGAGAGTTTTTGAAAACGGCAATGTTCTTTCCGAGTTCAGCAACCAGTTTCGTCGACAGTTCTCTCTCCTTTGCGACATTCGTCGCAAGCTTGCCTGTGTCATTTTGCACGTTCTTTAACAGAGTCAGCCTTATTGTCTAGGATGTAAAGTATGGCACATACCTTAATATGAGCCTTGATCTCCGTTCTCAACTTCTGCAGGTGCTGGACGATGGAGCTATCGATGGTCTTGCCTAAGTTCGCGTGCTGGTCTGCAATGGCGCGTGTCTTGTCTCGGAGACCGAAATAAATGTCCTAGCAGGACGTTCAGTATCGGAAAGTGAATTTAAAGGGTCTCACATACTTGAATACCTCCTTCCCCAAGGAACTGATTTCCGGTCCTAAACGGAACCTGGATAACAGCTCCGAGCTTGGTGAGCTCGCGGGCAATGTTGTTCTGGATGTCGGCAACACCCTACGGTCCGATGTATAAACACCTTAGCTAGACAAGTAGGGGCGGAGCGCGTACCTCGAAGTAGGCAATTAGCTGCTTCACGATGGCTTTCCAGCCGACGAAGCGCTCGATGAGGACGTCAGAGGGACGGAGGTCGTTGGGGGCGATGTTCTTCTTGATGAGCGACTGGTTCCTGCTCACGGTGGAACCCTGCTTGCTCGCTCGAGACATGGAGGTCGCACGCGATATTGACGCGCCGTCGTGCATGATGATCTGGTCTGTGAAAAAAGGGTGGGTTTCGTTGAAGTTGTAGTCGTCGAGAAAGAGGGGCGGGAGGGAAAAGGGAGGAATGTCGGATGAGGAGCAGTGCGTCGGATCGTGCCTATAAGAGGGCAAGGCGCGGGGTTGACGTCATTCATGGTATGGTTCCGAACTCTGAATCTGTCTCGCATATATTCGGGACTTGCACACATTTTCAATAGAAAAATGTCTCAACGTCTCCAAAACGTCTCCAAATAATTGTGTTGAATTATATTCCCGAGGTCATTCATGATTGTGTTCCGACATACGTCCAAGTGGACGCCGCTTACGCAACAACTGGCGGCCAGTACACCGAGGAGACGAGTGCCACCCCAGAAAAGGAAGCATTGGCTAATCACTGTCAATACCGACAAACATACTGTAATTTTGGCCGACGGACGCGTGTCACCTAACAGACTCAGTCCAGCCATCCACTCTGAACCTCTCCTCTTTTTCTTTCCTTTCCTTTTTTCGGGCTTTCTTCCCCTCGTCAACAACGGTTCCATCATGAACTCGGCCGTGCAGAATCTCGTCATATCCCTCGTCGGGATGCAGGGTCTGTCTTTTCCGCCCGCATCATGCACCGCGTGACACCGCGCTCACTGGCAGTCCGTTCTTCCCCCTTCCCCAGTTGCGCGCAAAATCCCATTCGACGACCCGCAGGTGCTCAACTACGTACGCGTGGGATACGTCACCGTCCAGCTCCTCGTCCTCTCCACGTACTACTACATCTCCATGAAGGTGCGGCTGCGCACCAGATAGGCATACGTGTCACATGCAGAGCAAATCTAACTGACTTGTATGGACCGTTGACGCGATAGGTTAAGCAGAGGAACGATCAGACGGTGCTCAAGTATGGTGCGTGCCTCTTCACCTACGTTTCGCCTTCGAATTGCTGATTTGCTATGTGTGCACGCGCAGTTGAGCCTGCAGGGCCGATGGTAACTTTTATCATCCATTCAAGTCTGAAAACATGATTCACATATCGACGTATGATTTAGTCGCAGGGGGATTCGGGCGCCCTCGTAACTACAACCGTGAAGGATTACGACCTTGGGGAGGTATCTAAGCTGGTGCGCTGCGATTTCCGAAACATGTTTTTAAATCTGCTAAAGCCATCATCATACTATTCGCGTCTCAGGTCCGCGGCGTGTACATGGGCTTGGCCATGATGGTTTTCTTGCACCTGTACATGAACTACACCCAGCCGCTTTTCATCCAGGCGCTCATGGGACTTAAAAATCTGTTCGACGCGAAGCCCGTCGCGATCCACATTTTCGGCAAGCCCGCGGAGGGCGACCTTAAGCGTCCCTTCAAGGCCGGTGCCAGCATGTTCGGTGGTACGTATGCTTCGTTTTTTATTATTATTTTTACGCCTTGCTTGCTTGTGTAATTCTATTCTGACTATCATCTTTTCTTTTCGGCGTTAAATAGGTGCTGGCGGCGAGCCTGCAACGGACAAGGCGGCAATCGACGAAGCAGAGAAGAAAGTCGGTCCGAAGAAGGACGAGTAGTCTGTTGTGCTACGATATGTACCAGCTGTAGAGCCGTTCTTATGGTTGCTTTCCCTCGCGGTTTCTGGAATACGAGACAGAGGGTTCTATGCATGCCGCCTCATTCAGGTGATTTGGATATAACAGTGATAAGCCGATACTTTGCAATGCCATAAAGTAAGTGATATCACCTTTCTCCCCTACCACCCGATGATGCGCAACTACTACTGGAATGTTGTGAGGTATCAGCACGCAAAGAATAACGCGTACCATGGGAACAACGTATCGAAGTACGAGTCCAAATCTGTATAGGGAATTAATTGATGCTTTTAAAGCACCCTCATATGACTAGGAAGCAAGCGCTGCAAGACTGTACAGACACTTGTCTCGACTAGACACCCGAGCGGCGTCGACCTCCGGACTATTTGCCAGCAGTCTGGATTGTCCGATGACTCCTTCGGTCTGCCACATTATGGAAGTGCGCTGACTCCGAGTGATATCGACTTCCGCGGCTATTTTCCTATTGGCTCCGTCGGCCTGGAAGTGAGAGGTCGCTCTAAACGATGGCCTGACGTGGACTGAGTATATGAGGGCCCGTGCTCGGAGCGACGACGCGCAATGCGGCGCATAAACAATACTAGGGGCGTTGAGGGAGACGGAGCGGTGTGTCTCTGTAGCGGCGATAATATGTGGCTGTACGTTGCGCGAGTAGCTCCTCACTTTTGTAAAGTCCTAGCATCGGGCCTCAGTCGAACAAAAAATGTGAAAGACGCTCTACGACTACAACAGAGTAAAGCTGCGGCTTGTAATGCGACGGTTGTAGTAGCGGAGTCGGGTAGCATGCCCTCTTATTGTCGAGATGTGAGTAGAAAACTAAGCAATGACCGGAGAAGGAAGCTTACTTGGAATGGAGGGTGGGTAAGGAGGTCCCCCTTGCCTAAGCTTGGAGGTGGGGGAAGAAGAAACTCCGCGTAGCAGATGAATGTAGGAGAGAAAGCGTCTGACGGGACTTCGAGCGCGAAAAGGTACGATATGGTGTGAGTCCAGCTACGTTGAAACGCCGCTTGAAATGATCGACTAATCCTTTATGTAATGGGATGAGCATGGCGTGCTGCGTACCCCAGGACGTCAAGCAGTAAGAGTGGTCTTCCAGATACTATGGAATAATGAGGTAGAATCTGTTAGAAGTTCAGTAGATATTGTAGAACATGAATGTCCAACAGGTGATCTGGAAAGCACGGCTACAAATAAGCGATTCAAACTCCGATCCACGCGAGACGCGTCTGTCAGGTGCTCCCCAGTCCTCGCGGGATTTGCAAAGAGAACAATCATCCGTAAAAGCTGCTCTGAGTCGAAGAGGATATGAGATGAGCTGACGAAAGGCGGGTTTGGAATTTGAAATCAAAAGATAAATGGAAACCCATTTACAAATGACAGAGTGGTCAAAAGGTGCCCAGTCTATGGCGTACTGGCTTCAATGCAGGTCTGGCACGATTACACCCCGTACTCTGTCAGCAATAGTTTCATGCTCTATCGACACGAGTATCATTTCGCGACAGTGAATACACGCTGTAATCACTGTCGCGAAAAGGCAGGCAGATTGTGATCACTGTCGCGAAAGGCAGGCAGCAGAATTTGCGACGCAGAATGTCAAAGACCCTCACGAATTCAAAGCCCGGCGTTGTGATCACCGTCGCCAGTCCAAGAGCGATAATGAAAGTTAAGATTCAAGAGCTACGAGGACACGAGAAAGGTCTCACAATGCGCAGTGCGAACTTGAAGGGAACTTATAGCACGCCAAAAATCAAATGCGGCAGATGACCCACAGGTTCTCGATGTACACACACACTCACAAGTCCGAAAAAAAAACCCAGAGATAACGTTCCCGCGAAGCCGTGTCCAATTCCTAACGCTGCGGCGGGCGGAGCACGAGAAATGCGGAGAAGAGAAGCCAAGTTCAGCTGGAAGAAATAGAAGAAGCGAATGTCATGGGCGGCGACTATTACTGAGCTGCGGGGTTATAAGCTTTTCTAAATAAGCTCTCGGTACGGGCTTATTACTGAGGAAAGGGGAGACTGGACAGCAGGCCGTTCTGTACTGTTCAAGGTTGCCGCGAGCATGTGGATTGCGTTTCCTTTATTATCACGTTGTCGTGGTGGAAACGTTTCCGGATTGGATGCACTGCTCACGGCAGGAAGCAAGTAAAAGGAGACTATGCTTCAGCCTCCTGACACAATAATATCGCCGTTCTGCCGAGGCCATGTTAGCCCAAGTGCGTTTTTGGTGAGATGTGCACGGTATATGCGCAGAATTAGAATGTGTGTTTTTAGTCTGATAGAAAGCCGAAGACTTTTTCGTTATTTATTCTTGAGAGAGGTATTACGGGAAGTACTTGGAAAAGCGTCTAAACCTAGGCTATGAGAGTTTCAGTCAGCTTCGAGCTCAATTTTAGTAACAGATCTATAGCGCAGCAAACGAGTGTCTTCCCGATCCACCAGGAAAAGATTTCAAGCACGGGCATGAGATAACTTTGATCATATCGTGTCCTTTCGCAAAATTGTCTTTGAAAGTGATGGATAGAATTATCCTAGATAGCAGCCAGTTACGCTGATCACGAAACTTGTGCGAGGAACAAATTACTCCGGAAAATCGCGGGATGGAGGTAACTTCCCACGCCGCACCCGCCCGCTGTCGCTGGCTCAAACGCAGCGCACGACACACATCCTTCCATCCTCCACTCCTTAGAAAACCTCTCAAAAAAAGCCAGCGAGGATGTCCCGCGCATTTCTGTCGAGCCTGCGCGCATCGCGGCCTTCCTCGTCGTCGGCGTTCGCCCGCTCGATGAAGGCCCCGCGCCGGTTCAACTCGTCAAACTCGACGCAGCAGAAGGCGCAAGAGACCGCCCAAAAGGCGCAGGAGAAAGCGCAGGAGGCGTTCGTCACCGCGCAGAAGGGGTTCGCGAAGGCGGTGGAGATGGCGAAGAAGGCGAGCGGCGGCGTGGGCGAGCGCGTGGGGAACATGTTGGGATGTGCGTCTCCTTTTCTTTTCTTCTTTTCATTCGCGACGTCGGATTAGAACTGAAAGTGCTTTTGTTTGTCTTCCACTTGGTATTCCGCATCTCTCATTTCTGGCTGCTCGTTGTACCACGATCCATCTGCCGCCAAAACGTCTTCGGAAATCACAGCCTACCGTGAACCGCTACTTTACAATCTTTCCGTGGGCCGCGAGCTGCTCAAGCAGGTATACCTCGCCGAACGGCTGCAGCCGCCCGCATCGCTCTCTACCGTCACTAGCGCATACCAGTCGATCTGGGCGCGTGCGAGTAGCCCCGCATACTGGCGCGAGATTCTCCACACGGGCGAGTACAAGCGTGTCGGCGTTTATGCGTTGGAGGCGTATGGTATTTTCAAGGTGCGTTTCTGTACATCCACCACCTGGAAAATTTTGTTATCGGCTGACATATAATGTTGTTATTTTCTCGTGTCGCTTGTCCAGATTGGCGAGATCATTGGGCGCAGACACTTAGTCGGTTACAAACTGGAGTGATAGAATTCCATCCTCATAAGAGGAGTAATTATTTTGCTTTCTCACCTCACGTGCAAATAGAGGAGATTGCACTCGAGCCCAAGTTCTTGCGGAAGATTGCCGGTCCGAATATCTGCGAAGATTGCAGGTAGGCGGCAGGTTGAAAGCTAGGAAGATAGTGAGCAACAAGGACATAACATATGGACACACGGGTTCTTGGTGTTTCGACTATTCAGCAGCTGGGTTCGGAGACGTGGAGTATCTGTTCCGTCTTCTGTAAGTCTTCATAGGAACTGGCCTCCCCCGTGTGGTTCTCGTTTCACTTCGGTTAATCGACTTCGGATGACATAGTCTTTCAATAAGATACTGGCCAGCTGTGCACCTGGATGGTTTTAGCAGGATCATGGCATGTGGACACGCGCGTTCTGCGCATCTCGACATGCTTCTCAGTAAGCTTCGGTCCGCCGGCGTGGAGTACTTGTCCTGTCTTCTGCGAGTCTTCCCAGCAACTAGCCTCCTCCGCATGACTTCGGAAGGTCGACTTCAGATGATGGTCTCCAAGTAAGATGCTGACCGGCTGCGCATTCGGACGGCTTTTTCTCGCTTGCGTCGGTGTTGAATAGTACCGCAATGCGATCTTGAAACCTCTCGGTTAGTGCTCGGGATTGGTTCTGAACATGAACAATGCGACAAGGTCCCACGCTTGGCGTCTCAACAACTTTACATCGGAGTCCGGATCGGTAACCGGAATATGAGGATGATTTGGAAGATATTCAACTCGACTACTTCAACATTGAGTGTCGGGGTCGCGTTATCGGACCGTTGTTTTGTTATAAGTTTGTCCGTAAGCTCTGCGTTTCTAAGGCCCGTCTAGACTGAAGCCTAGACCGCAACTTGTACGAACCTACGGCGCAAAACTCACTTTTGCGAAGTTTAAACCGGCTATTACAGCTTCCATACCGGTAGGGCTGCTTTATCTATGCAGTTTGACTTGATCGCGTCTGCACGTTCTCAGTCCTATCTAGAATTGAACAAGAAACTGAGATTTGAGCACACTTACATATAAGAGACGGCGCAGCTCGACCGACGGATCTGCAGCCTTCCGCACTTTCCGTGTGCCTGAGTCAGCGATGCGGCGGCCGCGCCCTGTCTTTACATTCAAAAATCCCAGAAAGGCGAAAAAAAGATGGAAAAGAGGTGCAGCGTTATCTCTGCACCAGATGGACACATAAAGATAAGACCAGCACTCTCGTATCTTCCGCGGTCAACAGCCCCTGCGGAGGCCTGCATCTGCACGAGACTGCGTGAGACTGCACGAGATCGGAGGAAAGATTACAGAGCAGGGGAAGCCATCGGCCGTAAAGACTCAATATTTATTGTACCTGAGTAGCAGTCCTCATAGCTTGGAGGCTCTCACCGTCTTCATCTTCACACTGCTCCTCGCCAGCCTCCTTTCATCATGTCTGCGGAAGTCGGTCTTGCTGCTGCGCGCTACGGCAAGGACAAGGTGCGCGTGTTCCGCGTCGTGAAGAGCGACAAGTGGCACGACGTCGTCGAGTACAATGTGTGCACGCTCGTCGAGGGCGCGATCGAGACGAGGTGAGCTGTGCTCCTTAGATTCAGATTTTCTTGACCTGGACGAGGAGAGCGTGTACACGAAGGGATGCGTCTCTGATCCGAATGCTAACTTCAATTTTGACATGCAGCTTCACCCAGGCGGATAACTCGGTCGTCGTTGCTACGGACTCGAGTGCGTATGCATATATATAAGCATCTTTATTGAAAAAAAAAAGCTGACATTGGAGGTGCTCATTGCCTGTGAAGTCAAAAATATCACTTATTGTGCGCATTCAATTCATGCCTTGCTGGGTGTATGCGCTAAAGCAATCCCCTGACTTTCTTCATGTTCGCCTCTACCGACTCAAACTCCCGAACTCGTCGATGGCTATCCTTCGAACACCTAGATATGGCGAAAACCTCTCCCTTCGTGCTTGTGCCGGAGCTCTTCGCGATCCATCTCGGCGCGTTCCTGGTTGGCAAGTACGCGCATCTGCGCAAAGCGTTCGTAACCGTCGAGCAGCTGCGCTGGCAGCGCATCGCGGTCGACGGGAAGAGCCACCCGCACTCGTTCTGGCGCGACGGCGACGAGAAGCGGGTGACGAGCGTCGAGGTGCGTCCGCCACGCACGCTTCAGAGCTTAAAGCAGCATCGAGGCTAAGGCACGCACGGGTTTTTGGGTTTGTGATTAGATTGACGCGACGGCAGGGAAGGACGCGATGACGGCAAAGGTGGCATCGGGCGCGAGCGACCTTCTCGGTGAGTGATTTACACGCAAGCTCTCTGTCGAGCTCTGAATGTCTCACTTTGCGCAGTCCTCAAGTCGTCTGGCTCCGCGTTTGAGAACTTCGTGCGGGACGAGTTCACGACGCTCGTCGAAGTGAACGACCGCATATTTTCGACGTCTGTGGACCTGCAGTACGTGTTCAGGCCGCTCGCGCTCGGCGCGCACGCGGGGCTAGCGGCGGCGCTCGCGAAGATCAAGGAGGCAAACGCGTTCGACGCGGTCGCTGCGCGCGCACGGGCGATCACGCTGGACGTGTTCGCGACGGACGAGAGCGCGAGCGTGCAGGCGACGCTGTACAAAATGGCGGGGCAGATTGTGAACGAGCACACGCTGCTGGAGCGCGCGTCGTACGCGCTGCCCAACAAGCACTATATTCCGGTGGACATGAAGTATCTTGGCATCGACAACACGACCCCGTGCGTATCTATTACATGTACTTTCCCATTCCATTTCCCATTTCCCTTTCTACGACCTTCTCGGGCACGCGAGAGCCTTCTCGTTCCTTCTCGCGCGCTTTTATTCTCGGATGTTTCAGCTGACACCGGTCGCTATGTTACAGGACAGCTGCGGAGGTGTTCTGTCCTATCGCTGCTCCCAGGTATGTTCCCTTGTTTCACCGACGCACCATGCGATTAACCGCTGGCTGTTTCCTGTGCTGCAGCGGATTGATCACAGCGACTGTGATCCGTAAGTAAGTAGAAAATTAAATTGAATTACATAAACCTGTATGCCATTTTGAATAAAGTAGCCGGGTGGAGACTGCCTTTCCGGGCGAGTATGACGTAGGGACGACCCCTTGGCGTAAGGACGTAAAAGCGGTAGGAGAGGCATACACCGATCTCACAACATCCGCCCTCGACGCACTCAGCCCCCGCTCGTCGTCTCCCCCGCTCTACAACGCATCTCCTCACCGTCATGGCCGGCGACCACAAGTGTCCCGTCTGCCAGGCTACGTTCACGCGCCCGCAGCATGTCGCCCGTCACATGCGCTCCCGTAAGTAGGCTCTCCAGTGCCGTCGTTTAGACCCACCTGCCGCGCCATCAGCCCCGATCCTGGTGGAGCGCGAGTGCCAATGCTCATGAAGCCGGGCGTCGCATGCTTCGAGCCGTGGCCCTCGGGCTCCTCCATTCCACCCACTCCGCCCCGCTCTTCTGATTTGACCTGCTTCTTCTCTGCGATCGCTCATTTGCTTTGTCTCAGACACCGGCGATCGTCCTTACAAATGCCAGCACTGTGGAGATCAGTTCGCCCGCAGGTCAGTGTTTGCCCTGCACTATCCGGAAGCACTCTGAATTGATGTCTGGTCTGAATCGCGATGGTCAATTGTCAGTGATCTGCTTTCCCGCCATGTCAACAAGTGCCATGCTGGAGACAAGCCACCCATCACCACCGCACCAACCCGCAGAAAGGGCCAGCATGGCTCGTCCTCCACCCGAGCGACGACCTCCAAGCAGGCCTGCGATCAGTGTGTGATCGCGACGCTGCCTTGCGATGGCGCCAACCCGTGCTGTAGGTCTCGCTTCTCACGCCGTCTATCGCCCGCCCCACTTCGATCGTTCTTTTTCTCATTTTCTCTCTCTCTCTTTTTCTGCAGCAAAATGTGTGCAACGCAAAGGTCCTTGCACCTATGTCAAGTTTCAGCGACAGACTGCCCCGTCAGGCCCAGGTCACAAGCACAGTCACTCTGTCGACTCTGGGTCAACGACGTCGTCCGGCCTATCTACGTCGGTTCCTCACCCGGACGAGCTATTTTTGGGCCCACCCCCCATGACCGTTCCGTCCATGAATGCTGCTGGCGAGTTGTTTTACCCAAACACCCAGTTCGCATTCAGCCGCCAGCCAGGTGCGCCTAATTGGGAGAGTGACTCTCCTAACCCGCCGTCGCTCAGCTTGTCTGCAACGACAGACTCGGGCCACGACTCGTCTTCTCCGGACCTTGCTGCGCATTTTCGCAATTCCGAGATGCTCAGGGCGTCCATGGTTCCGCCCGGGTACGCTCCAGGCACGGCTGGGCCCAACCTTATTCCGAGCCCAGGCCCGAACGCCTTCTACAACGCACAACAGCAGCCGCAACAGCAGCATGGCCTGCCGGCTGACCCATGGCAGGTTCCGACGGATTATAATCTTACGATGCAGCATCGCAAGATGGAGGATGGTTTTGCGCAGTATCTCCCTCCGGGCTCCTCGTCGCAGCTTGGAGGGCCCTCTTCGCTTCTCAATCCTGCGAACCTCGACTTCCACGGTGGTGGTTTGTACAACTTACAGACTCGCAGAGGTTCGGTTGATCAATTTAGCGATGGTGGGAGCGGTGCTTCGGCGCCAAACTCGGCTGCGTCGTCGAGTGTGCACCTTCCGCTCGACTTTGGGATCTCAGATCAGCAGCAACAGCAACTCCAGCCTCAAGATCTTATGCCCTACCCCCAGTTTGAAGAGGACCAGCAACCCCCACCCTCTCGTGACGGCAGGTTCGCTACGTCGTTCGAGCTGATGTCATTGACGGATGCGGATGGGCAGTATGTGGGAAACTTTAACGACGTCAACCCGGAAGGGAATGCGCCTTTCTTCACTCAGCATGCGATGAAGCTCCCCCCTCAGGATTCGACGCCTCGACCGTTCCGAGGTGACGATGGCTCCCTCCACAATGGCCAGCCGTCCAGCCCGCGAGACCGCGAGACCGAGATGCGCGAATTGCGCGAATTTTGGAAGCAATACCTACGGACTCCGCTTACCGGGCCGTCGCTCGAACAGACACCGAAGGCTGAGCTACTGAATAACCAGCTCGGCGGCCCCGGTGACGTAGCGCGGCCCACGCCGAAACGCGGACTGTCTCGTGTCGCGTCGCTGCCTTCCGTGCGCACGCCGCCGGATGAGAAGATGGACTCGTTGCCGTCACGTGTGAACAACGGCCACAACCACACGCACCTGCCTGTGGTGCAGACAACAGATGACCTCAAGTCGTACGAGCAGGCAGTCATGGCGCGGAAGCCGCTCAACTTGAACTTTGTTCCGCGTAAAGGCCGCCTGTCTGTCTCTTCGTCAGCGAGCCCGCAGCCGATCCCACCGGATCAGCAAATGCACCACCAGGGATTCCCGCCACACTTGTCCTTCGAACCGGGCCCTCTGGCAGGCCTTCAGGATGGCGGGAGCTCGAGTGACGACAACCCGCCAATGAGCGCAACCTCGGCCCACCGCCCGAGCTTCAAGCGCCTCCCGTCGCAGACACTGGAAAACACCGTGCAAAAACGCGCCTTGTTCCGCTGGGGTGGGAACGAAGATGCGGTCGAAGACACGGACTCGGAGACCGACGGGCCGAGTGCGGCGAACGAGATGCATCCCGCGCACGGCGGCGGCGGTAACAGCGCCAACATGAACCAGAACAACTACCACCGGAACATGTTCGCGCACTCGGAGACACTGCTGGATCGCTTCCGCCGCCAGAGCGCGCCGACGACGATGCGGCCTGCGGTCGGGGAGCTCGCGCATATGGTAGACCTGCACGAGCACAGCCCGAGTCCGGTCTCGTACGCAACGAGCCCGCTGCAGGCGAGCCAGCCGAACGGAGGCGTCCCACACATGAGCGTGATGGCGCCGCGGCCCAGCGCGCAGAATGTGGGGCGATAGGTCGGCGGCAATGTGCTCGCTAGGTCATTATCCTCACTCATTGCATGCATTCACTGTTTTCCTTTCTTGTCCCTGGATATATCTTCCCGACTCGCGCCATTGATTTCTAGTGTGGTTAATTTTCACCATGGCCTCGGTATGTTGTAACTGCCACGCCCCGCCAGTTGACAATGGACAAAAAGTACTCTGATGCTGGTGTTAGTATAGGGACTCGGGCTTGTGCCCCTTCCCTTTTTCCCGAACTTCTTCTCGTATAACTATATATTCTTGATCCATCTTTATTACACACCCACCGTGGCTTCGAGAAAATAGCCGGTTTTGTTGCGCGTCCATGTATGGTCGAGTTTTATATACTTAATCCTTCGGCGCTCGACTCCTTTTTTTTTTTTTTTCCCCTTTCTCTTTCTGCCTTTCTACCCCCATGTATATCTCCTCGCTTCCGCTTCCGCTGACGATGTAAGATCCATACAGTGTACACCAACCGATACGTATACTGTACCGCCTAGCAAATAATAGCTTGAAATCGAAGCGTTGTCTTCGTCGTGATTTTAGGAAATGAAGTCAGTGGTAGTCTTCACATTGCAGCTCTGCAGGAGAATGGCAGCCTACAGTACATAAATCAACTGGCTCGGGGTGAATTTCGGATTTGCGTTTTAGTTTCGCTAATAGAACTTAGAAGTAAGCAAAATACTCCATTACATGTACACATGATCTCCCGATTTGGGAAAAAGATGTTCCAATTTCTTCGGAAATTAAAGTAAAATAAAATAAAATGAGTAATTGGGAGCGAAGCTCCCATTTACACGGATACACCGCAATTTGAACAAAATGTTTAATAAAGATTGACGCTGCGCTGTTTGAATGTCATGATAAGAACGTAATTTGACTCTTAGAGAAGTGTTTTTTGAAGACCATTACGCCAATTGTTTGACCGTTTTTAAATAGACCATGTTGTTATACCATTTCCCAAGGAGTCTTTGACATATGTGACCAAATGGCCTCGGAGCAACCTTTCCGAGGACATCTGAATGCAACATGCAGATGTGTCCCTTAATGACAATCCTCGGGGATGTTTTGCGAAGCTTTCGGCAACTGTCGGTCAGCCGCTGCCGCAGATGCCCATGCAATATAGCCGACAAATGTTTAAAAAACATTTTTACGAATGACCTGAAGACGTAACAACTTGTCACCTAATGACCATAGTCACCAAGATTATTTAGATGTCTTTAGTCATGCTATTGGGCTCTTGCATTTTAATCTTGGTCATTATTCAATTATATATATAAAACATCAATTAAGCTAGCAATAAAAAAAATACAGGAGCACTGGTGCCCCCGCCTCCCACCCTAGCTCGCTGTGATGCAGATGCTGTGTAGGCTGCATCCGATGTGTGGGCAATGCCAGCGCAGAGCCGGATGTCGGGTGCAGGTGGTGGAGGATGCTCAACGCCTTGAGGTTTACCTTCACGCTGAGCACGCACCCGCCAGTCGACGTCGAGCCGATGTTGATCAGCAGCAGCTCGTTCTTCACGAGCTTCGTCACCTTTGCTGTCTTCTTGTCCTCTGTCTGGATATCCAACAAGCACTGTAAGGGGAATAGACTGACCTCGAGTTCTGTGCACGCAGAAGGAAGGGCGTAAGCGCACTGAAGCAAACGTGAGAAGGATGGAGCGACGCACCGGTGTAGATCTAGAGCAGTTTGCCCAACGAGCCGAGCACCTGCCCGATGAGCCTATCCGCGCGGCACAGCGTCGGGTTGATCATCGTGCCCACGCCGATGAGCCCGCCGGACACCGTTAATTGCAGCTGGTTGTTCTTCACGAGCAAGGTGACGGTGCAGCTGAAGATCGGGTGGCAGCGATTGTGGCCTTGCGCGTCCTTTGTGGCGATGTCCGGGCAGATCTCGACATGCATGCCAAGCGTGAGCACACCCGCAAGAATCGAGCTGCCCGCGACACCGTTCTTCAGCTCGCTGACCTCCGTGCCGGGACTGTTCACATCGAACGAGCGGATGACGATCAACCGCGGCACAACATTCAACCGCGGCGACAACATTCAACCACAAGGACGACATGCAGTCCCACACTGGGATCGGGATCCGCTTCATGATGTACTCGTTCACTGCATCAATGTTGTATTTTAGCTGCGTGGAGATCGGAATGATGGGGCGATGCCTCCGCCACGGAGCCTGTATGCGAGCAGAACCCTCTCAGCTCTGTAGCAAGAGTTTTTCTTTCTCGGTTGACGCGCGAACGCACCTTTTACGAACGCAGCGATACTCTTCTGGTGCCCAAGAGCCTGTGCCTCCTTGATCAAGTCAAACCTTGTTTTGCAGAATGATGATGTTTTTGGGCTTTATGATCTGGGATGCTCAGAAATCTGGGGCTGCGGGCACGACCCATTCCCAGTGATGAGAAGGAGTGCAGCATCCATGACTGCCGCACCGTCCAGTATGGTGGCCATGAGAATATCGTGTCCGGGTCAGTTGACGAAGGAGACATACCTGAACAGCTTCATGTGATGCTCGCACCCTCGCACGGCGGGTGATCCTCCTTGTTGGAGTGGGACGAGCGATAGCAGCCCTGTCACAGCTACGCCTCGTTCTCACATATATATATCTATGTCTTGCCGCCGTAAGATGGAAAAGCAGAAGAGAAAAGCGGCATACGACGCACTTTTGCATTCGCGTAGCCCAGCTTGATGGTGATATATTCCGGACGAGCTCGTTCTTGAAGCGCGCGGTCACGACCCCCGAGATAACCTTCACCACCGTCAACTTCCCGTGCGCGACGTGCCCAACTGTGCCTGCAGTATCTCGCCGTGTCATGAGCATTTCGTATTCAGCCACCTCTCATGACTGGAATGAAATTTATGTACCAATATTTAATGTCGCCTAACAGAACAAGCCAATGAACTCAACGCAAGTGATGTTCATTAAGACAGCAGGACACGCACCTATTTGGAAATAACCTCGGGCGACAGGGCGAGAGTTTTGTTCAGTCGATCTCGACAGGCATAGCAGTGGTGCTCTTCGATGGTTGCAGAGGTGCGGGCTGATAGAGCGGACGGCCATGTTGCGCGAGGATGTCCTGCGTAGACTGGCTATGCCTATATGGGTGGTCCACAGGGAAGAGCGTGGGGTCGGGATGGAATATCGAAGAAAGCAGGCCAAAATTTGTACGGTTTGAGATTCGTGTAAGAGCGGCGGTCGACCTTCACAAAAAGGTCTCTTTGCCTTTGTGCCTCTGCCGCTGCCTCCGCAAGTCTGCGATGCCTCCGCAAGTCTGCGATCCGCGGCGGAGGGCGCAATCTCTCCGTTCGTGCGCTCAGCCTCCTCCGAGCCGTTTTCTGTGTCCCACTCTTCATCCGTCGAGAAGTCAGAATCATCCGCAAACTCGATCTTCCGCTGTTTTGACGACGGCTCGGGGAAAACCCCTCCGTTCACCTTCAATCTAGCAGTCGCCGAAGGCAAACATGTCTTCAAGGACGCTCCGCTATTCACTGTCTTCGTATTTGATAGTGTAGAAGAGCGCCACTGGGACGAGCTCGACCTCGCAGGCGACTTCGAACGTTTCCCTTTCGACGAAACTCCATTGGGCTTCTGCGGTTGAGCAGATGGTCGTGACGGTGCAGGTGAAGGAGGATGCATCGAGACTCCACTCGCAACCGCACCGTGGTGTGGTCATGCGTTTAACTGTTGTCCAAAGTGGCTCGCAGCTGCAGCAGCTGCCGCCGCAGTAGCAGCCGCCGTGCGTCCACCAACCTTGCTCTGTTGTATCGTCCCGCCCGACAAACCCGCAACACCTAGATGAGGATGAATCCGCCCGCCGGAATGTGTGCGTTGCAAATGCGTTGTATCATGTCGGCCCTTTTCCCCCTTTCCCTTTGCGACTGCTGCTGCCCCCTTCCGACACTTCATCCTCAGCCCATTTCGCAAGCTCGAGCTATTGCTGCTGTGCGAACGCGCTGTGCTTACACTCGCGCGTGAAGCGACACTGGCCGGTTCGCAAGCGGCCGCAGTGGCAGCTGCGGCTCTGTTATCGGCCACTGATGATGTCGCGATACTCATACTAAGCGCGGACTGCGAGCCGACCTGGGATGACGCACTCGTGTCGGGTGAGTCGCCGTCGGGATTGCCATGCTGTACGATGAAGACTTGCGCTCGGGCGGGTTAAGCGACGCGCCGCCCGGCGCCCCCGTGCTGAGCTTGTGCCCGATGCCCTTCCCTACTTCGGAACGAGGTGGTGGGCGGTCCTCAATGGTAGATTTCTGTTCAATTGACTCTGGCGTTGGAGGCAACGACGACGACGAGATGACAGGTATACAAGTAGCCACCGATAATGTATCGCGTCGCGAAGAAACTTCATGCGGTGCGCGCACCCGGGGCACTTGCTTGTCGGAGCTGTACAAGCAATAGCAACCTGGCAGCGGGCTTGCTCTCGCATTTCTAGACCTGTCTCTTACTACCATGAGTGCGTTGTATAGAAAAACAAGAGAGAAAACATGGTGCGCGACGTACTTTAGTATTCGCGTAGCCCAGCTTGATGGTGACGTTAAGGACAAGTTCGGACATGACAGCACAAGTTCAAGTTCGTGTGAACGAAAAAACAATGATTTTAGAGATTACATAAGTTTTGTTGATGACGAAGTAACGGGTTATCTGTATTTTTATGGTCGAAATCATGCACATTACTTGTAGCATTGCATTGCACCTCTGCCTTGTGTAATTACTACGTGTTTTCCTATATATGTAGATTACTTTTTGGTTGAAGTCGTTTGAACGCCTCCAGATACATCACTCGGATGTCTCCGAAAATGTCTAAAAAACATTTATCGGCTAATCTTCAACCAACATCTGGGCAAGTCTTGCATAAATAAGTACAAACTGTAATACCGATCTTGCTGCCCATCGGCATTACAACACAACACAAGCCCTCTATTAACACTTGTTGTAGCATTTAAAAACCTTACATGATATCCTCCAATTACAGCAATGTAAATCTTAATTCATTAGAAAATTTTCTGTTTTTTCACCAGTTTGTCCCAAACATAATACATGTATTTATTTAAAACATTTCAATTATGTTTTTCCAAAAAATCCCATATCAACATTTCCAAAATCCATTATTCAACACTATTTGTGACACTTCTAAGGTGTATACCTCTGTCTATCTTAACAACATTAGACTCAGTTGGCGGTGTAGGGGCTCCCAAAAAGCTATCACGTGATGTGTTGCGTGTGGCTGTGTGGGGCCCCCCCCCGTGAGAACTACCCATGATGGTGCGTGCCTTCGAGTATGTAGGTCGTCTCCCCTCTCTTTCTTTCCCTCCTTCCGCAAAAAAATCCTGAGCCCAGCAAAAAAAAATTTCACTTTTGCTTGCAAAAAATAATAAAAATATTTGGGGATCAAATTACCAGAATAGGGTTCCCAAAAGTCTATCATGGAGGTTGCCCATCCTGTGAGAACTCATTATGATGCTGCGAGCCGCTGCAGGTATGCTTTCCTCTTCCTTTCTTCCTTCCACACTTGACCTTAGCAAATAAAATTTTCACTTTTTTTGCTTACAAAATTAAATATGGGCTAGTGAGAAAAAAATTGGACTTACCGGCCTCCCTAATGCGTGTCACGTGATCTGGGACTGGTCCCTTATGTGAGAACTTGCTCTGTGTCTTGAGCCATCCTCTCTGCACATTGAAGCATACAAAAGCTGACATTACTAGCAGGGATTTTAAACCATTACTTTTGGTTACATCACACTGAAGATATTAGATCAGTGGTAGTAGAGAGCTAAAATGAAAGAGCTCAGAATAAGCCTTAGTCACACACACACACTTCGCTCCCCCCCTAATATGTGGGCACCCCACATATAAATTCATGTTACTATATCTAGAGCCATGTACAGTATACTATTACTACACCTCCTTATGACACCACTACAGTGCTAGAAAATGATGTTGATCAACATGGACATCCGAAAAAGAAAACATGTTCTTGAACCTGTCTATTTTTTTTTCCATGGCAGCTTGAGATTGGGACAAGTCGGATTGCGTGCTGCCAGCAGAATGTTTTTGTTTTGCGAATTAAGTCAAGCTTCGGGCATGAAAGGTAGGATGTGGAGGTTTTGAACGGTTTCTCTACTGTGCTGAGACTCTATTTCCTTTTCCGGGTGTCCATGTCGATCAACATCATTTTCTACACCCACCTGTAAGCCATCAACGTTCAACAGGCTGGGGGCCGGAATTTTGCGAATTTCGGATTTCTTTTTTGGTTTCGCTAATAGAAGTAAGCAAAATACTCAATTACACGCGATTTCCCGATTTGGAAGTTGTTGTTTCAAAAAAATTTCAGAGAATAAAAATAAAATAAATCAAAATAAAATAATAAATACCATATTCGGAGAAATGTATGTGTCTGTCAGCAAGATTATGATTTTACCCAGGCAAAATATTATTCTGCTATGCTGAAATGGCCACGAGAAATCCCAAAATAACTGGCTAATATGTGAAGCGATGGTCTTTATTTAGAATGGGCGCTTATATAACATAATAAACCATATCACAGGTGGGTCAGAAAAGTCTTCGCGCCCCCTTAAAAAGGAAGGCAGTTCTCGCCTGCGTAGCACACGACTTGTCGCCAGCCATTGTTTATGGTATGCTGCCAGCTCAACACAACCGAAAAATAATTAACAAGTATGTATTGGATGTTTCTAGTATGCATCTAAAGCAAAGATTATGCACAGTAAAACACTATTTGACACTGTTTTTATGTGAATAGGGCAGACGGGAACTGACTTCCTTATTTAGTGGGGCGAAGACTTTTCTGACCCACCTGTACGCTATTTTAAACACAATTTCATTATTAATATCTTTTGTTTCCAATTTTCAGTGGCCAAAAAAGAAAAAGTCGACACTTGAGAAATCTAAGCAACAAGTATTGAAGACACGTACAAGGCCTATCCAGTGTATATAAATAAAGAGGGAATATAATGTTGTGGCAAGGTGAGATGGAAAAGTCAGTCGGAGCATTTCGGCTTGTTGTCTCTTGCCTTTACGCACTGTAGTCCCTACATCTCCTCTTCGAGTTTTCAATATTTCTGCCTGAAATTTTATATACATGTTCAGTCAAGGTCATCATACCCTCGTGTGTATTTAGAAAAGAAAAGATCTATCTGTCCCTTCTTCAGAGCCGAAAATGTACCAAAATCAGCATTTCTTCAACATCATGCAATCGAAGTCTGCGGTTATTAATTATTTGATATTACCAACTGGCATAAAGATTACACAGAAATATGCAGCATAAGAAGGGCTTCAATTCACCCTTTTTAGTTCAGCTATCAATGGAAAACAGAGAGCAGGGTATGCAAGGAACTGCTGGCTTTGTGTCTGAGCTACTGTATGTGTCTGTCAGCGAGTTTATGGCTTCACCCAGGTAAACTTTTATTCTACTATGCTGAATGGCCATGAGAGATCCCAAGCTAATGCGAAATAGGCGCTGGTCTTTATTATCTGTTTTATATAATACGCGCATCGTCAGCGCATTTGTTGTCTCCTTTGCTCGGTGCACCACACTCACTGGCAGGCATGTATTTTGCAATCTTCTCGTCATATCTTTCTGTCAGAGTAAACCAGTGAAGGCTAGTATAATCAGCATCAGTACACTCAGCAGATGCAGGAGCATACATATGCGCAGCTCAGCTATGATGCGATTTACTCAGGGATAAATTCAGTATCATTTGACGCATGAACTACCGTGCGGTTATATTGTAGTACGATATAGTTTCTGTTTTATCCGTCAACAACCTGCTGAAAATCGATTCGTAACGCTGCTACGTATCAATGATACGCTGACGATGCGCGTTGAATTTTGGCTGCCTCGATTGCTCATTTTATTTCAATCTGACGTGCGACTGCCATTAGTTTCGTGAATAGCTGTTAAATCGCTGAAAAGACAGATCGGTATGACCCACCGGTCTAGGTGCAAATTTGACAGTATCTTCCGCAATCATAGCGTTGAGCGGATACGACAAAGTGATGGCCCGGGATACCGAAATATGAGGAAGCTCCTGTCTCGAGGAACGGCAAGAGACATAGGGGAGGGCCTAGCGCCCTATAGCTTATCAATCTCGATTCATGCGAATGGTACGCACACATGTCGCTGGCTACAGGAAGAGGAAACCGAAGTACTCGATCTTGCAAGCGCAATCTCATGCACCACCAACTTCTGAGGTCTGGAGGTCTGGTATCTATGATGGCCATCAGCCAAGCCGGCTTGCAATACGTCTGTTATTTAGCAAATTGGTCGTATGTAGCTCGAGGTTCTGCGACTGGGAAATGGAAATGAGAATGCCGCTTTGGGGCGCGCCAGGATGATTCGAGCCTCCATACTGCCGCTGCCGACGACGAGGGGTGCCAACGTGTGATATTACAGTATCAAAGAAATGGATGCGGTCCGCCTTCAATCAGCTTCCGTTATGTCGACCGGCAGCCCGCCATGAATACAGCTAGGAGCTTCGCTTCTCCCGTTTTCCCCTGCAGTCAATGTAGCGCCTTAAATAACGAAAAGGCACAGATCAGTTTAAGCTTGGCATTGTTTTAAGTAACAGGCGCTGGTCCTTCGCAAAGGCTGATAGTGACCCTTAGTCCATAAAGCTTGATACAACTGCGTACGGGGTCAAACATAGACTTGAGCTCGAAGCAGGAAAGAAGGGAAGGGGACAGAAGCTTTTTTTTAGGACTTGCAGCCGTTGTCGTGCGCTGGTAAATTTGTTATCAAGGGGTCGGGCCCAGAAATGAAGCCGGCGAAGCCGTTCAGGTTCAGAACACTAGAGATAGTGAACAGATAAAGGCAGTGTGGAGGGCTTTATTTTTGGTTCCAATCTCTTGCTTGGAGAGCGGCGCAAGTTGGAAAAGAGGATGGTGGCGGCTAGCCACTCTCATTCTCCCATTTGGGGCGTTCGGAAATATTTCGTCTGGATATATCCGTGACTCCTCTACATCAACCCACGACCTCGATCAACTTATGTTTGCAAAATCCATTTGATTACGATGCTCTCGTTCTGAGACTCAGACCTTGGCAATTTCGTCTCCCTAATACAAGGCTTGTCAGCCAGAGTACTATTGTTAGAAGGTATGGTGGTCCCGGACTCCGTCTTAGGGTAACTAGTACGAACAGACAAGTCAAGCACAACGCAATGGAGTATCGCTACTTTGAAGAGAACTCGAGACGCAGTGATTCTCCAGCCGTCTTGGCTCCCGATGATTTGACGTTAGGCGTTGTCGAAGGGATGAGCTCGGAATCCGTACCTGATATTCAACCCTTGCCGCAATTCACTAGAGCAGTGCACCACTCGGGATGTATAGGATGTTGGGTGCGGTCCTTCGAAGAAGGGCTTGGCGCCGTTTGTGTGAGGTCCGCAACTCTACCGTCACTGGCGAGCCAGCTGTCCTGCCGAGGACATCACAGAAAGCCAAACATGGCCGGCAGATCTGCGTGGTGGTAGGTTCGTCGAAATGGTTTACGATTTTCTTCGTCGAATGGACCAGTCAGAGTCTCTAGACAACCGATTGTCGCGAGTGCTTCCGTGAACCCATCTGTTCGTTACGACACGACCTAAAATATTTAACAGAAAGATCAGCGACGCACCCTTTTTCTATCGACAGTCTCAGTGAAACGCTTTCCTCCTTGCACGGCCATCCTGAGATTTCTTTCTTACAATAAATCCACTAGAATTTTGCTTCGAAGCATATCTTGGCATGGCGCACGAAGGCTGGGCATTGCTGATCAGTGGAGGAATAGTGAATGAGAAGGGCGGGAAGCAAGCAATGAGGGGTGTTACCGTTGTTCGTACTTTCCTCGTAACATCCTTGAATTCTTTCTCTCCCTTTCTCACGCTTTCTTTATCACAGACTGTTGCCGCCGTCATTTCGAAGCGAATTGCATCTTCGCTTACAGCATCCTTATTCCGGTACCACGCAGGAAGTGTTTAACATTTGCATCTGTTCCTCGCATATCGTACTCCGCTGGTAGCATGTGCTACTATGTAATTGTAGCCCTTTGGACGGCGTTTCGCCATAGCTTATCTCGAAACCTTTGATGGTGCACTGTGTAAGCCCCTTTTACTCTCCTTCGCATACTTCTTACTAGATGTGTACTGAATAAATGATCCCACAAGATGCATAACTCTACAGTTCTTCAATGCTCGTACGAGAAGCGAGAAGATGTTATTTTTGCTATCTGATGCATCCGACGCTCAACACAACATGTTGCTCTTTTGCGCAATGCACTTGCTACACTAGTCACTTGTTTCACTGGCGGGTCAACTGGGACAACCAATCGGAACGTGCATCATTGTCAGTATATCTTTCAAGAACCACTGTCTGTGATATTACCCAAGCTTGGAATAGGTACCTTCCTCGACGGTCATCTTGCACCATCACTCGTACTAGGTGCTAGATTAGGTGCGCTTTCCCTCCATCGTGTATACACTAATTCCTCCTGTGTACAACGCATGACCACAAGCTTGTAGATTTGGAACTGCCATTCTCGCAACCATAATCCCTACCAGCAACTCGAGTCTCATACGAATTTAGGGCAAGCCCTGATGTTCCTTTCATCCATTGATCTACGACACAAGAGCAAGGTTTTCTTTGCCGTAGCTGATTAAAATCTTCACACCTTAATCGCCGATTGAAAAAAGAAACATTTCATATTCATTTCTGCATTCGCAAGCGAGAATCCTACAGAGCGTCATATAGAATGCTCCCGAATTTCCGGATGAACTGTCTGTGCGTTGCATTGCTGATTCGAGGTTTTCGGATGTACCGGCTGCTTGCTTTAAAAAAGGTTAGAACAACGTTTCTGCTTCCAAATTCAAATAAAGCTAGTCTTGCCTCTACAGAGGCTCAATAAAAACATGGAAGTGCAGCGGTATACATGTGCTGGCTTTCATACAAAGCGGTCATTCTATGAAACTGGGTTACGGACATACGAGGACATGGCTACAGCTTACGGATGAGCTGTAAGCTACTGTTTTCTGCACCCGCCATATATTCGGATGATCGAAGTGACAATAATAGAACTACCGAGTTATTTATGCAGTATCCGTCGCGTGCCGGTGCCGATTGCGAAATCTGTATCTTCAGATCCGAGCGTCAGCTTTCGGTGTAGGCATCTTTCTCGAGGCCTGCAAAATTAACGGGACGCAACAAAGCTTGGAATGAACACCTCTTTCCCGGAGTCATTGTATCCATCACTTATGCAAGGGAAGTGCGGCAAGACACTTGTCTCGATGATTTTTGTCGCGTATATCAAGATCCCGTTGCCGTTCTTCAGACCACGTCGAAAGATGATTCCATGGCCACCGATTTCACTGTGACGACCGTGTGAACTTCTCAGAACGGCTAGGGTCTTACTGTAACGGGGAGGCGGCCCTCCGCCCCTCGCGACTTTACTTGAGAGAACATCTGAATCTATTCTTGTGGCAACCAGTGTTTACTCTTTCCCGACGACCAACTTTAGGCTTGCCGTTATTTGTCATTACTCGACTTGCTTAGCGATCACGAGGCACTGAGCGTCTAGAATCAGGCAGGAACAAATGAAGAAACGTCCTCTTTGTGCTCTCTTCGATGCTATTCTGTTATGAGATACTCATGCCGTATTGCTGTCTGCCAATCTGGATCTCGGATATATGCCATGCGTGCGCGCATACTGAACGGACCTGATCATTTGACCGCCGTCGCAAGGTTTGTATCACACCATGCACGTCCGTCTGTTTCCGATCCAGCTCACGCAACCAGGTTGCCATTGTCACAAATGACACTTGGATAAGCAGCTAAAAGCATATAAATGCGGTGTTGACCTCTAAGTTTGTTTCCGCGAGCAGAGGAGTTTGCCCCCATTCCAGTCATGTTCAGCTTTTACCTATGCTGTCTCATACTTGCCTCAGCGGTGATAGCTGCGCCTGCTGCCAGTAGTGCGCCTCCATCTGTCTCCATTGCGGTCTCGCCCGCTATTCCAGTACCAGTACTGTCCAGTGCACCTTCCGCTGTTGCCAGCTCTTCGGGAGGCACCTCCGTCTCTGCTGCTCCCTCTGAAGCACAGACTGTTGCACCGGCTAGTGATGAACCAAATGGCCCCGTATTCCCTCAGGGTGATCCGAATATCACGCCTGAGGCCATCAACGGTCCGCTTGGTGCTACCATTCTCGGTCCAGACGATACAGAACTCGACCTACAAAACCCTGATTTGCTCGCACCTCCTTCAACGGACCAAGGAAGCGTGTGAGTAGAGCCTTTTTTCGGTGCATAACAAGAACTGACAAAAAATGGTATGCTATACAGGCAAAATGCGAAGTGGCCCTTCGCCTTGAGTCACAACAGACTTCAGACCGGAGGTTGGGCTCGTCAACAGAATCGTACGTTTGCACAATGTTTTGGGCAAAGACTTTTTGTTGATTTCTAGTCCACCATGACAGTGAATGTTATGCCTATCGCTACAGCCATGTCTGTTTCGCATCGCCTTCTTCCTGCGCTTATTACTGAGATATCTGCATAATTACAGGGCGTCGGTCGATATGCGTCTGGAAGCCGGAGCCATTCGGTGAGTCCATATCATCGTTGACATCATCCACGTGTTGACTTCAGGGAAACCAGTGAGCTACATTGGCACTCGACCGCAGAAGTAGGATTCGCCATCATCTTTTGTTATATTGTGCTCATCTCGTTTCATTGCCTCTTCTTTAGTGGGCCTTCGTCTTGAAGGTCAGAAATAGCATATCGTACCTCGGGATCTGTACTAAATTTAAGATCTATACTTATACAGGGAAGTACAGTTGTCACTGTCGTCAATACCAATGGTCAGGTATTCGCCGATACCGTGGTAAGCGATCTAGTCTTCCGAGCTTCTCAATTGTGCCTTACGCGTCTCTACAATAGAATGCAGGCGACCTCTGGTACTTCCCTGCAGGTATTCCCCATTCTCTTCAAGCGACGGACGACGACCCCGACGGCTCCGAGTTCCTTCTGGTGATTTGTGTTGTTTTGTCTCACATGATTTTCAATTGATCTGATCTTTTCAATAAGGTGTTCGACAACGGCTCCTTTAGCGAGGATGATACGTTCCTGTTGACGGACTGGACCGCACATATACCGAAGGAAGTTCTCGCGAAGAACTTCCAAGTCAGTGCCTCTGCGTTTGACCACGTTCCGTCAAAAGAACTTTATATTTTCCCTTCCAGTAAGACTTAGATACTTGCTGACTCTTTTCTCCTGGTTGACTTGTCTTACCCTAAAGCGCCTCCTCCGGCAAACGAGCAGCCACCAACAAGTCCCGCGGGAACTACCCCAAATCCCTTTACGTTCAAGCTATCGCAAGCGGCAGCGACTCCGTTATCGGGAGGCTCGATCAAGGTCTTCGATCCTAGCGTATTCCCCGTCGCAACCACTATTGTAGGTGCCTTGGTCACGGTAGAGCCTGGAGCAATGAGGTGAGTCCTGGTCGTTTTTGTCTTGTCCGCAACAAACGACCGACTGACCAATTTCAAGGGAGTTACATGTCAGTAGTCGAAAAACTTAAAGTTCATATGAACTTGTGCTAAGTGAATTGTAGTGGCATCCAACTCAGCCCGAGTGGAGCTATTTCCTGTATGTCGCTTCTTTCCTATCGCTGATATCGAAGATTACTGATCGGGCACTACCTCAGTTCTGGCAATGCTCGCATGACCCTCTACGCGGCGTCTTCTAATGCTATAACCTTCGATTATGGGGTACGCCTTATTACAATCTTCTATTTATCTTTCTGATCAAAATTCTGAGTATACAGCCTGGTGATATCGGTCCGTATAATCCGATTTTTTCCCCTCCCGTCTTTTTGCTCAACCAATATCTGAAATGCAGGCTACGTCCCTCCTTCATTCGGCCACTATGTCGAGAACACTGGCAACACCACCGTCCAGTACTTGGAATTATTCAACTCAGGTATTATCGCATCTTATTTTGTTTCCCGACTTCCCCGGCGGTCTCTGATCTCCTTCAATAGACGTAGTTGAGGACGTTAGCTTGGCTCAATGGCTCGCGCTCACTCCTCCAGACCTCGTGAAGGCCCATCTCGGCGTCGATGACAACTTTATCGCCAGCCTCAACAAAACGAAAGCGACTGTAATCGGACCATCGGCCTAGTCTTTTAGAGCGCTGGCTGGGAGAGATCCTGATGAACTATGTATTTACACGGAGATTACGCGACCATGTTCATTTATGATATACCGGCAGGATATTTATAATCTTTATTACTGATATTAGACAGAGCGATATCCCTTATGTTAAGCCAATCTCATAACGGTAGGAGATACAGTTGAAATTGTCATGATGCATAAGGTCGATTCCCGCTTCAGACCTATGCATTAAGAGAATTATGCATCATTACAGCGTGAGAAACTGAACAAATTAAGGCGCTAAGTCCATATTTGGTCCCACTTGGGCGCTTACATGCGCATATATTAGTTAATTATTACTAAACAAAATAAAACTAATGATACCAGGAGAGTTATGGTTTGGCTGAAGTCAAAGACCGAGCGAGAAGTGCATACCAAAGGCTGAACGAGCGTTCAGACACCGGAAATAGCGTCTAATAATGCATAATGCAGATAAAAACACGTCAAAATGTGCCAGAAGTCTATGCATATGAGATTTATGCATTATGACATTATGCGTTGTGACAATTTCAACTGTACTGCCAGTCACTTTGATTTACCTACATACATATGATCGTCGTGCAGATCACGACGATCACGTCTGGCTTCGGCTTAGTTCCTTCATCAGAGGAACCTCTGTCATTTCACAATAGCAACTTACTCTCGAGATTTTCTAGAGCAATTGTATGCTTATCATAAATGATACCTGGATTTAGCAAACGTCTTAAAAGCGGTGTTTGCAGAAGTTTTTCACTACATATAAACATACCATGCAAAAAATCAATTAATAATTATACTTGTCGTGTAACAATGTGTCGGGTACCTGTTTCGGTCCTTTGTCCCTAGTTCTCCGCCGATTCATTGGTGATGCAATGCTGAGAATGTCAGTGTTCCATGCCCCCGTGACGACTAACAAAGTATTTCGGGAGATATGGATCTCCGTCTGACGATCGATGATGAGTATGGTCTCATCGAGCGAAACTGATCGACTCCGATGCAACAATTACCATTATCTCTCGAAACAATTATTATGACGCGGCACGCCAGGATCAAATTTGACGGCGTAGCGTGAAGGGGGGAGGGGATCGGGTAACTTTAATGCCCAAATAGAAGGTAAGCAATTTCACAGCACGCAAACACAGTAATGATGCGTGGTTTATAGGCGAAACATATATGCTTCACTGGCGCTGAGCGCATTGAGCATAGAATCTTCAAGAGAAGCTCTGCTCCACTAAATAGTCCGGACGCGGAACAACAACGGAATAATATTGTAAAATGGGAAAGAGTTTACTTGAATACATACCGAGGGCGTGAGTTTGCACTACATGCACCCGTTGTTTTGGTCGATGTTCTTAGAAGTTGAATGTGAATGGGTCCGCGGCGGGGAAAGGAAAAAAGAGCGTTCGCGGCAAGCCTGATAAAGGGGCCGATGCATAGTTAAAACACTCCGAATGACCTTTATATATGGAGCGAACCGGGTAATCCGATCTATCCAAGGGCGGAATATCGACATGCATATGGTAGTCAGCTCATCATTCATACGAGCTCGACTCTTTACAACATACCATAACAAATGGTACATAGATCATAGCGATTCAAATAGTCATTGAGCTAGTGTTAACGTGAGACATGGAATCACAGCAGGATTCTACTGCCAGTATACTTTCTCCGTTGGTTTCTCTGCATTTAAGCGCTCTTGGTGGAATTCAATGTAATTCTGAAACAGCTATCTGAGGTCCAAGATATGCCTCAAAGTGATCGTAGGAGTATGGGCCGATTACAAGTCAAATTGGACAAATAAATCGAAACCGCTTACAAGTCGATGATGTCTAGATTATGTAATATTTATGTTGACCAATGTGGATAGAATTGCGACTGAGCTTCCGGCTTCACAAGTTGATTGGTAGCCCTTTAGCACGATTTTGTTTCGAACGTTCGGATTATGCCCCCGCCATCTGCTGCTTCGTCTTCAAAAGCACTCGCTGCTATCCTCCCCCAAATCGCGTCCGGACACGCGTACGAAGCGCATCAAAAGGCGCGCACCTTCGCGTCGCGATACGTCAAGTCTGCGCAGTATACCACCGCGATCGACGTCTTATTCCAGAGCGCGCGAGAGCTCTTGAAGGCAGGGCAGCCGGGGAGCGGGACGGACTTGGCGTCGTTCTTGATCGACGTGTATGAGAGTAAGGGAGAAGAGGTGACGGACGAATCAAGAGGTGTGCCCGACAACACTTACAGATCGAAGATTGAAACGAGTCTAACTGAAACCACCGTGCAGGGAGACTGACGCAGCTTATTGCATTGACCGGATCTGCTGGTGCGTGGCGCAAGACACTTATTGACAAGTCCGTTGCGTGAGTATCCACTTCAGCATTAATATATTTCTATCTAACGAGGAAGGCAAGTTGGACAGCAAAAGCCGGGCCTTGTCCAGCAGGAGATCAAGACCTGCACAATTATGTTGGCGAGCTTCTTTATAAAGGTAGGGGACTGTTTTGCTAGCGCCCTTTTCCAAATAATAATAATATAATCCTTATTTTCAGAGGGTACGTTTGATTTGGCGGAGCCGCACCTTTTGTCTGCGGGCAAGCGCGACAGTGCACGTCTTCTCGCACAGATGATGTCAGAGTGGTGGCAAGCAACGGCATTGTCTGCGTCACCAGGACCGTTTGCTTTACGAGGCACTCTCCCGTGAGTTAATTCAGGTATTTCGCGTAGGACGAGAATAACGAGCTGTCGGCTCCGCAGGTACCTTCTGAACGGAAACATCCTCGCCGCACGCACCTTTATCACCCATTTCATATCCCTCAGTTCGTCTGCACGTCCTTCCCTCCGCTCCGCCCTGGCACCCGCCCCACTTCCCGTCCCCAGCAGTGATTCCGACGAAATCGTTTTTACGAGTGACCAGGTTCTCAACTTCTTGCAGCTTGCCGTGCGGACCTGCCAGCGCGCACAGGGAAACAAGAAGGCACAAGAGGCGTGGGTGCGCTTATGTGGAACGTACCTAAGCAGAGGCGGCGTGCTCGCGACAACTGACGTGCGGAAGGTGAGTAGAACATGAAATAGTCTTGTCAGTCCTAGTTATTCATGCGTATCTGCGCATTGACCGAACAGTACCTCAATGAAATTGCGACCCTATACTTCGCAATCCCGCCTCCGCGAAATCAAGCCGCGAATCCTTTCGGTGACGTGTTGTCGTCCCTCTTCGGCGGCGCTCCGTCAGGAGGCGGGCCTGGGCCCCGCGTGCTCATGCCTAGTCCTGCTGCAGCTGGCCTGGATTAGGGCTCAGGTCTCATAATTAACGAAAAAAGGCCTTCATCTTCCTAATAGCCTAGTATGGGTGGTTTTAGCTAAAGGCGAATGTAACACAAGAACAGTTACAAAGATGTATTGTATCGTAAAGCCAACGAAACATGGCTGATTAAAAAATGAAAGGGAACATGATCTTCCTGCCTTTCGGGTACTGGTTCCCGAACTCCTTCCTGTATAACTTGTGTTTTTTGATTGCCCATAAGGCCATTTGGACTGTACCAGCGAAGAAAAACAACCAGGCTAGAAAATAGAATCAGCTATGGTCCGGAAGTAATTCAAGAAGAAAGGGGACGTACCCGCATAGCTTCCCGTCATGCAGGAAATCGCGAACCATGCGAGGCTCTCGAAGAAATAGTTCGGGCACGAAACGAGGTTAAATCCGTAACCGTATGGTATAGCGCGCTTGCGCGACCCCTCGGGGCGGAGGTCGCGGAGTGTCAAATGGGTCTTCAGATTCGAAATTTCGGCGAACTACATACGAGTAGATGCGCGGAGAAAAAGTGAGGACATTTTGAACCCTGCATAAGAAATACACAGGATACGCACGACGAAGATAGCAGTCCAGAACCAAAGGAACGAGAGCGAATCGCGCTTGGAATCCCGAATGACAGGAGAAAGCGCGGCGTATTTCGGCCGGTATAACGCGAAGGCAAGGAGAATACCGCTTAAAATATGGTAATGCCCTGAACTAGAAGCCAGAACAAGATCCGGTCAGCATTAAACACAAAGTAACAATAAGGCTGTTATGAGCGTGAGACTGACTTTTTAAAGAGGTTGAAAAACGGCATGGTGGCCTTCGAGAAACGATGCACACTAGAGCAGGTTTTCAGTGAAAACTGATACAGAAAACAGAGAAGAGAAGAAATAACGAACGAGAGAGTTTCGTACTCCCGCTTGAGGAAATGTAACATAATCAATGTGAATGCATATCTAAAAAGTCGTCAACAAGATTCTTTGCGGTACTGGTGCACAATGCACCTTTGCATGAGACTATGCTGGACATCACCACCGTAAATCAATTTTGGCAGGTAGTAGAACAGTGGGTGGATAACAAGCGGTCCGGCCTTAAGGACAAAGGTAAGAAATTCGACGCCGCGTGAGATATAGGAAGGACGTGCATATTCTACGATAAAAACCGTTCTCCAGCTGATTTGACGGCCCAAGTCTTTGATCGTCAGCTCGCCCCCGTCCGTGACGCCTGCCTTTGCAAGCGAGTCCTCATCTGCCAGCGCTTTCTTGTCGCCTGTCAACGAAAGCTTTTGACGCGATGTATGAAACTAGAAATCGTAGATAAGTTAAAAATCTTATAAGTTAAAAAACGAACAAAACACATACCTTAGGGAATTGTGCGGTAATCGCGCCTTTAACATCCTCAATTCTCGCGCTCTCGAGTGTCTTGTCTGGAAGGACGACAGTAAAGGGTAGCTTAAGAGCTAGGGCGGGCGGTTTTCCTGCTGCCGTAATAGTCACTGACACCATGTTCTCTGTTTGCTGTCCCGTTTTCGAAAGCGCTGGCGGGACTGCAACGAAGGAGAAAGAGTATCCGACGAGCTCCGGGGAGGCCTGAGCGCGTCAGAGGTCACGTTAGGTCACGTCGCGTCGATTTCCGAGCACACGTCCCCTCTTCCCGAGTCCAATCCATGTCTTTTCCTTTATTGTCTCGCCCACTAGCTCGCTTTCAACTCCAAGGCGCGCTCAGAAGATGTATGTGCTATAACACTTAGGTCCTCATAGACTTGCTGATATATTTGCAGATATTTCCTCCAGACCTCCTGGAGCACCTGTGGATCTCAAATATGACGTCTATAATGGCCCACTCGTCCCGCAGGCAGATAAAGGACCTCTACTCATCTTACATGGTCTCTTGTGTGTGCCAAGACTTTCAATAATACGCTGTTTCAAATCTAATACGACATTTCATATATTAGTGGCTCGAAACGGAACTGGCAGTCGATAGGAAAGGCGCTTGCAAAGCGGATAGAGAGGCCAGTAGTCCCAATAGTGAGCATACTTCTTTATGGAATTTTGCGGATAAACTCAACTGTACTGAAGGACCTTCGCAACTTTGGAGACTCGCCTCGAAGGGAACAAATGGATTATCTGACCATGGCATCTGACGTTATCCACTTCTGCCAAAAGCACTCGCTGAAGAACATTTCCCTGCTTGGACATTCAATGTGCGATAAAAATAGTACACCGGCATCCCTCTTTGTTCTCATATTTTTGGACGACCAGGGGCGGCAAGGTAGCGATGTCAGTTGCTCTCAACCCGAGTTTGCCTAAGGATATGGTCACGCACCTTATCGTTGCCGACATTTCCCCCATCCGAGCTCCATTATCTCATGAGTTTCCGGGCTATGTAGATGGGATGATCAAGATTCAAGACGAAGAATCGACAAAGTCGAGGAATGAAGCTTTCGAAAAGCTATACGAGTATGAACAGGTACTTTACGTCGTGCATTTGAGAGATCTTCGTCGAGCAACCAAACTCATTTTACACTAAGAACTCCTTGATCCGCCAGTTCCTTCTCACTAACCTTGCATCAACGCCTGCTGGCGAGCCCGTCAAATTCCACGTCCCCCTTCATACAATTAGGGACTCATTGCTGGACATCGGCGACTTCCCATATGGGCCAGGAGAGGCGAGCTGGGATGGGCCGACCCTTTTTATAAAAGGTTCAATGAGCAAGTACGTGACCACCGTTTTTACAAGATTCGATGCCATTCTAATGCGATTGGAATTTAAAGCTATATTCAACTGAAGCACCTTGATATTATAAGACAGTTTTTCCCCCGAATGACAATGGAAACATTTGAGGCTGGGCACTGGGGTGAGTCTGCCGGCACTTGCTAAAAATTATAACCTAATCCATCTACCAGTTCATGAGAAGTGAGCATTGTTGGCGAAAAACTGCGTATGTTACTAACCATGACCTCAGATCGAAAGAGTTTATCGAATCAGTAGAACGGTTTATAAAAGAGAATTAAGCCTTTCCAATTTTTTATAAGAGGCTGAAAGCCTCTGTGTCTCTTCGCGCATTACCGTTACGTCATCGCTCAACAGCACCGTCCGTCGCCGGCATGAGTATTCGCAGACTGGCTGAGATTCAATACAAGTAATTCAGGATGTGCCGCCATCTCACTGTTACTAACCTAATGAGGTCCGACTTCAAATGTATGTATTTGCAATGTTCATGTTTAGAGTTTCTTTTCGACTACGCTCATTCCGGTGACCATAAATTGGTCACCTCAAGATGTCTCGAATGAACGAAGGTAGGTCTGATATGAGGCTCGCTTCCAAACTTCTGAGATATGTGTACATACAATAAATTCGGATGCGCTTCTGGGATGTGCTTTAGGAAAGCGTCAAACAGGCAATTGCGGTTGAAAATCTCCCATATTTCCTACGGTCAATCGTACTCCACCATGATCCACATTACTACTCTGTGCGGTTTTGAGTCTTATTGAATTTTAGTAGAGTCAGAATAACTACGAACCGTCCAGTCATTTGTCCGCATTGAAATAGCTACGATTTCCTCATCAAATCTGTCTTTATCTTTGTTCTCTCCAGTTAATACATACCCAGACATTCCCAAAATAGACGAACGCACCTCTTCCAAACAAGCCCATTTTCAATACAACTCTTGATTTTAGCTCGCTGCCGCAGCGCATTATGCTGGCGTTGTGATCCATCGAATCGTATTTCCTTCAGTGGTGCTGGTTGAGGGGAAACTGGTGAGTCCACCTCTTCCTCTTGGACTGCGGGATGTAACCATGTGCTCGACAGCATCCAGGCTCAAGTTTTGGCACTCGGACCTTAGCAACCACAGCTCTTGCAAGCAAGGACAGACGTTTGTCTCCCCTTCGGGAAGCCACGTCAGACGGTAAACACATTGGTTATTGAGTCCATGCGAGTCGACAAGACGCAGTATTTTAAGAAATGGTAGCCGTTTTAGATACTCGTAGATTTCAGAGTGCCTGACGGTGATGTTAAGAAGAGTAAGGTCCTCCAGTCCACCGTCTGTGCGATCCAAAAGAGATAAGAGATGATGGTGCCGCGCTATTCTGAGTCCATCAACCGTAAGGGACCGTAGCGAGGGCAACCGTAGATAATCGAGGAACTTTCCCATTTCTCGACAATTGGCATAATGCAGGCACACCCTAAGTGAGCGTAAACGCGGTAACGTCCAAATGTCTGGTCCACTAAACACAAGCACTTCCTTGAATTTGATAGCCAGGTCCTCGAGCTGCGGGCATCCATCGAGAAGATCAGAGACCTGGGGTAATGTGAATGCATCGAAGTGTATGGAAGTGATCGGATGAATGATACTCGGGAGTATGCGCAGAGGTTGCTTTAGGATGAGCTGGCGGAGTGCCGGTGCAGCAGAGAGTTTAAATGTACGTCGTTCCCAAAGTCTCGATGATTCGCCTCCCGTTTCTATCAATGGATCTGCAAGGACGAGTTTCTGAAGAATGGGAGCTTCATTTGCAAGGAGCTTCTGCATGTAACAGCTCGGCACCGATATGTCCGCTACAAGCCATCGATGGCTTTGCTTTGCAATTTCTTCGATGAAGCTCATGAGGGGGTGCCACGCGTCTCCAAAATGCGTAAGGACGACAACCTTTATCGACAATGGACAGTTTCCAGACATTGCTATCCATTTTTCGAAAGCTTGGATGGCCGTGACGTAGGGCCGGAGTAGGAAGAGGCTGATCGATGACCATAGCTCGGGCGTCCTTTCCGCTAGATCCCGCCATTTCTTGCATACCCTGCAGAGGAGTAAAGGGGATCTACGGATAGAAGGCTCGACGAAACCGGATCTGAGTGGGATGGAATACCAAAAGATTATACTGAGAATCTCTGGGGGGAGGTGTTGAATAGGATGGGACGATTGATTCGTATGGTATGTTTCATGCGACATAGATATGAGCTAGGTGTGTTAGCCTTCTAAGTGTCCTCGTCTGTCGTTATACGAGGTATATCAGGATCAGATGCTTAGGTTACCCTTCAGCGAGGGGCGACGTGGCTGCACCAGATAAAAGGCGTCGATCTAGCGTCGATCATTTCAGCCACTTAGCCTACTTGGGCCACTTCTAAAATACGTAATTAGCGTGGGAATATTATCTTCTTCGGTCCTTCTCTTTACTTTCAGTCTTCACCCGTCTCATTGTCCAGTAGCTCCAGTCATGCCAATCTGCACAACATGCACCTATAAAATACCTTATCTTTATACTGTATACCAATCAGCTCATAATCTTCGACTAGAGCAATGCGTGCGTTCATCATGTTCCTTGCTTACACTCGGATATCAAATCCTTTGATTTTCAATACAGCCAAAATGCTTGAACTTTGCAGATCCTTATGTCGAACACGACATCCTGACGCTGCTTTTGGATCTTATACTTCTCAAAAGAGGCGTGTTCAGACATCTCTTGTTCAATAGAGGGTATGGACCACGACACGTTTCCAAGTCTTCGGAACCAGTGGAAGACAGCGAAGAACTCGACGAAAGACAGCAATCACATGCAACTGAGATCATACGAGAAAAGGTGAAGTCAACAGCACTTTCTTCGCCTACCTGTATCTGATATTCTCCAGGATCGCTGGAAAATGATCTTTCGACTTGGGATTATTCTCGTATTCGTCGACGCATGTACGAGCCAATTTACTCGTCCCATTATTTTCATGCTGAGTGGGATCTTGAAGTTATTAGGTGGTCTCATATCGGTGATACTGTCAGCTTCTTCCTTTCTTATTTATCTTCTTATTTGTATTTCGCCTTAGGTCTTTCAAGCAACATCAAGGATAATATATCAACACTGCGGACGAAAGAGCATATTGAACCCCTTCTACGCATATTTGCCGGCTGCATGATAGGTTCGCCCCCTTTAGCTGTCTCCAATGAAAGAGATACTAAGGCAAGAAATTTAGAGACGATAGCATTCCATATCGGCGTCACACTGACGTCCGCAATGTTATTAAAGGTTGCTGGACTGTGGAGCACAGAAGGGAAGACGTTAAATTCAGAATCTCTGAGTTCTGGTGTTCGCGAAGAGCTCAGGTAATATTTACGGACAAATACATTTCACGTCCGCTACTGATTACTCTCTCATCTTGTCACAGACTATCACACGTCCCGTTAACTCTTCTATACTCTTCGTTGACGAAGCTATTCTTGCTACTTTGTCTGGCTCTTTGGAAGCCATCTTCGGCACCCACTAGACGCCACTCTTTAACTTCTTCTGAAGGAGGGATAATGAATAGCTTCCTGGCGCATGACGCAACTCGGAAAGCGCTGGAGATTTTCGACGACGACAAATTAGATCGAGAATGGGTTGTGCGGAATGTTCTTGGCGGGATGGCAGCTGGATTCGGACTAAGAGGTACAAACTAATCTTCTCTTCTCGGAAAAAATGTGCTCCGCATGGATAGCTAACTTAGTAACTCAGTCGTGCTCGACATGCAACCTGTGTTCACAACAGTAATTATTATTATCGGGTAAGTGTTTGGCAACTCTCTACTGTACATGCGCAGAGTGTCTCATATCATCCTACTCATCAAGGTGGGCTGTAAAAACATTCGTGGCAAACTTAGTCTCCACGTGGGTCAGCAAAGGCGACGCTACCGGCGATGTTTTTCTAGCTTACAGCATACCCTGAGTTTTGTGGCTTCTTGTACCTTGGTAATATTCACAGCTAGCAGGTGTTGACTTGGCGCTCTACTCTTTTGTGTCTAGTTTGCAGTGTATGATGAGCACACCAGTCTCAACGAAGAAGCTTTGTTGGCTTCTATAACAGATGTTCAGCAGTTCGAACTGGACAGTGTCACGATCCCCACCATTCGATCACATACAATTTAACGCAACTCAAATGGGCCGTGCTCTGTCCAGTGCTCTATTTTTTTCGCAACGATAGTCCAAAGCTTATCATCAATGCACTGTCTATTCTCGTTAAACACTCCCCGGCATTGCACACCTTATACATATATGTACACAGACTTCTGCATCTCGAAGTACCGCAAACCACTTGAGGATGTGGATTATTCTTTTCAATAACTCATATCCTTGATTTTTGGGTTGTCAGCCTTCAACGCATGATCCGACTGTGAGCTTGTCCTTAAATACCTTTACCAAGTTGCCTTGGTGCACTATCTCTGCCGGAGGACCTCGGGATTACCAGACAGAAATGAATGGCAACTCGAAAGAAGATAGAAAGCTTTGTTAAAGCTCTGGTACGGGCTGAAATGAGTTCTAGTGGAATGGATATATAACAATATCTTGAATTGAGAGCAAGAGGGTACAAAATACAAAACAACCCGTTTAATGAGAAGGAAGCGGATCCCAATGAAATAGCTCCAGCTACCATTTATTTGTCACTTCTGAAGTTCTCGGATGGTGTTACAGAAGATGGATCCGACGCCTTCACTTATCTTTGTACTACCTAGATGCGAACTGTGCGGAAGCTGAGTTATTTAGTTTCTAAATATGGTAGGGATTTCTTACACGCTAATCCTCGCCGATCACTGCCGCCTTCTTTACACCAACTTCCATCGTCACGTATCCCATGGCCGTAGTCCGGTCCTTTCTCGCTCTCTCGCTCGTTCTTTCCAATGGTTTGACACTATTCGCGCAGCAGCAGTCCACGGCGCGCATTCTTCTCTATACGGCTACTGCAGATTTCCGGCACGACTCGATACCTACTGCCATAGAGGCGCTGAAAAACCAGAGCTCTACCTACAATGTGGAGTTCGATGCGACAGAGGACAAGTCGAAATTCTCTGACGAAAACCTCGCGAATTATGATGGAATAATATTCGTGAGCACTACTGGGGAAAGCGAGTCTTTTTATTTGACTCAGTATCACAAAGTACTACGTGGAAACTGGAATGTTGACCCCGCCCGCTTTTTATTAGTTCTTGATAATTCGGGCAAGACCGCATTTCGTGACTACCTGGACAAAGGCGGAAACTTCATCGCAGTCCACAGTGCATCAGATAGTCTCAGAAATACGACATGGTTTGGCGATGAAGTTGGTAAGCGCAATGAGGTATGGGTAATCCTTGTACCTTTTATAACAACCTTCCCAACAGGTGCTTTCTTCGACTACCACCCCGCCCTCCAAAATGCTACCGTCGATGTTACTGACGCGTCGCATCCGAGTACAGACATGCTTCCATCGCAATGGCATGTTCAGGATGAAATGTGGGTTCGTCAGATGCAGACAGCACTTCGAGTCTTATCCTTCAAGCCAGGTACAACTTTAAATCAGATCCCCGAAGTGTTGGTGCTGTTGTAATTCTTTCTGCTAACGAATCGAGCTATGTCGGTGAGTTCTTCCGTCCACCTGTTCCCTGGGCCTGATTAATAATCAACTGAGAATAAATCCGAAGATAACGGGACTCGCAACTTTCAACCAAGGCACGCCGCATCCGACAGGTAAGTAATTGCTTTTCAGAGGCACTATTCGTGCGACCTTTTCTCATTTCATTTGTGTGATGTTAAGCATGGTACCAGGAACACGGAGCTGGCGTTGATGCGGGTGGCACTGCTGGGCGGAGCTTCTATACAAGCTTAGGACATCTCAACGAAACATGGATGGTATGTACCACTCCCTTGTCTTCTAAATGATCCCTTCTTACAGTTAAAATAAACTTGGACTCATCAGGACAACCTCTTTCTGGCTCACGTGATGGGCGGCGTTATGTGGTCGCTCCAGGCGAACACTACGAAGGCGTTCAATTCTAGCGGCCTTGTCGGAAGCGCTGCTTCCGGAAGCGGAAGCTCGTCTGGCTCGGACTAGTGCTAGGTCAGGCAAAATTGCGTATTCAGTTTGTGCTATACTGACATTATCACAGTGCGTCACAGGCAACGTCCGGTGACTTCTCCACTCTTGGAAAGATATCGCCGACAGATTATCTTCTGACACTGCTTGGCATCATATCTATCGGATACGTTTTCTGAAAATGTTTCCTTGACTAGTCATCTGGACAATGCCGCCCAATCGCCTTTCATGTTGCCCTGTATCTGAACATTACATAATTCCTCTGCTTCCCTCCTGGGTACCGTGAAGCAAATGCTGACCTTTAACGTCGCGCACGTCTCGCTCTACACATCAGCAACAGTGGGCATGTACCTACTACCCTGCGATGTTTATCTCAGTCTATTGCTTCCCAGGAATGGTCAGGGATCATTATACTGGAAAAAGTAACGCGGTGGTGTCTGCCATCATCTTCAACGGAAACATTCCCAAATTCAAATCAAATGTTGGTGTTTGAAGTTCCGCTTCTCATAAATCCCATGGGCGCGGAATGACACCTGTAATGTACCAATACAAAATGGCATATAATACAAGTGGCTAAATCCAATAAGTATATCATGCAACGAACCAACAAACCGATTGCCTGCCAACGTCGTTATCCATAGCCGACCACGTATTTTAGAGATTTTCCAAGTTCTCTAATCTGGTGTGCCGACCCGCGCCAACAATCATCGTGCGTATCGTTACTGGGCTATCAATTCTCGGCCTTTGATCACGGACCTGGGACCACGCTTGCCATCTCAACAAACTGCGCACGCACATCCTTGATGAAAGCAAAGAGGTCGCGCGACCTATTCATCTGATCAACTAGCAGTGGGATTGTAGGTATTGGCGGAGTTGTTAGGGGCACTAAGTGATAAAAGCGGACATTCAGTTCAAATCAATAACGAAAGGGCAGGAAGAATGTAAACAAGAAAGACAGTAAGAACACTCCGACGATGCATAAGGACTGATGAGGAAAGAATGAGAAAGAAAGAAGAAACAGTTAACGCACCTTTGTAGACGCGCGCAGAAGTGTCGATGACGATGCTAAATTCGCGCTGTGGTTCTGCAGGGTCGATTTGCATGAAGCGGATGAGCAGCTTATCTCCTGTATGGTTGTTAGGACCATTACCAACGACGGAAGGCCGGAGGAGAGATGCAACTCACGTTCGACTCCCTCGAGAGCAAACTGTAACCGCGCTTCGCACTCGCGCAACTCGGGAGACACACGCGACGCGTTCGTGTCAAGCGTTGTCATGTCTTTGCGTTTGTCTAAGCATGTTCAGGGCTCAGTCAACGACGATCATCGTAAAGGGTATAATATGCTCGCCTCGGCGGAGGCCGTTAACTTCAGTCGGTGTACTGGTCGAGCTCAACATCGACAGATACACACTTTTCCTTGATGGATGCAAGCTGGCGTTTGAGATCTGATACCGCAGATTCCGCTTCTCTTCTTTCCGCTTGCTCGCGCTCGAGCACTAGACCATTAGGGATCAGCTTCAGATCACAACCAGCACAGGAAACAATGAGCTTGCAGCCACACGCGTACCTTCCATGAGCTCAATCTCTTTATGCTTGCAAGCGGTGACCTCTGCCTCAACCTGTGTCTTCTTCTCTGCGATGCGCTTGAGCTCGGCGGCATGGCGCACGCGTCGCTGACCAATCTCTTCGAGGGCGCGGGAGGAGTAGGTGGCAACAGCTTTAAGGAAGCGGCGAGTGGTGTGCTCGAAATCCTTGATGTGTAGGTCAATGACGGGTTGCTGCGATTCAAGAATCGCGCTGAGGTCAATTGGCCGCGGGTTCACGACAGACATGGACATGTTGAATGACGGTAAATGGCTCAAAGCCCGCGTCCGCCCAGTGTTGTCAAGCACGTCGCGTCCCCAACAAGGTCACATGACGACTTGCACTGCAGCACCTGCTTGTTCTCGCGCGGAAACAACTCAGAAGCTTCGACAATGATAAACGTTCAAAAAATATTTTCAACGTTTATGATAATCTCCGAGTCGGAAAACCGCTTCTGATGTCTACGCTGACTGCCATGATATGACTATGTCTGACAATATATACTACTCGTCACTGGCTCGTCACTCAGGCGTTGAACTACTAGCCGCCGCTTGGCCATGTAAAATATTGCTTGCGACTCGGAAAGCTTATCAACTTATCCGCCGTATTCTCGGTCCATTAGAATGCTCCTACTCTCATGTTGGACATCCTTCGATTCTCTCACCTTGCGTCTCATGACTGCTGATCAAAGCCGACTCGGATTAACTCCCTAACGAAAGTTCCCATACTTATATTGTGAAGGTCCAACTTGATTCTTGTCTTTAACCCCTCACAAGATGACTGAAACCTCTCCACCACGAGTGCAGCTGGAGCTCCCCCCGCACATCCCGGTCTCAAACTGGACGCTGAGCAAGAGTGTCATCAGGCTTCTCGGAACTCTCTGCACGTCCGAGAATCCCCTTCTCTGGAGCGTCTGGCTCGGCAGGCGCAACAAGCAAGCTGATGTTGAGGGTACGTGCATCGCTACCGAGCAATGCACAGATTTTTCTCGTGGTATCTCACCGTCCCCTCCCGCCGGTTCTTTGTAACAGGTCCCTATTATGTCCTTGGAGCACCAGATAGGCAGATAGAAGAGGGGAAGGGCGTCCTCGCTTCTTCGACGTCCTTAAAAGTGCGTGAATCTGCACCGGCTTCGTCACTTTGCTTAATGAATCCTCAGAACATACGCCCTTCCTCATGACTGTGCGCGTCATTTCTCACTCCGGTGCACCGGTTCCCAACGCTGTGCTGGATTGGTGGCAGGCCGACACGGAAGGCAATTATTACTTCGCGGACTACACGCTACGCGGACGAGTCACGACGGACTCGGATGGGTGTGCGGAGGTGCTTACCGTGGTCCCAGGGATGTACGGTTCCCCACATTTCCGTCGCGCCGGTCACTTCCATGTGTGGGTGCATGCCCCCACTAAGAGAGAAGGAGACATAGCTTGGGATGATCTCACAACCCAGTTGTATGTCTGTGAGGCGAACGATTCGCACGCATTAGAATCGGACATGTGAGCCTTTTTTTTCGGCTTCCGAGTCCTCCCTCACTTCCATTCGAAGATATTTTCTTTTCTCCGAACATCTTGATTCTATGATTCTATTCGTACTTCATTCCCCGCTATCTCAGCTCGATTGCTAATCAGCAACACCTCGTAGTGCCAACTATTACCGCAAACCACGGCTAGGCAACATGGTCCACGCATGGAACGTACCGACAGGATCCGATTCCAGCCTTAACGGCGAAAACGCAGTGAAGACATACATGTCGCTTCCTCCACTCGCAGCCGACGACATGGCTACTTTCAAGCGCGTCGAGTGGTGGAACACGCAGCTGGCAGACCACGGTCTTAAGATCGTTTGCGGTGCGAATGTCGAAATTCGGTTGAGTGAAAAAGTCGGTTGGTTGTGAGAGGCGCTGGTTGCGAGAATATATTGCAAGCTCTTGTTTAGATACAAGGGCCTTCATTTTTGATTCAATAATTACGTTTTTGGTCCGAACTGAATGCTGGCTTCTGCTTCTTGGATGAAAGAGCAGTTTACTGCCGGCTTCTTGACTGTTGAATTAATTAAAGCAGACTTGGAGTAGCGTTGAACGGATTGCTGCAGGGGTACGTATACTTAAAAGGCGCAAAATTTCTTGTCACCTGGTCGGGATACGGTCATTGCGTACCAATCCGGACATAGACGCGAAAACAGCACCTGTGCCGTGCGTTCGCTTCTCGTCGGGGTGGTCATTAATTCGCCCTCCACACTCCCAGAACCTTTTTGTGATTCATTCTAATTCTCATATATTACCTTTTTTATTTTATAAAAAAATTCACAGACACTTCATATTTTTCTGTCTTCCTCTGGGTCTCTGATGGTAAAGCTGAGACGCCATTGGCTAATTCATTCATTTCGCAAGAGATTATGCGATTATGTAAGTAAATTGTGACCGGATAAGGAAACACAAAGTGGTGAGATACATGTACGTCGGATGCTTTCGCATGCATTTTTCAAGCTGGAGAGCAAGGACAGAAACGCTTGTACTAAATTAATTTTGCGGACTGAAATCTTCAACAAACAAAAAAGTACTTGATATTTTCCATGTCCTTTCAAATGATTTTTCTGACTGGAGACAAGAGCTACAAATGTTGCTCGGCATCTGCCGAAACGCGATACACAAGCACGCCATCTGACATCTCAAGCTCGAGTAGCTTACTGCACTTCTTTGTCCTTTCGCCCTCTAATTCCTCCCACCACCAGTGTATCGTCATGGTCGCCACCACAGACCTGCCCACCCCTGGGCCTGAGTCGCCGCATGCCCAGCGCAAGCCGTACCGATTTGCAACGCTATGTGCGACCGTCGAAAACCCAGATATGAAAGACCAGTATGCCGCGAGCTCGGTCCCCATCTACCAGACTGCGACTTTCAAGGGCGTTGCTGGCGAGTACGACTACACGCGTAGCGGAAACCCGACGCGCAGCCATCTAGGTGAGTAGACTATCGTTTTTGTTGCGGAGACGCGCGCATTTATGCAGGATTTATTCGCACTTGGTCATGATTGCGGCGGTGATTGATGAATAGAACACCACCTTGCCAAGATATCTGCCGCCGAACACGCATTCTGCGTGTCATCGGGCATGGCTGCAATGGACGTAATCACACGCATGCTTAAGCCGGGCGACGAGATCATCGCAGGAGACGACCTCTACGGCGGAACCAACCGGCTTCTCAGTTACCTCAAGTCCCATGGCGGAGTCATTGTGCACCATGTCGATACCACCATACCAGATAGCGTTTATCCTTATGTCAAAGCCGGAAAGACCGCCATGGTTTTGCTTGAGAGCCCGACGAACCCGCTACTCAAGATCGCGGATCTCGCCAAGATATCGGCCGACGTGAAGGAACGTGCTCCGGACGCAATCGTTGTCGTCGACAACACCATGATGAGCCCGTACTTGCAGCGCCCGCTCGAGCACGGAGCGGATGTCGTTTACGATAGCGCTACGAAGTACCTGAGCGGACACCATGACCTCATGGCGGGAGTCATCACTTGCAATCGCGACGACCTCGGAAAGGTACAAATACTTACTATCTCTCAATTCCATTCTTGTGGAGCATACGTTGAAACTTGAGCACAGCATATGGCATTCACCATCAACTCCATCGGCAACGGTCTTTCGCCATTCGACTCGTTCCTGCTACTGCGGGGGACGAAAACACTTGCTGTGCGCATGGACCGGCAACAGGCGACCGCAATGGCCGTCGCGACAATGCTCGAACATCTCGGCTTTGACGTGCATTATCCTGGTCTCAAAAACCATCCCGGGCGAGAGGTCCACGAACGCATCGCGAGCGGCGCCGGTGCCGTGTTGAGCTTCAAGACAGGAGACAAAGCACTCAGCGAGCGCATCGTCGGCGCGACGCGTCTTTGGGGCATCAGTGTAAGCTTCGGTTGTGTGAACTCGCTCATCAGCATGCCCTGTGTCATGTCGTAAGTGCCGCTCCTCCAAAATCCAGTTCTCAGTTTAACCTCTCCTGCAAGGCATGCGTCTATTGATGCGGCTACCCGAGCTGCACGTGGTCTTCCTGAGGACCTCATCCGTCTCTGTGTGGGCATTGAAGACTCAGTCGACCTTCTGGATGACCTCGAGCATGCCTTACTTGAAGCAGGCGCTATTACGCTCGAACAGGGTGTTGATGGACACCGTTACGTGCGCGCCTCCTTAAAGCGTGAAGGCCACGCGATCAGCCGGGCAGTCGAAAAGCTTGCCTTGAATGAACCTGAGGAACGTATTAAAGATAACAGGGAGTGGTTCGTGAGCTCCCCGGGAAAAGTGATTTTGTTCGGCGAGCATGCCGTCGTGCACGGTGTTGTGAGTAGGTAACTAAACGTTATTGATCTAACCAGCTAATGCCATCTTGCCCTTTAGACTGCATTGGCAGCTTCTGTGGACCTGCGCTGCTATGGTCTAACTACACCTCGATATGACAACAAGATATCGGTGCACTTCTCTGACATAGGTGATTTTCGTCACGAGTGGGACATCGACAGCCTCCCATGGGATGCGGCGTCGCCCATTCCACCAGGCATGGACCACCCAGACTCGCTCGACCCAGAGCTCATTGATGCGCTCTCTTCACGTACCCTTCCAGTCTCCAAGCACGACGACCCTATTGCGCGCAACGCTGCACTTACCTTCCTCTACCTCTACATGACGCTTGCGCATGATGCCTCTGCGCGGCCTGCGCTACACTTCAGCGCGCGGGGCTCGCTTCCCATCGGCGCGGGCCTCGGCTCCTCCGCGTCGTTCTCTTCGTGTGCGGCGAGCGCACTACTACTCGCGCTTCGCCGAGTCACACTCCCGCCTCCTCCCGTACCCAGTACCGCACCAGCGGACGGTGACCCTGGACACTTACACGTGGGTCACGAGGGCCGACGCGCACTTTCTACAGACTTTGCGGAAGAGGTTAATCGTTGGGCGTTCGTCGCTGAGAAGGTGCTTCACGGAAACCCGAGCGGCGTGGACAATTGCGTGTCAGTGTTTGGAGGTGCGCTTGCGTATACACGTCCGGGATTCGGGAGGAAAGGTGGCATGGAACCTATCCATGGGTGTGTTCCCAAGAAGAATGACCTTGTTTTTCGGCTTACTGACAAGGCGTTGATGCAGTTTCAAGTCTCTTCGATTTTTACTCGTAGACACAAAGGTACCGAGGAACACCAAGGCCCTCGTGGCGGGCGTGGCACTCAAAAAACAAACTGTCTGTCTGAAACTCGTGTAGTGATGATGTTAATTTCTTATACGCGCGTCCTGGATCTTTTCTTTCAGGAGCCCGAGCACGTCAACAAGCTGCTCGCATCCATTCAAACCATCAGCGACGAGGCTCGCCGCATCCTTGCTGATCCTGAACTTCCCCGGGAGAAGCAATTGGATGGAATTGGGGTGCGTCCGTATTTTGTTATTCTAGTACATATGAAATTGATCTTTAGGAACGAACAGAGCCTAATCATCGAGAACCACGCACACTTGCGGGACCTAGGCGTGTCTCACCCCGCACTCGAAGCGATCAAGGTTAAAACAGCAGCATATGACCTACAGACGAAGCTTACCGGCGCCGGGGGAGGCGGGTGTGCGGTGACACTTGTTCCTGACAGTCCGTCTCTTTTCTGTCGCTCTTACATTTAGCTTCTTATCTTATCACGCCTCCCCAGATTTCTCAGACGATAAGCTAGGGCAGCTGACGGCCGAACTGCTTGCTGACGGCTTCGTGCCTTATCTCACATCTGTTGGCGGGTCAGGTGTTGGCGTGCTCTCGCCGTATGGCACGAGTGACGTGCCTAGTGCGTACACCGCTCCTGCAACGCCGCCTGAGGTACCAGGCGACGTGATGCAGTCGTCGATGCTGCGACCCTCATTCGAGAGTATTGCAGCGAATGACTTTGCTACATGGGTAGAGCAACGCGGAAGGTGGCTGTTCGTCTGAGGCAGTTATTTGAATTTGGCTTCTGCCCTGTGGTTTCAATAATATGTACATTTACAAAATTTGCTTGGAATGTAACTTATAATGTCTTTCGATGTCACGTCCTACCGTTTCCAGAAGAAAGAAAAACAGCAGTCGCGGTTTAGATTCGGAATGAAATGAGTTTACAGTATAATTTGGACTTCGTAGTATTTCAACGCGCGTCGGATATTTAGCGTCTATGTCGTGTTGTCCGACACAACATGGCGAGGGAAAGATAAGCACCTGCCAATTATATAATTGACCTTTTCTCGCCCAATATCCTTTTGCTTCTTTTGGAATGCTACGTAAGTTATAAATGCATTCGTGCGGCATATTGCTATTGCTGAAACTCTTTGCACAATGATAAAGCTCTGAATATATCTCTGAATGCCTTTCTTTTAAATTACTTTGCTTATCGTAAAGTTCTGAAGCAATGTTTCAAGTGAAGATGTCGGTGGAACATATCGAAATCTCGCTAAATCCGAATAACGATGTGAGCTCATTTCGTTTCAATCTGCTCCGCGGCTGCCGTTATTTTCGCGAATAGCTATAACTTGAAGTGGACAGTGTCTACTACTGGCGGGAAGCGTAGAGGTCGCGGGAAGACCTTGTGCAATAATTTAGTGTAACAAATAATTCGGCAGCAATGAGTAAAACTGTCATACATACAACGACTTCAATCTCTGACTGCTTCGTCGCTTACGAAGACTTAGCAATTGCACACTCACTTTTTGAATACTTATTGTGGAGCCACCGTACGTGTGTGCATTTTTTTATTCATGGTACCGCAACGTAAAGTAGGAGATAATGCTTATTGATAGGTGAAACCCAGTAAGCTTCTTCAGAGAGATTCAATCATATGTAACGGATCCAATGTAAATTTTAGTCGCTTTCTGAACACATGCTTTCTCTCGCTGAAACTGCATCGTGTATGTCACATTTATACGTATTCTGATGCACACTGTTCCCCATACGCACTGCCCTCGTCCTCTGCCCTTTCCCGGTATGGCTTCGAAACGAATTTGCAAATTGGAGCTCACGCGACAACGTCTTTGAGCTTCGAATTCGAAGTAGAAAGAAAGAACAAATAGACTATGATCGACGGTGATCGACGCTTTTATAAGTTAAGGTGCTTCTTGACAGATCACTTGGCGGAAGCAGTACATGGTACAGAAGCGCGCACATTCACGAAAGCAGAAAAACAAAATAATCATTAAAATCCAGTTATGATGCTGTAGTCCAATCAAGAAAACAATAAAAAAGTAAACGTATATCTAATACATGTACAGGCCCATGCAGTTTTAACAAATAAATGAACGAATCCAAAATCAGGAGTCGAAAACATTATAATTATTGGTTAGAAGTAGGATGAAAGAGTCGGTCCAATAATAATCCACGATCAGGAATCCTCCCTCTTCGAAAGATTTACAACTAGGGTCTTCCTGACCTCCTCGTGATGTTTCCCGAAGTAGCGCTGAGTTGCGAAGCTCCATCGGGTGTTCCCGACGATCCATGTTTCCAGAGCTGAGATGAAGAGCGTCACATGTTCGTCAACCTTTCCGCCAAATGGTCGGAGGATAGCTTTATCGGCAGCGAAATCCATGATGAGCGATTGAAACTCCTGTCCAACGTAGTCAACCGTCTCCTGTAGTGAAGTACCCTTCTCTTTCATGATTACGGTGACGACGTTAGAGCACGAGTGGCCGTCTCGTGCTTGCTCCATGTTGTAGGAGTAGAGGTCCTGTACAACGGAACTCAGGCGTCAGAAATCAGCCATGAGCAGAAGAGGTCAGTACTTACATTAGCTAAGGCTATCATGTCTACTGCGCCGTGGAACATCCGCACAAATGTCTCATCGGCAAAGACCTCGTTGGGAAGGTCGAACCCGAAGCAATATTCGAAGAGGCTGAAGCAAAGCCGAAGAGCGATGTTCTCCCGTCGAAGCAGCCTGTACTCTTCAAGACCGAGGATCTCGCCTCGTTCACGCAGATCAGCTTCGCGACAGACCGCGTTGATATAATCTCTGCAGCTGTCTATCAGGCGTAGCATGGACCTCGGTCCAATCTTTCGGAGAAGACGCGCTCTGAAGCTAGATTGTGGAACTGCGTCAGTGAATGTCTTCAAACGTCCCCAACCGACTGTACTCACTCCGCTGTCATACGAGAAATAATCGAGCCATCACAGGGCTCTCCGGACAGGGTGTGCAGAAGCGACATCATGGTCTTTCGTGCGTCGGCTTCGTTCTGGTCATCGGTGATCTCGTCCAAGGCGAAGAGAAGGCTGATGAAGTCGAGGCACGTCCTGAATTCCTCGTATCCTGCGTACGGGTATGTGTGGGCCACGAGGAGATCGGCGTTGGAATGAATGAAGATTGCGCGCTTTCGCGGGGTGAGAACACGGAAGCTGTCCATCCAGGCCAGAGATTCCTTTCCCGCTTCTTTGTAGCATGGGTTGATAGACGAGGAAGACCCAGGGCACATGGAGAGAAAATCAGGGAGTTTGAAGGATAGAGGAGACGACATTGTGAAGGTAGTGTAGTGGATTGGGCGAGCTCTGGGATGATGTTGTGCGAGCCACCCCTTTTTATAAGGGGCCAGAAAGCGATGAGTCTTGGAAGCGGACGATAATTCGGAATATTAATCATTCCTGATTGTGGACCATCGGGATGTTTGACACAGCACCGGGGATTCAAGTTTCAAGTAACTCGACAAGAAATTTAGGCGTTCGCGGGAATAAGCCATGATCGAGGATTTAACAAGTAGCCAGACGCGTTTACAGAACGCCTATCGTTGTTGACCGGGTTAAGCTCCTAGATTATTAGTAAGTTGTGAGCTAGATTTTACACTGCTTACCACCTCCTAGTATGAATGTTGACACAGGTATTTACCCTCCGCGACCTTCGGGAGCATAATATTAATGACAAATGCTCCGGCTTCGCCATGGAGAGCATAGGGAATTGTGGGCGCAATGATGGCCGCGGGCAGGATCGCCTGCGTTAGATGGACTGAATAAGATCGGCGAGGTGTGAGCTTGGATGGCGGATTTCAAAACCACCCATGTCGCTGCTGGGTCCGGTGGCCGGGACTGTTCGGACAGAATCCTTGCAACATATCCGGATGACGTGATACCAAACTGCGAATCCCGAATGCTACTAGACCACGGTCCGTCTGGAATGGCGATGAGCTTATTGGCGAGTCGGCGTAAAAATCATTCCTGACCGTGGAGGTACGGCATACGGCATTAGCTATGGATTGGCAGATTATCAGAGCAGTCCTTTACTGGCCGTCACGCTTCAAGGCACGCTTACACAAGAGGCGTTCGAATAGGGCACCTCGAGTCAAGAAGGAGTGAATCATATCTTGCTTCCCGGACATTCTACAAGCCATTGATACTCTGTGCCGCGTCAGGCGCGTTCGGCGTTTACGGGGCGGAGCTTGCCGATCTGGTCGGTTATTACTTGAAATATAGTTTTGATGCAGCACATGGTGTTGAAACCTACTTAGATCAGTAGCAACTTGGAATGGACAAAGAATACAAGGTCGGGCATAGTTTTTTTGAAGGAAAAAGGAACAAAGTGATTGACGGACGAGTGTACTGACTTATTCAAGGCTTTTGAAGATCCGGAAGAAGAATTTGGCCTTCCCGACGGAGTCGGACGCGGGCACCTATGCTAATCTTGCCCGAGCCTTCTTTTTTCATACGAGTTGCCGTGTTAGTTCAAGCTGAACTATTAGTTACCGAAATATACCTCCAGTATGATTAACCTCGACAGTTGCGGCGAATGAGACAAATTTGCTTCATTGGCGCAGATTTGGAGACAGTATTCCTATTAAGCCGCTCCTCAAACTTTTCCCCTTTCTGGCCATAGTGGCGCTGTCTGAGCGTGAATGTCCGTCTGCCTTACTTCATGTCATACGAGTAGACGACCTAAAGAACTCACGAGAGGACATTTGAATCTGTTGAAGAATTTTTGAGGTATATTCGACCAGCAGATCAGGTCCAGATCTCCGTCAAATGATAAGCTACGTCTGAAAAATAAAGATTTAAATAGCCCTCGGCGACATCAAAAAGCCAGCATCGAGATTACCATATTTACCATGCCAGTCTCGCCGAACTTAGCTTCAATGATGATGGCGAGCAAGCCAGGACGCGAATGCCATTCCGGCCAATGATCGGAATATGGTTGACAAAGGGTGTACACTGACCAAAATATCCTCGACACCTTTTTAGAGAACGGGTGTAGAAGACTCCGAAAACCATCGCTTGGTTCATTAGACAACGTACACACGACGATCTACCAACCTGGCTATACCTCTCGCCTATGCGTAAGCCGGTAACACCACCTACAAAAGCTGACTTTTAAAGGAGTAACGTGCCCCGAGATTCTTAAAAACAGCGTAAGGTTAATGTCCTTTGCGTTCAATGGTCTGTCCAAGAAGCTCACTGCTAAGTTCATCCGCAGATTTGATGCCTTCCTCCTTGTGCCGAGGACAAATGGATCAAGTTACAGAAATACAGCCGGAGTTATGAGTGGGCGAGGGCTATTTTGATCATCAGCGAAGCTGAACGGAGGTCCAAGCTGGTAGATTGCCAGGATTCCATCACTCTAACACCTCCGAACCACCGAGCCAGACTGAACACATTTAGCTGGATGGGTCCATTTATCAAAGTAGGGCGAACTGTCTTACAGTCAGTAACGTGTGAAGGCGGCCCGGACTTCGTTTCATCTGAAGAAAGGAGGGAGGATGAGATTACTGTTCGACATCCAATTATCTGATCAACAGATACTCCCGGCTTCACAACAGTAAAATGCCGCGACCTGTTGCAACTGATTAACGACCCGAATCGAATCCAAATCAGTGTGAGCCGACCCAATATGCGAGAGTAACGAAGCCACTAATATGCGAGAGTAACGAAGCCACTACTTGACACGACTGAACGAAATGTCTGAGTAAATCGTATTGCCACTTGCACATCCATGGCTGATCCAAAGAGCACGGAGAAAGAAGGAATAGTTGGCTGCTAAGGTAAAGATGGCGCTATCTGCTGAGGGGTTGCGTGATTTGAGCGACGTAAAATTCGGATGTTTAGACAACGTTCCTGCCTAGACATCGAAGACAAGTGAGAAACAAGAGTGCCATTAGTCAGAGTATCTGTTATACCGCCAGCAGCGGGAGCCTTAGTGCTCTGCTTTGAGTTTGATGAGTATAAGCAAAGTGTGACAGATGCGCCTCCTGTTTGATTGGGTAAGCGGATCTTGAAGGTAAATAAACATAGCGACGAGGTCCGCGCTGCGAGCTGATTGGTTGCAACAAAGGCACCCTCGGATGGCTTCCCAAGCTCGCCGGGCATAAATACGATAACCAAATTTATAAATCTCAGACCGTCTGAGACTTATGGCATAGTTACGGAACTGATCGGAGCAACCTAAGGGAAACAAAAAATAACAGAACGTCAAGTACACAGTAAAAGTGAACGGCGACTCACAAATTTCCACCTGACAAGCAGCGCGACGCATCACATATGAAACAAACAAAGTAAATGTTATATCCATACAATAAACAACAGCATAACCTAGTGCACCAACAACAAATGCTTTAATCGTGTTTTTACTGAACGCCCATAAGGACCTGCATGCTCCACATATACCACGGCAGCGTCAGATTATCGTTCTGCACGGAAAGAGCCTCGAGAACGGCAGTAATTGCCACGGCTACCGTGTATCGTGTTGTGTCGAATGGCTCGACCAGACCACAGAGACGAAGAAGCCATGCGCAGGTGACAATAGACAACGTGAAGGCGACACTACCCTCCACGGTTTTGAGCGAAGTGGCAGACCAGCGCGTACGCCCAATACGTCTACCAACTATGGAAGCCTACGTTCCTGTCAGGATTTAGATCTCTGCTATACATTTTGGAAACGAACCATTGCATCGCCGACTCCTAGAGCAAGAATACCAGTAAATCCTAAGAGTTTTGAAGGTCTATAAAATTCAGTCTTCGTGTTTAGGAGGGTACTAGGAGAAGACCTACCCTTCCAACCAAATGGTGCTCGCACAGCCGGTGAGGAGGTAGAAGTGGCTCAAAATTGCTGTCCCACCATCTTTTTCATCAAGGAATTCCGTCAAAAACACGTGTATTGCTGCACCAAACGGATAGAGAGCGAAATAGCGCAGATATTCTGCGAAAGTGAAAATGGCAAAGGCGACACTGAAAGAAAGATGGGTGAAAGCAGGCTGTCGACGATGTTGGATGTGTAAGATAGTGAGTCGACGTTTCTGCAGAAAAAGACAGACTAACATCAATAGCTATACCAGGCACGAACATGATCACCGATAGCGCATGGAAGAACTTCCTCCTCGCGTTAAGTCTCAATGTCGGCATCCGCTTGTCGGCAGCGTCTAACAGATCTGTTGCAACAGTAGACATAGATACATTTTGACCATTAGGCAGCGTAGGAAGGGTAGGAAGGTTCAGCTGTATCCCTAACGCATTTGGAGCCGCATTGCTAAGTTGAACGGCATTGTTGCTGGAACTCAAGTTCTGGTCGGGCTGCGAAGCAGTCTGAGTCGCAAAGTTAGAAGCAGAAGGACTAAATGGAGCTTGGTGAACTTGTGTCGAATTGTCTGTGCTCATGCCAGACACTGGCGTGAAAGACGTTTTTTGCCTATATTTCCGCGAGCGCGATAGCTGTCGTCCCCAGCCAGCAACACTCACGCACGCAAGGGCTCCCCAGTATGCAAGCAAGAGCGGACGTGTCCACTTCTTTTCGCCCTCCAGGATCCAGAAGATAGTCCATAGCCACGGGTCACGTCCACCGAGACACCAGCGCGTCCACATGCCGATAAGGCCCCCGGTGATCAAGGCCACACCAAGGTAAAATCCAAGGGCGAGAAAGCGACGGTGCACCTGCTTTTCCTCGGGAAACCGGAGCTTACGGAGCGGCCGTTGTGCGATATGCCGCGAGAGGTATAATAGCGGTGCGAGAAGGACTCCTACCAGGATCGAGCCAGGAATAAGAGCAAGTTGGAAAATCAAAAGTGGGTTGGGAAGGCGGAAGGTCTTCATGTACGGTGTTGTAACAGGCCATATCTTTTATCAAAAAAATGCGATCAGAAAGGGTAGTTCAATGCTGTCTTAAGTACTACTTACTCTAGCGATAGTTACGTGCAGTGTTTCCGTGAAGAGAATGGTCGCACCGAACGTAGCAAAACTCAGTTCACCCAAAGTAAAGCTATGATGCGCAAGACGAATCGCCATGTAGAGAGTTGCCTGATAGAAGGTGGCCACAGAGGCTACATCCAGGTACGAAAGGTCTTATGAGAAATAAGTCAATACGGAATTGTCAATGTTTCTTCGTCAAAACCAAACACTCACCCCTCCAAATCCCAACGCCCGAATAAACAAACCCGAACTTCGTGCCAAGCGCAGCCAGAGATGTCAAAATCGCGAATATGATGTATAATCGCGATCTTAGCCACTCGCGTCGAGGGACGCTCGCGCGTTCCGACTCAGGAAGTGTTTTGCGAGCGCGATGATAACCTTCGTAAACGCGCGATGCAATGATATGAACGAGGAGAAGGGACGAAGTTAGGCTCGACAACTGTACGAGTGCATGACGCGATCGATGGACAGATTCGATTGCGCTGTAAGCATCTGGACGATGCAATATAATAGGCGCCTCGATAAGCCAGGAAGCTGGAAGGAGATTGCCTGAAGGTGCTAGGGAAAGTGACTGTTGAGCTGACGCATACAGACAAGCGACAGAAATCAGGGGACCAAGAAAAAGCGCAGTGAGGACACCATCGTCGGTGCTATCCCTAGAGTTACGAGTTAGTTGCAAGACTAAAACTGAAGGAAAAAAAGTGACCTGTAATTCTTCGGGACTGTCATCCAGACATAACCAAAATCATCTTTTCTAACCGGGAAAGCATTAAATATTGCGAACGATCTTCTATTCACTTGAGGTGATGAAGAGCGGTAGCGATGACGAGATTGAGAGGAGTGTCGTTTTGCCGGGAGTGCTTTTGGAAGGGAGAAATATGCAAGGTGTGTCCAAATGAGATAAATTATTGAAAGTAAGATAATTCCTGCGAGTTCTGAAGATTTCTTACTTAGACCTTATTACGATAAAGATCCAGAGGTTGGCTCACCACATGCAATCCAATTGTCCTTGTTGTCGGAATAGTTCCATGTCTTTTCAATGCCAGTACAACAAGGACGAAAGCAGAACGATAGTTTTCTCCCGCCTTTCGAATATCACCTGAGACCTTCCTGGTCTGTCTACCCCAAGGGAAGGGCAGAGAGATGCAGAAAGAGGTCGGAAGGAGAAATCGGGAAGATATGGCGTGAAAGTGCACTTTATGACGCGATGGCGCGTTCGGCGACGCAGTGCGTCGTATCTGTGAAGGAGTTTGACCAGTCAATGCCTTCACAACCGGCGATCGTGACCGACGTGCGCTAGGCGTTTTTGGAGGGATAAAACCAGGGGAGCTACTCCTACTTGAAGACGCCGAGTCTATTCGGGGCTGCAAGCGAGGTGAGGCCTTGTCGTGCGCCACGGAACTGCTTGCAACGCCATTAGGATAGCTTTGAGAGTGATGTTGTTGCAACTCGTCATCGCTGTCGGAGCTTGAGCCTTCGCCTGACTGCGAACTGGCGGTGAAATGAGTTTAACACATTTTCAAATATCAAACGAGTTAAGCCTAATTCACCTAGACGACCCAGCCTGATAGCTCGTGCTCCAGTCCAACGCCGGTTTGACCTGTGGCTTGATGCCAGAGAGTGGCGGGGGGCGGCGCCGCGAGACCCTGCCGCCTCGACTGCTGGCGTTGACTGCGGCACCCCTCGGGGGAGACGGGGATGAACGCGAACGACCCAGATTGACGCGTAAGCTCGCTGTGGCGGACGACGATATCGACGACAGCGTAAGTTGCTGGACTTAGTCTTCTAGTCCGCTGTCAAGTCAAGGGACGCGGACGTATCGGGAGCAAGCCCAGAATGGCAACCCTGTGGCAACCCTGGGAATGCTTACTATTACCGGAGTTTACGCGTGAGGCGTTCGATCATTCAACGCTTTCGACCGACGCGTCTCATTTCTTGTTCTCATCTTGTCACTGTCTGTGTCAAAACTCATCGCACGACGCGTTCTTTCGTGTGTCGGTTCCAGGGATCTCGTTATTTCTGCTCCAGATCTTTGATCTATTTTCCTTTGTTTCGTTCGTCATCTCCTTCGACGCGTCGACGCGTCTCGTCGACCATGTCCAAAGATGTAACAGAAGAAAAAGTTGTGTACTTCGAGGACCTGGAGGTCAAAGCGACGGCGCCTGAAGATAATGGCAAGAAAATTTCTGTTTCAGTATCGACTACGAAGTCAACGACCGCGACAGTAACTGGGAAGAGGCAGCGGACGTTGATGGAGATGGTGTCTAGCGGTGCTAAGGCGAAAGACTCTGACCAGCCGACCAAGAAGCCCAAGCTAGTCAGGAATAGCTCATCTTCTCGTGCCATTGATGAGCCCAGCTCTAGCCCACCGAAGCCAGTCATCTTCGGTTTGCAACCCCTCAACTCAATCCCCTTCTCCATGCAGGCCTTCAAAGATTCTTTGACAGAGGAGCAGAAGGGACTTCTGCTTCTTGAGTGCGAAACCATGGGGAAGAGCTGGTGAGCTCCCCTGTCGTCAGATTATGACTTACCGTGATTGAGAGAACGTCAGGCTTAAAGTATTGAAAGACGAAATCAAAAAGCCCTACTTTACAGCACTTAAGAAGTTCCTCTGGTCAGAGGGAGTCAAAGGACCAGACGAAGTAACGAACAAGGTTTTTCCTGCTCGTACGTTATCCTGCCCTTCAGGAACTCAGTGCACCTCGTTCAATACTGATTCTTCTTGACGTTTGTTGGGAAAACCTTAGCGCGTAACATCTATGCCTGGTCTAACACGCCTCTTGGTCGTGTTAGGGTTGTCATTATTGGTCAGGATCCTTACCACGGCCCAGGACAAGCGCATGGTTAGTATACCCCTGATACCAGTTTAATCGAAACGCACTTCGATAATGCAAAGAGCCTGTGTAAACACGACGTCCTGAAATTCTTGAATTCAAAGGTCTTTGCTTCTCTGTGCCTCGCGGGGTTGCCATTCCTCCATCGCTTCGAAACGTAAGTTCATCGAGATTTGGCATGCGAGGAGCACTTATCTCATTCAAACTGTTGCAGATTTACGCTGAGATCAAGGCAGAATACCCAGATTTCACTCCACCTAAGCATGGGTACGTTTCACTAAATCACATGAAGCGCTTGGCACACTTCTCCGTTGTTCTGGAACTCTTTACCGGTCCGCTCTCTCTGTTTTCTATTGTGCTTGTATTGCTATAAACTCCCACAACCTCCTCTTCTGTACCACTGCATCGTAATCTGATCTATACACTACTGACGTTTTAATACTTTAGGAACCTGACCGCTTGGGCAAACTCTGGTGTTCTGCTTCTAAACACCGCCTTGACCGTACGAAACGGCAGTGCGGGCACGCATTCAAAAAAGGGCTGGGAGACATTTACAGAAAAGGTGATTGAGGTTGTCGACAAGTACGGTGGGGCGAATCTCGGCGGAACGAACGGTGTTGGCCGCGGTATCGTCTTCATGGCTTGGGGTGGTTGGGCGGCAAAACGTGTTGAGAAGGTTAACAAGGTGCGCGAACTCTTCGTCTTCTCTATCATCAAAACGCAGCTTCTTAGACTTTCCTTCCTTCTCTCACCGCTCCATCAAACGCAGGAGAAACACTTGATATTGCAGAGTGCTGTACGTCTGCTCCATTCACCTCATCTCAGCCTACAACATTCGCTGATAACGGCTACCTGTATACGACCATCGTTTGTCTACCTCGTGTGCTTATTTCTTTCTCTCACAGCACCCCTCTCCATTGAGTGCAAGACACGGATTTAGTGGGAACGGGCACTTCAAGAGGGCAAATGACTGGCTCGAGGCCCGCTATGGCGAGGATGGGCTTATCGACTGGTGCACGTTAGATGTCGAAGAGCCTACATCTTCCCAGTGAATCTTCTATATTTAGGGAAAGAAGGCGGAGTCGGGCGAGGGAGGAGAATGGGGTATGCTTGACTCGGCAAAATTCCTGATCGGCATTTTTTCATAATCTCCCAGTCATAATAATCTTGCATATACCCAATCGCTGTATATACCTTTACTTCCACGTTACTAACGCCACACCGGAGACATTCACTCATAATTTACCATGTCCGGAAGATGTAAGTGCTTGAATTCGACGCTAGTGGGTAAGGCCGAATTTCGCATACTAAGCTCGGAGTTTGCGACGTGTTGACTGATCGGGCAGGCGGGCGGAATTTTGTGTATGCCCACACACATGGTCTATAGCTGGCTAAAATAGCTGGATAGAGTGCGTCAAACTAACTGTATGAAGTGTTCCCGATAAATTGGCGAGTGTGGCGTTGAAACAGGAGACGGAAAAGCGGTCGATACTGAGAGAAGGGCGAGAGTCTACATCCGCAGCAAATGCGTCGAGGAACTCCTGGAGGTCACGAAGTTTAACGCGCTGAAGCGCGGTGCGGTAACAGCGTGCACACTGGGGGTCGTATGTTTTTGATCGGAGGTCTCGAAGCAAAGATATACGAGCACAAAGAATTTCTTCCTTACAGAAACGGAGTAGAATGAAAGTGTAATTTTGGTGAGATCTTAAGCGTCAATAATCACGATTGCAAGATCTATGAGAAGTAAATGCGCTGTGAGGGACGGCGAAAGGCGGATACGGGAAGCGTCTGCTTTGTAAAAGGCTCTTGTGGGTTCGAAATAGAAGGGCGCAAGACAGATAAGGATAATGATCGTCACTCGGCGTTGGTCGGCGGCGGAGTAAAGGTAAATCTATTGAAAATAAGTGAGAGAAGATTGAAAGAACAAGACGAGAACAAGCGGGGTAAGTTCTGATACTCAAGCGGTTCGAGACTCGGCGTTCGCCTCATTTTCAGCGGCGATAGTTCCGTACTCTACGGATTTTAATTGCATCGGCAGCGGCAGCCAGTGATACGTGATAAGATCAGTGGCATGCGTTGACGGCGAAACAGGAAACTAAACCGGTATGTATTGTACTGGCAACTAGGACAGACATGTTGATTCGTATCGTAAAAGTAATAAGTTACGCCCACACCTCACCTCTGCTGCATCACGGACGGGAACCGCTTCGCTCGACAATCAGTGCGATGTGCGTATGTGCGGATATTTACAAACTACCAGCGGGGCTGTGTATGGTCGTGTCGTGGCGGTCGCTACTTTGGCCAACGGAACTCTAAGGCAAACTCCCGAACACGCCGCTGCACTACGGCAGCCGAAGCGGGGAAACAGAGGGTGGAAAGGGGGAAGCCCAGCACCGCACAGGCTGGGCGCGAAGCCAGCGCGCCCCTTTTCGTCAGGGAAAAAGCGGATTAGGTCGTGCGACGAACTGATGGGTCAGATGGGGGTTCAGGCCCACCATACTCAAGGTGGGGAGCGGCTGGCCGACTGGGCGACAGTCTAATGGGCGAAAGGGGAGCGTGGGCAGGCGGCTGGTGAAGGAGGATAGGATGGGCTCTCTGCGAGTATGAGGCGGAAGGAAATGTGTCAACGTACGAACTTGGAAAATGCTGAGGAAGATCTGGGATTGACCTTCGAAGACCTAGGGTCGTTCCGAGGCTCATGGATGCGGGGGAAGGCGACGACGTATAAGATCCATGCGGGGCGAGCGAACTGTGCGTCGTTCCGCCACTTAGGGAAGACTCCATTTGATGTGAATGCGGGTGCATCGGCGGGGAAGCTTGGGAGAGGCCCCTGAGCGAGCTGGATGCGCTGTGCCCAGCCGGCAAGCCAGATGTTACTGAGTTATAAAACTGCTCGTCACGCGAAAATTGCGACGATGAGGTCGATGGCCGGTCGATAGAGTTATGATATGCCGAGGCACCCGGAGATGCAAATAGAGCACCTGAAAGGGACGACCGGGACCTAGAGGGAGGGGCAGTATCGAAGCGGTAGTGAGGCTCAGGCGTGTAAGAGGCTGTCGCCGACGAGACGTTTGCGGATGCCGCGGGATGGAGATCCCTGTCAGACGCGTATTCATCGTGTTGGGCCATGGAAAGGGCCTGGTCCCATATCCCTCCAGGGGTTTCTCCTCCATCACCGGAGTGCGAGACGGAGGGTATTTGCTGATTAATGGAATGCGGCGAGGAAGTATTTGTTCTGGGAGAAGCAGACCCTTCGTCCGCCACGGATTCGGTCTGCGCAGTCGAACCCCTATCGAACGGCTTTACTTTATCTTTGCCTGTGGGCCCATGACCAAGTGGCGGGCGGTGGGCTGGCGGAAGATTAAGCGCGGCTCGGAGGCCATCGTTTTCGTCCTCGAGCTCTGCGACGCGCTCTTCTAATGCCTAAGTGTAGTTCGATCAGTAGCTCTGGGAATTACAAATTTCAGATATATTGTGTGCGTACCTGAAGGTGAGCTGCTCTTCTAGCACGAAAGGCCCTCTGAACATCACGGGCCCTATTGGGGGGCAAGTTATCGTTGCGCTTCCTGCCTCTCTTTGAAGACATGCTTGACTATAGATGTAAGGACGAATAACAGGGGTAAGGAAGCGGGGAGACTTGATGAGGTGGGAATCGGAGCGGAGAGTGGAAGAACATGGCTGTTTATATAGCTGGGCATGAGCTAAAGGTGATCTACCAGTTAAGTCCTGGGTTCTCGTAAAGCGGTGCCGTCCACGGTGTCCTTGATTTGGCGCCGATCTCTGCCATTTCCGAGGTTTCGAGAATCGCGAGAACGTGGAACCAACGATTCGAGATTCGGAAGTCGAGATCCAACAGTTCTGGCGATTGGAATAGACATCGCCGTAGATTGTCGCTGAAATTATCCGGAGTTCATCATGTTCGTGAGGATCTACCTTCCCGTTTCTTCTCGTTCCACGACGCCGATAATTTGAAGGTAAGGAAAGGCAAGAAGAAAAAAAAAACGGAAGAAAAGAGGGCTTTTCGCGCCCGAATTTTTACTTACACTTATGATACCAAGAAGATCC
>JAJOHG010000399.1:0-23073 GCA_021029095.1 Phellopilus nigrolimitatus | reverse complement strand
CTGACGCCGTAGACGCATCCGAGCGTGAAGCATCTTCTTTCCTTCCTCCATCCTGCGCCGACCCCCGCACCGGCAGAAACGAAGGCGTACTCCTGGTGGAATGTGCTACTCGGGCGACACGACCGCGATATCTTTGAGGGCTACGCGTTCACCCCTGCCACTGTGCAGGACGGCAGGCGGCGGCGGCGGCCTTCAGGGAAAGGGAAGGAAATGGAAGACGAGGCGCCGACTGTGGTCATCGGCGCTGAAAGGAGTATGCCGCGCTATTGGGTGTTGACAGACCACGGGCGCCGCCAGGTTGTACTCGTTTTTCGTGGAACGATGTCGCTCAATGAGCTTGCCGTTGATCTTACATGTGATCCCGCGCCGTTCACACCTACGCAATCTGGTGACGGGCAGCCAGGGGAGGATGTGGAAGAAGACGAGGAATCAGCTGCCGTGATGCCCGGCTCGCTACCTTTTCCTTCGAAATGCCCGCCATCGCCAAAGCGCAAGCGCGCGGGCTCCTCTGATCCCAAAGGGGATGAGCAGCACGAGACGTACAATGTGCATAGTGGAATACTCCGCATGACCCGCCTTATGGGTGCGAAGGGTAAGCCTGTACATCGAGCTGTAAGGGATGCCCTGTACAAGAACAAAGGCTACGGTTCGTCTCACTTATGCTATAAAAAACCAAGATTGATATTCACTCGTTGATTTTCTGCAGAGCTAGTACTAGCAGGACACAGCCTTGGTGCGGGCGTAGCTGCTCTTCTCGCATTGGTCAGTAATTGTTTGCCAATTGAAAGCACCATATTCTATCGAATTAACAGACATGGGCGACCCTGACACTTGTCTGACAGTAGCCTCAAAGTGGCCTACCCTGCAGGCCGCAGAGCGTATCGCTTTCCTGCTTTGCCACCTCCGTGCGTCTCAATATTTCCAGGGAACTCGTCAAAATGAAAATTCTAATCTTATATTTAGATGTATTGTGTCACCCGCTCTTTCCACCCTTCCAACCCGCTAACACGTCCTTCGTCTATTCGCAACGATGTCGTCTCGCGACTGTCGCTCGGCACCGTGCGGACATGAACCGAGCCGCCGCTTGGCTGTGCGAAGCTAATCGAGCCAGCACCGATAGCACGGTCGAGAGTGATTCCGGGAAAGGCGGTAGGGAGGAGGGTTATACGGCGGTAACGAAAGCGCGCCATGAAATGGCGTGCAGGCTATGGGAGTGCCGAGGATCCGGACTGGGTGCGTCGAGTTCACTTCTCCAAGGAAGGGGAATGATGTTGATGAGTCAAATGGCTACAGTTCTTGTCTGTACGCAAGACGCTGGAGGCAAACATGGTCATGGCAGATCTCTTCCCACCAGGTCACGTTTTATGGGCGATTCGGGATGGTGACTTGCACCCATCCCATCGTCTTTCGCCTGACACTTCCGGGTTAGATGGGCCATTAAAGAGCGCGCAAGATGATAAAGTGCGCCTCTTTGAGGTGCTCGACGTCGAGAAGATGTTTGGGCAGATGATTTTCGCACGAGACATGCTAAGGTAAGTATTCCTGCTCTGAAATTGACCTTTAAGAATACTTAGTTGACTCGCTCCACTTAGTTCGCACCTCCCTCACCAATACGACCGAGTCCTGCATGAATTATTGTAACATTTTGTACACTGCGCATCATTTATAACATAGACGCACAAGCTGTATCCCTACATCGTTTTCACCCGACAGACCCTCGCAACGTCGCGCATCGTGATTTGTAGCATAGCTAGTTATGTAGAAGCATTTAAATTGGGCTGAATGACCGACATGCTTGTACCGAGAATAGAGGCGAGATATGCATACGAGTTGGAGACACGTAAATAACAAAACGAGAAAGTTCCGAACATCAGTCCTGGTCTGTCTGGTCTCTCGGGCGGTATCGTATTTGGCGCTCGTTGAGCTCCTGCTCGACGTCGTCGGGTACTCGGCCCTTGACACGGACGGCATACATCCCTCGTACGTATTTTGCTAAGATAATTGTTAGTTTTAAGATGCAACAAGGAAGCCATCGCTAGACGCACATGTACGCTGCCATCGTGCCACCCAGCTCGTCTCTGGAGCAATGGCGGCGATGACGCCGTCGAAGTGTGTCGTCGTGCAGGACAGGACGCGGTCCTGCGACTGCTTCATCTGCATGATCTCCTCGCAGTTCGGGCAGCCGTTGCGCCGGAAGTCGGCGGGGGACTGGATGATGGAGCAGAGCAGACAGGCGCGCAGCTGCCGTGCGCGGGCGTTGGAAGGGATTGCGGCTGTTGGTTGTGCGTCGGCCATGATGGTTGTGGTCGGTGAGACAGACGCGGTTGCACGCCGAAACGGGACTTGTCAAGTTTAGCCTGTGAGTAACCCTCTTACTTACACACTACCACATATGAGCAATGTCGGGCAACATCTGTTGTCGGGTGCGTACATATTCTCACTTTAATATATGTTTGGAAGCTGTGTTTACTGATGAGAATGTAGGTGGGCTCTCGGGACTGGCTTCGACGGTTTTCTTGCAGCCATGTCGGTATTCTTCTCATACAACGATGTCCACAGCACATAATTTTGTTTTTCCTCAGTCGATCTGTTGAAAACGCGCCTCCAACAACGAGATGGGCATGTAGACATCCGGTGCGCTTCCTGTTGTATTTGAAACTTGAATTTCGCTCAACGACTTGTTTTCAAGACAGAGGGCCAGCGTGCTCGGAGTTGCGCGAAACGTCATCACGGCGGACGGCGTAGCGGGCCTATGGAGGGGGACTGTGCCTTCATTATTTAGGTGAGTCCCTTTGATTCGCTCTTATAGGCTGTGCGATGCTTAACTTTCTTTCAGAAATGTACCGGGTGTGGCGCTTTACATGACGTCCCTGTCGCAAGTCCGGGCGGCCATGGCTAATACGCCATATTTCATTCTTCCGTCTGCAATCTCGGACGGGTCGTCAAAGTCCGGCTCGGTACTCCCCAAACTTTCGAGCCAAGGAAACCTGCTCGCTGGCGCTGTAACGCGCGTCGCGGTCGGTTTCATGCTCAATCCTTTCTCTGTGCTAAAAGCTCGTTTCGAGGTACGTTTCGAGTGGCTTAACTCGCGTGAAAGTTATGGAAACTTAACCTTGTTTTTAGAGTAATATATACAACACACAATACAATTCCTTTCCTCGCGCTTTTGCCTCTATTGTTCGTGCAGGACCAAGCGAGTTGTTCAAGGGGTTCGTTCCGTCAGCGATGCGTGACGCGCCTTACGCCGGCATTTTCGTTGCCGTCTACGAGAGCATCAAGCGCCAGACATGTGCGTTTTTACTTGTTCTCTTTTGGCAAACAAAATATATAATGAGTTGTATAGCGAATTTCACAAGCTCGTCATCTGTCCTGTCGGCGACAGGAGTGCACACACTATCTGCCGCTAGTGCAGGCGCGATAGCAACGCTTGCAACGCATCCTTTCGACGTTATCAAAGTATGTCCGGAAGCGGCTCGGAATAAGTAATTTTCTCATAAAACTAATGGTTTTAATGTTGCAGACCAAAGTGCAGGTCCGGCAAGAAGACCGATATCATGGCCTTCGACGAACAGTGCACACTATTTGGGAGGTCCGTCTTTTTTTCTTCTGGTTTTCAAATTTACCCATCCTCAAGCGTACATTTTAATTCCAGCAACGCGGAATCTCTGGCTTTTTCGACGGCGCTTCGCTCCGCGTATCGCGCAAGGTCTTTAGCTCTGCAATTGGATGGGCTGTATACGAGGGTCTGCTCATGGTCTTGTATAATCATAGCGCACGAACATGAATTGCTTTGAACTCATCGTATATATCATTGATTTATGTTTACTAAAATCCTTGGACAATGGAAGCTCCCTTCACAAGTTGGCATCACGAGAGAAAAATTAGATCCTATAAATCTGGCTAGTGTTACAATCATGAGTATTCCTTCTGGATGAACTTTGCAATAGTCTGTAGCTGAATGTTGGAAGTCCCTTCGTAGATAGCACCCTGAAATAGTTACGGTGAGATAATTTCATACGCTAGAAAATTCTGCACTAACAATTTTAGAGTCTCTCCAATACTTCTCAATGCCGGTCTCCCTCGTGAACCCGACGCCGCCCGTCCATTCGATCGCCTGGCCGCTCACGCTCTGCGCGACCTGGCTCGCGGCAAGCTTCGCCATCGCGGCCTCCCTCGCGAAGCTCTTGCCCTCCTCCTTCCGCCGCGCGGCGTTGTACGTGAGCAGGCGCGCGCCGGCGATGTCCGTCGCAGCCTGTGCGATCTGGAACGCCATGCCCTGGAATGTGCCGACGGGCTGCCCGAACTGCACACGCTGATAGGTGTATGGCACCGCCTTGTCGAAGGCGCCCTGCGCGAGGCCAATCATTTGCGCGGCGATGCCTATGCGACCTAAAGAGAATGATTTCAATCAATAAAATGAGCGAAACCAGATTACGAGAGCGATATCGACCTTCGTTTAGACATTCGATGGCAATCTACGCAGCATTTAATTATAAGCTCCTCTCTTTCGAAAAATTGGAACCCACTTTATATCCTTGTCCGACACCACCAATTACATTCTCAGCTGGGACTTTCAGATCGTCGAAATTAAGTGTGCATGTCGACGATGCACGAATGCCAAGTTTCTGCTCTTTTTTCGCAATTTGTATGCCCATGTCTTTCGTTGCCGCAAAACAAGTGATGCCCTTGTATCCCTTGCTCGGATCTACCTGCGCATTTTGAATCGAGGTAAAACATGTGAGCGTAGAAACGGCTGTGCCTGGGGAAAGGCACGCACATTGGCGAATATCAGGAACACCTCTGCTTCGTAAGAGTTCGTGATCCACATTTTTGAACCATTGATAATATAATGGTCTCCTTCCTTTGTTGCTCGCGTTTGCAGCGCGAACGCATCAGACCCAGACGCAGGTTCGGATAGGCAGAACGACCCAACCTAGTTATATAATCAGTTAAAATACGCGAAAACTTGACAGTACGAGAACTGCATACACTTCCTTCCGCAAGCATGGGCAAGAATTTGTCCCTCTGTTCCTTCGTCCCGTGCGTGCGGAATATCGTATTCACGAGCGTGTTGTGCACATCACACAGCACAGACACGGAGGGGTCGATTTTCGCGAGTTCCTCTATGGCAATGATCGCAGACGTAAAGGAGGACTCGGCTCCTCCATAGTCCGCGGGTATCTCGATTCCCATGAGCTAAGGAAAACGCAGTCAACATTTGTATGAGAACTTCGATAGAGAGCGGATTTCGACATACGCCCTGCTCGAAGAGACCCTTGATGATTTCCGGCTCCATCATCTCGTTCTCGTCCATCTCGCGCACTCTTGGGCCCACCACTTCTGTGGCGAACCGCCTCACTACATGGTTTAATTTGTTGTGAATCATTGGACTGGGTCTATGAGACATGAATCCTTACCAGCTTCCTGGAGCATGACCTCCTCGTCGGTGAACGTGTCGAGCGAGTTCAACGGTGCTTCCACTCTAGCAACGCGTGTACTTGAGAATGCGCGTGCTGCTTGATGACTGCGTTATAAGTATGTCAGAGAATGAATTTCCCATGTCGTTTTGACTGGTCACTCACTTGGTTGGTGTCCTCCATGCGCGCGCCGTATGCTTCAGAGGACGCGCAGCTCGAATGGCAGAACGGAACATCGCGAAACCAATATTAAGAGTAAGACGAGATGGTTGTAGTAAAATGACAAGGTGCGAATGTGCTTCAGTGCCGAGCTCCGTGTTTAGTCTACTCAGCGCGTATGCGGGGATTCCGGGGAAGGTCCGGGGTTGGTATCACATGCGTATGGCATCACGTGTCTATTGCGGGACATTTCTTGCTTATGTCATGGAACTAACTTGACTACTCACAACCATGGGTCTCCTTACAATTATTCGAAAAAATCGGATGAAGGAAAAAGAAATGCGCATACTGTTTCTGTAATAATTTTTGTCTTTACTCGACCAAGGAAGATTCTTATTGAGAACTGAAGCGGGCTAGACAATGCGGGCAAGACGACAATCCTCAAGAAACTGAACGACGAAGATGTCATGTCTGTTAGCCCCACATTGGGATTCAATATCAAGACTTTCATCCACGGCCGGTAAGCAGCTTTCTGGCTGTGATTTAAATTGAACTTGTTCTGACCTTATAATCTCAGTTATACGCTGAACATATGTTAGGCGCGATCTTCATTAATAAAATCGAAGTGCGAGTATTCATTCATTATCATACAGGGGATGTCGGTGGACAGAGAACGTTACGTCCTTATTGGAGAAACTACTTTGAGCAGACCGACGCTATCGTCTGGGTCGTTGACTCCGGAGACAGACATCGCATGAGTGACTGCAAAGACGAACTCCACAAATTGCTCACGGAGGATGTAAGAGCCCCCCTCTCCACCCAACAATAACAAATATCCAGTCTGATATTCTATTTATAGCGTTTAGCAGGTGCATCACTTCTTATATTCGCAAACAAGCAGGACATACAGGGCTCGATGTCCGAGGCGGAGATCCGCGACGCCCTCGATCTGCAATCGATCCGTTCGCATAATTGGCGGATATTGTCGTGTAGCGCAATGACTGGCAAGAACCTCTTTGAGGGTCTGGACTGGGTTGTCGGTGACGTCGCAAGACGGCTGTACTACAGTACGACGGTCGTTCAAGAGACACCTAGCCATACTGTCCATGTCATATAGCGAGATTGGACCCTCAGCATTTCCTCACTGTTTTTCTGTATATCAAACGAAATGAATGCTAGTTCTCGTACAAAATGAAGAGTACAATTAATTGATGTATAGTAAAACCATGTGGAGCATATAACCGCAGACAGAGTCCCTCAAAGTCCCAGCGAAATACAATAGAAACGTCGAGAGCGAGGCCTGAAAGCAATTTGACACAAACAGAGCAACATAGGAAAGCAATAAACAAGTCCGAGTCTGCAGATATAATCAATCCGACGTGTCAAGGCGTAATCACCTTTGAGACGCATGGCGCGCCGCTGTAGTCCTCCATCCCAAACCACGTAGGGATCTGCAACCAGACGCGCTCTCTCGCGGCCTTCACCGCCTGTGCAAGGTCCATCTTGCACGCGGAGCAGATCTTGAGGCTGCATAGCTGCGTGCCGTCGGAAAAGTCCGCGCGCGACATCATATCGGCGGCCTGCGCGAGTGTGAAGAGCGGGTCGCAGTCGCGCCCGTTTGCGAGCCCGCCGACGCTGCGCAGCAGGTTCAGCATGATGAAATAGAACGACTCGCGGCACGCGCGCCCGCCATCGTTGTCCCGGTTGTGGCAGTCCTCCGCCGGCTCGCGATTGCTCAACTCTTCTTCAATGAAGCTCGCGACGACGCGTTGTGCACGCTCGCGTCCGAGTAACGCAATCCGTAGGTCGTCAAGTGAGAGCTGTACCGGTGCCACCTCTTGATCAGAAGCGCTAATTTTTGACTCTGTTTTGATGGGCCCGGGGTCAGATCGGGACTTCAAAACGCCAGCAACAATTTTGGAGGGACCGTAGCGGCAGAGATCGTAGAATGCACACGGCAAAACATTGGTAATGCCCATTTCGCGCGCGAAGTTGATGATGAGGATGGGATGTGCGAAGCGTGCTCGAGGGCTGTATCTGCCGAAGGGGTCTGTTGCCTCAACTTCACGAGAGTCCCACGAAGCAAGAGTGCAAGGCCAGTCGATCATCAGGCGACTGACACAGCGCTCACGCAGATGCTCGATGAAATACTTCGTGGAAAGTCGAAGCACAGCTGCGATATTGTGGAAGTCTGAGGCGGAAAGCTGCTTGAAGTACCTAGAGAAATTAAACGACATCAATGCCATGTCGTGAGTCAGATTTACGACCGAGAAATATGCTCACAGTCCGTCGTATATCGCCTTCAACAAGTACCACAGGTCTGCGGGCGAGTCATGCAGCTCGATAATATGGCAGTCCTCAAACATAGCGACGTCGGCAGGTTGTGGTATCGACATTAAGTCCTGAAATACGTCGGAATGGCGTTCGAGATTGCCACGGTGCACTTTGAAAGCTACGTTGTCCGCGAGGAGGATAATATTGCCGTCCCCGAACCAGAAATCCGTTTGCCTTGTTTCTGCAACGAGTGCATTCGGGTCGTTCGGCGTTGGTGACTGCTCGCCTTCGCTGCTAGGGCCAACGGTGGGCGAAGCACTCCGGCTGGTGTAGGCAACTTCGATGAGCATCTCAAACGGAGAAAAGTTTTGGACAAGAAAGCAGCAGAAAGCAAAAAAGAAAGCGGCGTACTACAGTATGGATGGTCTAGCCCGGCTCGAATAAATAATGAGACGGAAGCGGTGCTTCCAGCCCATAACTCATTCGGTCCCAAACAAAACGAGTGGAGGCTGGCTCGTATGCTCAAGTCTAGACTCTAGGATAGGTTTAAAAGGGGCTTATGTTATCCAGAAGTTTGTTGACAGTCGGCTTTCCGTCATATTTTCCAAGTTGTCTCCGAGGAGTAGATGCAAGTGGACAAGATGCACCATGCGAGATGATCGACGCGTCGCGTCGCGACGTGCCACTCTCCGGCAGCTTCACCTCTTGATCTCGAACCACCACCATCCCTCTCACGCTCTTTTAGATACCAAATAATGCGCAACTCGGTAATCCTACGACATGTGCCATCCTCGCCGTCTGTGATGATGGAAAAGGGAGCGTATCGAATTCACAATCGCGAAAGGCCTCCAAATTTTCGATATGGCAGCTTGCAGGGCAGAGCAGGTCACGTATCCGCTTATGAAAAGCGTTTGGCATTCTTGATCGCACTTCTAGTCTTGGGAATAATGATGTGCTTCGGGTCTGCCTTCTACTTGTTTAGGACGAGGTGGGACAGCCAATCTGTTCGACATGAAAGGACCTCCTCTAACCCTCGTCAACCTTTTCAAGTCGTCGAGTTTGAGCGCGATCTAGGCAACGCGAAAATAAACTATTCCACAAGATATCTATCGTATCTACCTCATAGCGGGTTTCATAATCAACGTATTGCTTTTGAAAACGCTTTAATTATGGCTCGTCTACTCAACCGCACCCTTCTGGTTCCTCCTGTCAGGCTGGGAAAGGGCACACTCACATACTATCCGTTCGATCATCTCTACGAGCTTGTCTCTCTTTCTGGAAAAGATGGACTCATGCATTGCGCGGATGCGAGCTCGTGGAAGACGCTGCCCGTGGAATGCACCGATTATTACGATTATACAATGGTGCCATGGAATTGGCTATCAAACATCACTACTCTTGCTGCAGACCAGCCGCTCATACAACGCTGGAACATGAGCGATGCCTGGCTGTGCGAAATTTTGGGAATCACAGCCAACGAAACGTTCTTAGTCAAAGACAATAGTCCATACCAATTCCGCTTCGTGGATGCGGACCCGCTGGATATGCCTGGCTCGCGTTTCGAGGATACCGTTTCTATGTCTCTTCTTTCACAACTCCCTCACCGTCTTATACAAGTCGGATCGCTCTTCGGCTCATCACGCCTCCGACTTCGTCGTCATCGCAATATGGACATCCGCAAAGAAGTCCGTCAAAGTATGGTCTTTACAAACGAGATTCTCATTGACTTGGCACAGACAATAAAGACGAAGATGGGCGGAGAGTATGTGGCAGCACATATTAGACTAGGCGACGGCCACTTCGAGCGGAATGCCGAGAAAAACGTTCGGCTCATATGGTGGAAACTGGTGCGGGAGTTACTGGGCATTCACGAAGATGTTGCGCTGGACCTGGAGCTTAAGCTGACGAACTCGAGCACGCTATCGCCTCCAACTCTGCCGGTTAATCTAGCATCTCTTCGCACACCGCATCCTCCTCTTCCTGCCCTCCCCTCCGTAATACTCCCAGAACTCACCTGCCATCGTCCGTGGTACCAGAACCCACGGCTCGCAGTGCTCAATACGCCCTTGTTCATCTCCACCGATGTAGCTGACCCCGCTTCCCATGCGCTTCTGCGCCGCTTCTTCGAAACGTTCCCCTGCACGTTTGTTCTCGCGGACTTTGCCGATGAGACCGCGGCGCTCGCGCGCTTGAAGAGCGGCTACGATGGCCTCATGCTCAAGGACTTCCTGGTCCCGTTTTTGGATGCCATCGTCGCCGGTAATGCGCACCAACTCGCGGCAACGGAGGGAAGCACGTTCAGCCAGTTCGTGCAGGACGTTTTGTGGAGGCAGTACCATGGGTGGGAGATCGTCCAGAGGGGATGATTGGCGGTCCGTGGTAATCCTTGCCAAATTGTACACTATTGTAACATTATACTATATGTATATTCTGCGGACGAGACCTGTCTATCCACATTACTTACAACGAAGACACATACAAATACAGCGCCGAGATCTTAGACAAGGCACTATCACCTGTGGCAGCAACCTAAAGACAACCAACCAGACCATCCTCTTGTATAGTCCGTCTTGTATAGTCCGCTCCGCAACGATAGAGTGTGCACATAATTAATCTCAAGGAGACAAACCGGGCAGCTCACGTAATAAGGCAGTTCCTTCCCCGCTCTCGTCTTCCAGCAGTTCGAAGCGGCCAGAAGCCCGGGTGCTTCCAGTTCCCACCGCCTTCATCGCCTTTTTCGGTCGTCTACGTCGCCTCGGCAGGCCTTTGTAAATATCGTCGCCCGAGCTACTCTCGTCCTCGCTGGTTTCCTTGTACGACTCGTCGTCGGTGTCCACTCGTCTTTGGCGCTTGCGGCCTGTTGGCGAAGTTCTCGAAGGGACGGGCGCAGACGCTGGAGGCGCAAACGGAATCCTCTTTTCCTCTGGCCTGCTTGGGTTAGTCAGGTTTGGTCTGCGGAGTTCAGCGAGCACTTCCGTGAGACATGAGAATTCTCACCGTTTTTGTGCTGGAGGCATGAACGGAATCTTCTTTTCCTCTCGCCTGCTTGGTCTAGTCAGGTTTTGTCCACGGAGTCCAGCGAGCATTTCCGTGAGACATGAGGATTCTCTCCGTTTTCGTGCTGCAGACACTCTATGTATATGGGACAGCACCTGGCGTTTATAGGCTTCATCGTAGCCCACGCATTTCATGGTCCACACGTTGATTTTCTGGTGAAGAGAGAATACCGTTCAGCTTATTGGACATAACGCGTGTGCATCGCGTACAAAGTGAAAACAAAACAAAACTCAGCATACCTCTTCGCCCCTTATAATTGCCATTTCGATATCGGAAGACAAGACTTCTTTTACGTTGAACGATTTATTGCTGGATTTGATTTCTATTTCCTCTTGTGAAGGTTCTCGTCCGAGATGGTTGCGTAGATAAATGGCAATTAAAGCACCGCGGCCGAGCTCCCCATACCTTATCTGATCGACCCAAGCAGTCCTGAACTGAAAAACAATAAGACAAAGGAGCATCGGGATTAGATTTCAACCGGTTTCAATCTAAAAAACATGCTCACGTCTACAGGCAGTTTTTCAAATTCGCTACCACTTAGGGGCTTCGTAGGCTTCATATCGTATTCACCCATGATATTGCACTTATTTTCACAATAACGCACGACAACCATTTCTTTTTCTGTTGGCCATTTCGATTTGTCCCTCGATGCGAAATAGAGCCCCGGGGCACCCGGAACCTGTGGCAGAAACGGGTTGTTATCAAGAATGGGGAACATGACACGCGAGTAACCCAGTCCCATTTCTGCTGGCACACTAAGAAAATTGGGCCCTTGTGAGATTCCACACGCTTTCCGAAACCGGGATCGCGAGACCTCTTTCTTTACAATGTGTGCATCGGATGTTATCGGATATAGCATCAAATTATCCTTTCCCAACCGAGAGTAGAGAATATCGGTAGGAAATTTATCGGAGAAGGACATTAGTTGAGGCTGGTGTCACGCGTAAGTCAGATGGTAAATTAGCTCAGAAAGACGGCGATTTACATGTTTTAAGTTCCCCAACGCCACCCTGCACTCATCTTCGATGACTGCTTTGTTCACAATTGGCGATTGCGGGGTATGTGCTGCATCATCTGCTTTCGCATCCTCTGCCTGCCTTGGAGGGGCGTCGTTATCTTCCGGCTGTCACCAAGCAAAAAATCAGTTCCATATTACAGAGCACATCCAGGAAGGCTATCAGCGCGTAAAGCGGCCTACATTTGAGAAGTACTCAAGATCTTCTTCGTCCTGAGCATTTCGCTGCACGAGACCAGATGGTTGAGAATTATTTTCAATCACCGTTTGCTCGTCCTGTACTTGTAAATAACCGTTGGTTTCCGGGACAGCTTCTTCGAGCGCCCTTGCCGGTACTACCGCTTCACATTGCTCTTGGCGCGCGGCGCTTTGCAGCGTTTCAGGTCGAGCGTTCTGCGAACTTGGAGAAGCGCTATTTGGTCTCAGAGTTGACGATACCGTCATGCCAACGGGTATGGTACTGTTCTCCTGGTTGGTGCTTGAGCTCTGAGACTCTAGTCCCAAACTCCGGATATGTCTGTGCTCCGGTGCACAGGCTTTGAGGTTGGCCGAGTCCTCCTCATCTGAGCTCTCTTTGACTAAATCGATCACAATCCGATCCGGTATCTTCTCTCTTGCTGGCACCGCGGTAGGTGGTGAGGGTGATTTTTTCTTCGGAGTGGATGCCGATGATATGTATTTCAGCAATAGTCCATATAAAGAAAATGGATGAAGTTCTCACTTTAGGAGTCAAAAGACGAGGCTTGGCTAGCCCAGTGTTAGAGTCGATCATGCTTGTGCCAGCGCCACTTAAACTCAATGCAGGATGAACTGACTGAAGTGAACTCTGCCATTGCTTTAGTAGTAAGCAGGTCCATAAAATCTCTGTATTTGCTCCGGAAATCTCCACTCACGGGCGTATGCTGATTTATTGAGTTGATTACGCGACTAGAAGATGGCGCACAAGGGTTAAAACTTGAGCAGGCCGCATACATTTCTGCAGAAACTTTAGCATCCGCAGGGAGCACTGAAGTTGTTTTGACATCGTGTGCAACAGGTGTAGGCAAAGTCTCTACGGAAGTAGCGAGTTTAATGCCCAAGCACTCATTTTCAAGATGATAATGGAACTCTTCAGCCTGCGTCTCCAGTAGAGCCCTGTCGCTTTTCACCCGTTGCAATTCATGCTCGAGCTTGCGTGTTTTCGCAGACTCTTTATGCAGTTGCGCGCGGAGACGGCTTGACTCGCAACTCGCGTCTTCAAGTTGTCGGAGAAGTGACTGGACCAAGGTATTTTCCATTGCCGTGTCAAGGCGGAGTCGTAGTCAATATCCACGGTCTACTGTATATATTACATACCCTTTTTGGCTGGAATTCCCGCGGCCCGGTTGATGCCTCCGACACGTTACGGAAGCAAACTTATTGGCAATCCATTTTGCAGACTTATGAAAAAAGACCATACATAATGAATCAATAATCAAGCGTGAAACTTAGCCAACTGTGATGCAGGTTTCGTCGACCATACAGGTTCTACATGCTATGCTTACGCCGACTTTTCGGTTTATATTCGTCTGAGTCATCCGAACCACCTCCTTCACCATCTTGAACGTCGAGATCGGAAAGCTCGATAAACTCACTTCTCCTCGGACGCTTACGACTCGCAATGACATCCTCAGATGACGTTTCCCTTTTTCTCCCTGCAGCCGTGCGCAGACCCATGTTCTCGGAATTTGAAGCATGGTGGTCGGTTTCTTCTTCTTTTACTCCTGCTTCACGCAACAGGTTTGGGGGCAGAAGCTTGCGCTTGAACCTCTCATCGTAGCCTACGCATTTCATAGTCCAGACATTTATTTTCTGAGCAAAGAGTGTAGCTGGGAGTCAGTGAAAAGACGAAGCATATAGGCAAATGTTTCAAATTACCTCTTCTCCGGATCTGAAAGCCTCTTGTATTGCAGCACTCGAAACTTTATTCTGAAGAAATTCTCGATGCGATTTGCCTTTGTCCACTTGTCTCTGGACGTCTGTGATACTAGGCTTGCACCCCCTTTCTCGACGCAGATGAATAGCTGCGATGGTGAAAGCCCCCCAGCCGTTGAAGTTGCTGGTAATATTCTTGACCCAGGTCTTTCTAACCTGACAGAAGCATTGATTATTTTACAGCAACGCACTGTTGTAGAAGAACTCACTATTTCAGGTAGTCGTTGGAACTCCTCGCCCGTCAACGGCGCCGATTGTTTCATCTCGTAATTACCCATGACATTCCATTCACTCGCCGCGTATCGGGTAATCACAATTTCATTGGGTTCTGGCCACCTCTTTTTATCCCGCAATGCGAAGTACAAGCCTGGTGCTCCCGGAATTTGCGGTGCAAGCGGGTTGTAATCCAAGGAAGGACACATGAAGTGTGTGTAACCGTGCTGTGCAGTGAATGTGCTATTTACCTTCGGGAATGTATCCTGCGTGTTTCCACCACATTCCTTGGAGAGCGTAGCACGAGTAAAGATATGTCCCAAAATGAGTTCCTTGGTTTCTATAGGACGTATGCCAAACCCAATTTCTCGCATCCGTAGGTAAATGATATCTGCAGGGATTGTGTCGAATGCGGCATGGATCTGTGGCTTAAAGTAACAAATAGTAGATCGTGGGGGCTGAAAGTAACAAGTAGTAGATCGTGAGTCCAGTGTATGTGCAATGGTGACGCAGACGTACGTTCTTCAAATGTGCAATAGCAGCTCTGCATTCATCCGCGTTTAGGATGGCATTCTCGTTTCGCACAATTTGTACAGGGTTAGTCTTAAATTCGTCGCTCCCTGACTCCTCCACTTTGCAAGGAACGTGCTTTTCATCTTCAGGCTTTTAATAGTAATTCAGATACTGGCTAAAAAAGGAGAGAAAAGAGGATTAATGCGACTCACATTGGGAAAGTATTCGAGCTCGATGTCTTCCGGGTCCTCAAGATCAGACTGAGTATGTGGTCCATGGAAATCTTCGGAGATTAAGACAGGCTTGCGGTCCTCGCTTTCTCCGGCCAAATCGATGACGTCCGGCATTATGTTCTTTTCCTTGGACACCGGTTTCAAAGAGACTGGCATGGAGAGCTCCCTTTTTGGAGAATTTTCTCGCGGCGGTGATTCCTGCTCTCCGGTTCAGCGATCGTTCTAAACTAAATTGAGCATAGAAGGAAGGCCATACATTCGGAGTCAGAGGTGACGGATACGAATGAGCTGGTCCACCAATACTTGAGCGTCCAACATGGTCATCTTTACGTGTCTTTGAATTCCGAAGTTGCTGCTTTGTCTAATTAGCCTGATTGATACGTTGACTTGAGTCATAGTTGCATGCTCACCTGATTGTGTTCCCTACTAGAGGAGGACCCGGCAGCGTGAAAGCTCGTAGAGACCACGGTTCTAGTCCTAGACTCGGAAGCCGTTGTATTGGCCGAAGAAGCATGGGCAGTACTTTTCGCACCCAAACAATCATGCTTTAAATGGTGATGATACATGGCAAATTGGCCCTGCAAGGTACTCTGAGACGCCTTCAGGTGCCGGATCTCTTCCTCGTCTTTATGCTGTTTGGCAACATGGTCGTCCACCTGCCTATAAAGCTGCTGGGTTCGAAGGTTCAATTGAGTCTCTTTGTTCTCTAGATCATAGCCGGTCTTTTTTGCATCAGCGTCAGCCTGCAGAAGCTGAGACCTAAGAGTAGTATTCTCTTGTTCTAAGGTTGCAAGCTTCTTGAGAACTTCCTCCCGAGTGGGCACATCAGACATGAGGGTAGCTAGCCTTGCTGATGCGGTATTGTCAGAGGCGAGTGAGTGGATTAAATTTGCAGCATTTTCTCGTCGCTATGTGATATTTAGGCGACTTCGAGAAGAACTTTGCTAACCAAACGTGGACGAAGATGTCCCCAATATGGTAAGTATAAATTAGCCGAATCAGAAACAGTAAGGTACAGTCATTTACATGGCCGCCTGGCGAAATGGTATCGCGTCTGACTACGATTTGTAATGTCCTAATCAGGAGATTGCAGGTTCGAGACCTGCGGTGGTCATACTTTTTTCTCTTGTTTTTTCTGCTCTTTCTCTCTCCATTCGTCATTGACTTGCAGTTTTCTTTCGCCGTATCCGACATGAACAGTGTACAATACTCTTGACATTTTTTTCTGGTTACAGGGTAGCTACTAAACTAAAACGACGAACATACACATGCACACAGGGAACGAAATCAGCAGACATATCGGTACAGTAGTACAAGGGAAGAGAAATTTACGGTTTTAGATGTTTGAGGTCGGAATCAGTGAATACATCAAGATACAAAGCAAAAGGAACCATGTCTCACTGCAGAGCGAGCCTAACATATGCATTGATTGTATGCCTTGATTTATCGCGTGCGAAGCCTCTGAAGGGGACGCGGGCTATCCTCTGTGGCGGCTTTCTCTGTATCCCGGTAATCCGGATCTTCAGTGAGAGATCGTTTAGCGCTCTTCGTAGCCGGTCTCGGAGGCCCTTCGTCCTCATCAGAGGTGGCGAGCTCGCTAACATCATCGATTCTCCCAGGCGCGGCATCGCCGTTTTCAGGAACTTGGGGACCATCTATATGTTTTTGCTGAAAAGCTTCATCGTAACCGACGCACTTCATGACCCAGACAATGATTTTCTAGAAATGTGAGACACGTATTAGCATATATGTATAAAGACACGCAGGCAAATCAGTACTTCTTCGCCGCGATCAAAGGCCTTTTTGATGTCTTCCAAAGTAACAGTCTTCCATGGCCGTCCTTTAGTCTTGACTAAGTTTCGGACTTCCAGGATAGTCGGCTCGCGCACGCTCCGGCAGCGGAGAGCAACGGATGCACGCGTCAGGGCGCGTAGTCCTGTCTTCGAATCAAATATCCTTTCAACCCATTTCTTGCGCACCTTGCATCGAAAAAGAGAAAAGGGTAAGCAAGCAATCTTATATAGTGTCGAAACTTACATTTTCCGGTAATGCCTCCCATTGCGCAATAGACAACGGCTCAGGGCGCTCAAACTCGTAATCACCGACATAGATGTGGTGCTTCGTACCCAGACAAACAATTACTTTGTGTGGCTCTCCTTTACCCAGAGCTTTCTTTCCTTCCTCCTGAGCAAACATCTCGTCGTCGATACCCGAGCGAAAAAGCAATCCATGGGCACCAGGGAACTGGGGCGCGTGTGGATTCATGTTTAGGTTAGGGAACAAGAAATGGGTATATCCATGCTCCTTAGCTTTGGAAGCTTCGGGGCGGGAAATAAATTTCTGTCGATTTCCTCCAAATGTCTTTGAGACATGTACACGCGTCGAGACATACTCTGTGAGCCTTGGTGGTGCAGTGACGGGGTAAGTTGGATTGCCAAGATATCGCAGGCGATCAAATATTGCATCAGCCGGAAGATGCATGGCCTCGCTTTTAATTCTTATTTTATAGTTAGGCTTAGAAAATGGCTCGTATCAGATGGCATGGTCAAGATAAATGAAGAAATGAATGAGACAAACATTGACAAGCTTCTTGAGAAACGTCGTCTTATCAAGACCAGCTGAGCATAACGTTAACTAAGTGTCCGCGTTGACAAACAACAAATCGATACCTACACGCTGTCGATTGTGACTGGAAGCGAAGGGCGGGTCGTGTAATCGCCGTTTCTTCCCTAATAACCTTTCTCGTCATCGTGCCAGTCCCCCTTTCTGGCTGATCAGGCTTGGAAGCGGGCTGAGATTGAAAACCTGCGGTATGATCAACATGGGCGCGAACGTCCGCATCGCGTACAGTTTCGACAAGAACGGGTGAAATATCAACGTTCTCGTCCTCACTGAGCTCGTCGACCTCGTCATCGCTGTCGTCTACGACAATAACGTCCGAAGTGGGCTGAGTAGACGTGGATGAAGAAAGATACGAGGAGATTGATGTCAGAAATCGTATAAAATGTATGTCAGACTTCCTTACTGTCTGAGACGGAGGCTTTTCGTCGATCAGTGGCACATTCGAATTTTGATCTCTATTGCGGGAATCCTCGCTGTCGTCTATTACGATAGCCTCTAGCCCCTGATGTTCAGGAAGAGGCGGCGGAGACTGCACGTTGAATTAAATACAATCAAGTTCAGGAAGAACATTAATTAGTGCGAGCCAGAATCGCTTACTTTGAGGGGAAAGGGACTGGATTTCATAGGTTTCTCATCGACCAGTACATTCGTGTTTTGAACCTTCGTGGAAGGAAACTATAGATAAGCACACGGAAGACACATTACATAGGCTTGAGCTTACATCGTGATTGTCAGACGAAGAGGGTAGTTTTGGCTCCCCTTCATAAATGTTTCCGACCTCGCTATCATCGATGCCTTGGAAATCATTTACATTAAGCTTCCCGTCCTGCTCTCCACGAAACTAAAGTCAAGTAATAAGACAACACGTCATACAGAAAGTACTTAAGACTCACGTTTTGTTCAACGGGTTCAGGCTTAGGGTCTTGGACTCCAGATTGTGCTGTTGTACTCCGCGTTGTCTCAGCGGCACGCTGGAAGAAACTCTGCACCTGCTCCTCCAATACATCCCGGTCAGCTTTGATGCGTTTGTTCTCATATGTTAGACGTTGGACTTGAAGCTTGAGTCGCGCGTTCTTGTCTCGCAGACGCCGCAGGACGTTGTCGCTCATCGTCGCTCGGTGCTCGGCAACGGTTCGAGGGGATCGTCGTCGGAAACAGAGCTTGATCGTCATTCGAAGTCTGGACAGCGTTATCTATAATAGGGTCAGGCTCGGAAGATGCCGAAGCCAAAATTACTGATAAGACACAGTTTATGAGGCGACTCAGAAAGTCCCTCTGTACATAATCTGATATGCATTTGGCCGTCGCTCTGCCTAGGTCTGTCCGAGTACAAGTAAAGATCCTTTATGGCGTAATTTGTTATATTTGTACTCTACAATACGTCTCGATCGGTTTTGATGCGTTTATTTCCAAACGTCAATTGCCTATTGAGAAGCTTGAGGTGTGCATTTATCGCGCGGATGGTTCAAGGGGTCGGGCGACAGGGTTTCGGAAGATGCCGGTGGTGAATACGTATAGATCGGGTTAGGGTCCCCCACGGTCATCCAAAAAATTCATTGATACTCAGAGAAAGTGTTGATACATGTAGTCAGATGAAATTAGTCAAGTAGTCTAGAACCTATCAGAAGAACCGAACGAATGAATCGAAGGCGACTACGTGTGGTTGCATCTAAGCCAAAAGGAAAAGAACGAGATGGATGACATCAGTAACAAGCAATAAAGACATGACAAGACCTTACAATTTATGTTTAATAACAGACTCAAAGTCCGATGCGCTTTAGAGGAGGTTGTGTCTCTTCCTCATCCGAGGAATCGCTGTGAGGTCGTTTGGAGGTCTGAGAGTCTGCCGAGTGCTGTTTAACATCCTCGTCAGATACAGAGTCTCCATCAGATGAGTCTCCATCAGATGAGTCTGAATCTTGTGCGTCTGAACTATCGACGAAGTCACCTCCAAACTCGGGGCCATTGACAAGCTTCTGCTGGAAGGCCACGTCGTAACCGACACACTTCATAACCAAAACATCTATCCGCTAAAGTTTTGGAGAACTACTTAATTCATGCGATAGATAAAATAACCAAGACTTACTTCTTCCCCTCGCTGAAGAGCACCTTCGACGTCTTCTAGCTTGACGTTGTCCCACGCATCGCCTTTTCTCTTGATCATTTTTTTAACTTGCGATGTCGACGGCTCACATTTGTATTGAAGTCTGAGAGCGATAGACGCGCGTGCTTGAGCGCGAGGGCCGGCCTTCGCTTTCACGATGCTCATAGCCCATTTCTCCCGCGCCTTATAAATGTGATAAGCGAATTGCGGGAGAAAAACGCGGCGTAATTTGCAAACAACCTTTTTTGGTAAAGCTCCCCATTGCTCAGGCGTCAGGAATCCGGACTCTTGAAGCTCGTAATCGCCGGTATATAGCCACATATTGGGACCTAGCCCAGAAATCACCTTGTGAGGTTTTCGGTTTCGCTTGGAATCTTTCGCGAGCACGCCATAGTCATTCTCCGATCGGAATATTAACCCGTGGGCGCCAGGAACTTGAGGTGCATGTGGGTTCGTGTTAAGATTGGGACACAGGAAGTGGGAGTATCCGTGTTTAGCTTTATGTGACGGGTTCAGACGCTGCACGAATGCATTCTTGTTTCCCCCGAATGCTTTGCTTAGAAATTCACGCGTTGTCGTGTGTCCAGTCAGCTCTGCCGCCGCAGGGACTGGGTATACAGGATCCATAAAATGGCGAAGATAATCGTAAACTGTCTCTTCTGGAAGACGAATGGCTCGAGGATTGGCTTTGACCTTGATGGTATACTGTACAGAAACTCGTCAAGTGCGGGAGAGAATGGAGGAAGCAAGCGTAAACTGACATTAACAAGGTCTTCGAGGAACCACGCCTGATTGTTCGCCCTCGAAAGACGCCCACCAGTCGACTTCCTCGCTTGTACTTTCCTCGGCCATCGCGTAAGCGAGAGAATAGATCTGATAGTACTACTGTGGGTAGAATATGCATTTGAGGAACTTGCGGCTTTATTCTCGGGTTTGCTGGTGGTCCCTTGTTGCTGTGTACCTCCAGTTTCCGGCGTAGCATTCTCAATTCCTTGCATTTCGTTGCTGTTGTCGTCGATGGTTACTTCTTCTGGCACAATTGTAAGAGCCTTAGACGATGACTGGCTGAGCTGTATCGAAAAAAGGAGTTTTAGATTGAAATAAGCTTAGAAAAAACTCTCACATCAGACTGCGGGGAAGACTTGGCTATGACTGATCCCTTGTCAGTGCTCAGTGCCTAGATGGATCCTCAATTAAGTGTAGCATAGTTGCGCAGTTTTGCTCACAGTTCTAGATGAAAGAATGGGCGCGGATCCTGCTTCTGTGAAAGCCTTATTCGGCATCTCCTCGACATTGGCCTTATCCTTCTGAAAAAGCAGTCTGAATGATATATAGTACTATAAGGGTGAAAAACACACCTCTTGCTGAGCATCGGTAAGAGCTGGAGCTGATGACACAGCGTACTGAGCTACTGCTTGCGCCAAGGCTATAGCTGCCTCCGATTCGGCGTCGGCGTGTTGAAGTAACTCTCGCACTTGTCTGTCCAATAATCTACGATCTTGCTCAAATTTCAACCGCTTTATTTTACTATGAGCTGTCTGAAACTCGCTGCGAAGCTCAGCATCGTCCTGGCGTAGACGGCGGAGCTCATCGTCCATCCTATCGGATTCCAGATTGAAAGTTGAAGGAGATTTAGACTTCGGGTAAGTTGCCAAGCGACAGAGCTTGAACATTTGTCACAAACTGTTACAATTACGTCACATCCGTGCCTGTACATTCCCCACGTGGGTCTTAGAAGTGATACATATGCATGACAAGTAGAAGAGAGTCATAGTGCTGCCGGTGATTGAAAGCGCTGGTATATGTCGACGTATAAAACTCGTTGGTTCAGTAAGGATTTTAAACGGTCTAAAAACGAATCGAGAGCGACTGCACGGACAATTGCACGTGAGTCGAAGTACACAGCAAACAAAAAAGTGCACTGACAGCATTAAATCCAAATGTAAAGCACCGTATTAGACTTTATGAAAGTGCTAGGCGTCTACGACGAGGCTGCCTATCTTCTTGATGCGAAGAAGAGCTGTGAGCTCGTTTGAACGCCCGAGAATCTGGCGAATGCCGTTCGACATCCTCGTCAAGGACAGAGTCCTGGTCAGATTCATCTAGATCATGTGTTTTGGAACCATCGACATAATCAACTCGAGCCATGGGCCCGTCGATGAGCTTCTGTTGGAAGGCCTGGTCGTAACCGATACACTTCATAACCAAAACATTTATTCGCTAGAAATACCGGGAGCTGGTTAATTCATGTGGTAGATAAAATATCCAAGTTAACTTACTTCTTCCCTCGCTGAAAAGCACCTTTGACGTCTTCTAGCTTGACATTGTCCCACGCATCGCCCTTTGCCCTAACCATGTTTTTGACTTGCGATGTCGACGGCTCACACTTGTTTTGAAGTCTGAGAGCGATAGACGCGCGTGTTTGAGCGCGAGGGCCAGCCTTCGCTTTCACGATGCTCATAGCCCATTTATCCCGCGCCTTATAAAGAAGATAAGCGAATTGCGGGAGGAAAAAAAAAACGCCATGTAGTTTGCAAACAACCTTTTGTGGTAAAGCTCCCCACTGCTCAGGCGTCAGGGACTCAGACTCTTGAAGCTCGTAATCGCCAGTATATAGCCACAGATTGGGTCCTAGCCCAGCAATCACTTTGTGAGGTTTTTGATTTCGCTCGCCGTCTTCCATGAGCAGGTCGTCATCCTCCTCCGATCGGAACAGCAGCCCGTGGGCGCCAGGGACTTGAGGTGCGTGCGGGTCCGTGTTAAGGTTGGGACAGAGGAAGTGGGAGTATCCGTGTTTAGCTTTTATGTGACGGATTCAGACGCTGCACGAATGCATACTTGTTTCCCCAAATGTACTGCTTAGAAAATTCACGTGTAGTCGTACGCCTGGTCAGTGCTTCCGGCGCGGTGACTCGGTAAACAGGATCACCCAGATGGCAAAGACGAGCGTACACCGTGTCTTCTGGGAGACGAAGGGCTTCGGACTTCACTGTGGATCCTGATAGCAGGCTGTGCGGAGCTTGTTAGTGTACGGAAGGGCAGGAGAAAGCAGACAAAGACGGACATTCTCAAGCTTGCTGAAAAAGGGGTTCCTTTTATGCAGACTCCGCAATTTGCTCGAGTTCTGTATCTTAGGAGGCTTTCACCGGTCGACTTCCGCGAAATGAATGTCTTCGGGGCAACACCTATCTTGCTCTGTGCAGCAGGAGGCGTTCCACCGGTCGACTTACGCGCTGTCTGTTTTGTTCGGGGCACGCCTATCTTCTCTGTGCAGTTGGAAAATCAGATGCGGTCGGCGGATATAAAGTAGTTCCAGCACTCCCGCCAGAAGAAAATGCACTTATAATCCCGACTTTATCTTCTGGTTTGCTAGCAAACTTTGGTTGCTGTGCGTCGCCAATCTCAATGATATCATTTTCAAGTTCATCTGCTTCGTCATTGCTGTCATAGACGACGAAGACCTCTGGCACAATCCAGTGCTTTGGATGACGACGGAACGTGCTGTACAGCTGG
>JAJOHG010000398.1:0-23086 GCA_021029095.1 Phellopilus nigrolimitatus | reverse complement strand
TGGGGGAGTTGGTTCTGGTTCGAAATTCTCAGCTGAATCTGAATCTGAAAACGGCTTGTTTATAACTGCGTTTTTTGGGAACGTGATCTTGCATTCCTCATTTCGTACTCCGTCTGCACTCGTAAACCGTGCTTCGTCAATTTCACTTTGCGAAACACTCCACAAACGGGTTCGACATGTTCCAACTATCATGTATCATGTTCTCACCAACTTTCAATTCCAATTTGAACTTTGTATGTCTGTTTGTCTCTGACATCGCACGTCTATGTTTCCGACTCGGGATTCACTCACCACCGGCTGTCGCCACTCCAGTCCGGATATCGGGGGAACAAAACTGGATTCGTTTCCTTTGGGGGAGTTGGTTCTGGTTCGAAATTCTCAGCTGAATCTGAATCTGAAAACGGCTTGTTTATAACTGCGTTTTTTGGGAACGTGATCTTGCATTCCTCATTTCGTACTCCGTCTGCACTCGTAAACCGTGCTTCGTCAATTTCACTTTGCGAAACACTCCACAAACGGGTTCGACATGTTCCAACTATCATGTATCATGTTCTCACCAACTTTCAATTCCAATTTGAACTTTGTATGTCTGTTTGTCTCTGACATCGCACGTCTATGTTTCCGACTCGGGATTCACTCACCACCGGCTGTCGCCACTCCAGTCCGGATATCGGGGGAACAAAACTGGATTCGTTTCCTTTGGGGGAGTTGGTTCTGGTTCGAAATTCTCAGCTGAATCTGAATCTGAAAACGGCTTGTTTATAACTGCGTTTTTTGGGAACGTGATCTTGCATTCCTCATTTCGTACTCCGTCTGCACTCGTAAACCGTGCTTCGTCAATTTCACTTTGCGAAACACTCCACAAACGGGTTCGACATGTTCCAACTATCATGTATCATGTTCTCACCAACTTTCAATTCCAATTTGAACTTTGTATGTCTGTTTGTCTCTGACATCGCACGTCTATGTTTCCGACTCGGGATTCACTCACCACCGGCTGTCGCCACTCCAGTCCGGATATCGGGGGAACAAAACTGGATTCGTTTCCTTTGGGGGAGTTGGTTCTGGTTCGAAATTCTCAGCTGAATCTGAATCTGAAAACGGCTTGTTTATAACTGCGTTTTTTGGGAACGTGATCTTGCATTCCTCATTTCGTACTCCGTCTGCACTCGTAAACCGTGCTTCGTCAATTTCACTTTGCGAAACACTCCACAAACGGGTTCGACATGTTCCAACTATCATGTATCATGTTCTCACCAACTTTCAATTCCAATTTGAACTTTGTATGTCTGTTTGTCTCTGACATCGCACGTCTATGTTTCCGACTCGGGATTCACTCACCACCGGCTGTCGCCACTCCAGTCCGGATATCGGGGGAACAAAACTGGATTCGTTTCCTTTGGGGGAGTTGGTTCTGGTTCGAAATTCTCAGCTGAATCTGAATCTGAAAACGGCTTGTTTATAACTGCGTTTTTTGGGAACGTGATCTTGCATTCCTCATTTCGTACTCCGTCTGCACTCGTAAACCGTGCTTCGTCAATTTCACTTTGCGAAACACTCCACAAACGGGTTCGACATGTTCCAACTATCATGTATCATGTTCTCACCAACTTTCAATTCCAATTTGAACTTTGTATGTCTGTTTGTCTCTGACATCGCACGTCTATGTTTCCGACTCGGGATTCACTCACCACCGGCTGTCGCCACTCCAGTCCGGATATCGGGGGAACAAAACTGGATTCGTTTCCTTTGGGGGAGTTGGTTCTGGTTCGAAATTCTCAGCTGAATCTGAATCTGAAAACGGCTTGTTTATAACTGCGTTTTTTGGGAACGTGATCTTGCATTCCTCATTTCGTACTCCGTCTGCACTCGTAAACCGTGCTTCGTCAATTTCACTTTGCGAAACACTCCACAAACGGGTTCGACATGTTCCAACTATCATGTATCATGTTCTCACCAACTTTCAATTCCAATTTGAACTTTGTATGTCTGTTTGTCTCTGACATCGCACGTCTATGTTTCCGACTCGGGATTCACTCACCACCGGCTGTCGCCACTCCAGTCCGGATATCGGGGGAACAAAACTGGATTCGTTTCCTTTGGGGGAGTTGGTTCTGGTTCGAAATTCTCAGCTGAATCTGAATCTGAAAACGGCTTGTTTATAACTGCGTTTTTTGGGAACGTGATCTTGCATTCCTCATTTCGTACTCCGTCTGCACTCGTAAACCGTGCTTCGTCAATTTCACTTTGCGAAACACTCCACAAACGGGTTCGACATGTTCCAACTATCATGTATCATGTTCTCACCAACTTTCAATTCCAATTTGAACTTTGTATGTCTGTTTGTCTCTGACATCGCACGTCTATGTTTCCGACTCGGGATTCACTCACCACCGGCTGTCGCCACTCCAGTCCGGATATCGGGGGAACAAAACTGGATTCGTTTCCTTTGGGGGAGTTGGTTCTGGTTCGAAATTCTCAGCTGAATCTGAATCTGAAAACGGCTTGTTTATAACTGCGTTTTTTGGGAACGTGATCTTGCATTCCTCATTTCGTACTCCGTCTGCACTCGTAAACCGTGCTTCGTCAATTTCACTTTGCGAAACACTCCACAAACGGGTTCGACATGTTCCAACTATCATGTATCATGTTCTCACCAACTTTCAATTCCAATTTGAACTTGTGTTTATTGATTCAATCTATTTTTAGCTTTTTAGACTTTTTTCCCCCCCTCATATTCATTCCCTTCTCTGAGTACAAGCTGTGGTGAGTGGGAGATACAGAATCAGGAAGCTTATGTAGGTTATGATAGAAATTTGATTCCGGCCTGCAAGACTTGGATGAGGGCAGCTTCACATCCGATACGCTGAACATTGTGTAAGTCGGCGCAGTGTGCTGCATTGCAGGATCCCGATGCGCACGAGGAGGAACATAAGCTCCTGGAGGTGGGCCAACGGCGGCGGGATAGGCGTAGTATGGATAGAGCGTCTAACCCGCTGTACGGCATCGTTCCAGTCATATGCTGTGTAGCACATGAGTGTGTAAGGAACAGTCGAGCCGCCGGTACGAGGCTGAGCGGGCGGGTGTGAATGGTACGAATATGCTCCCGTGCTATATGGGTACTGGCCGCTGTTGTATGCAACATACGGTGCATGCGTCTGGGGGCGCTGATAGCTACGCTAGGCCCGGCGGAGAAAGATCACTGGCGCGCCGCATGGGCGTCCGGCGTCTAGGTTTCGTACCTGGGAATTAGCATCTGGACATTTGTCGCGTGCAATCGCTCTATGTTTAATCAAACGGAGGACCACTTGGATCAGTCGATATCAATTGGATCACTTACGTTCGTATGGTGGCACCGCAATGGTCGGCTTCTGCCCTACCGTCCGACCCTCCATCTTTCCCCAGACGAGGCTGCTCCACTTGACTCGCGCTTAATCCCGTCGTCCCATATGACCTCGACAGTGCTGCGCTCCTCGTTGACAGCGACGGGGGAGACCTCAAATACACCCCTGCTGACTCGCGTCTTGGTGCGTGACATTGATGGCAGCGCGAGCAGGTCAATACGCACCCGGTCGAGCTTGTTTGCACGCTTCGTCGCAGCGACGGCCTAAAAAATATTATATTCAGCATATAGGACAGGAAGAACAAGAGAGACGCTTTACAGGGCTATTTTGGGTGCAAAGAAGCTCGTATTCAATCTTCTTAAACGTGTTAATGACGTTCGGATCGAGCATTGTCTCTGGTTGAATAGGAGAGGCGGCAACAAATAGTTCAGGTGACGTGACATTAATAGACGGAGCAGGAATAGTGAGTAGTGAAGGGTCTTACAGTTGCTATATTCAAGCCAAACCGAGGAGCCTGCAAGTCGATGCTGTCCGGAAAGCCATCTACGGTTGCGGAGGAAGCTACCGAGCCTGACGAGGCTGGAAATTCGTTAAGAACGACCTCTTCTCAGCAGCGCGCACCTCAGCGAAGTGTATACGAGCATCAATGCCGTCGAGAGTGCATGAGACGTGAAACGCCTTCAGACACTTGCTCGTCGTGCACTGGATTGGCGCGCCATGCGACTTTGCGTGGCTCTTCTGGTAAGCCGTACATTTCTATACCCGTTGAGTCATGAATGTGGAAGTTAGTGAATGGCGCAAACCGCGGAGGGCGGAGATAACGAGGAGCTTACCAGAGCCCGACGGTCCTTCACAATCGCGTCCACGCCAAATACCACCTTCTCCATCCTTTCCACAGCCTGTCCAATTTCGCCTTGTTCCTGCACTGCGACTTCGTCGACCCACGTCTCCGGCACGGCCATTGCGCAGCTCTCGTGCGCATGCCATACTTTGTGCCCATTCATATCCTTCGGTTGGTAGTTCTGGCAGTTCGCCCGCTCGCTAGGTGGGTCATGCACGCGGAGTAAGCCAACTAAGTCTTGCGATGCGCAGAGGCAGCAAGGGAACGGGCCAAGATTCTCACCATCCACCGGCTTGATCTTCTTTGTCTTGGAGAAAGCTGCGTCGTTGGACTTGCGCATCTGTGATGACTTAGGTTTTGTGTCGGCGTCGCACTTTGGTTTTTCGAACGGGGCTTTGACAGCAGTTTCGACGCTTCTTCCTCGCACAGGAGTGTGTCCACGTCGATGCGTACACTGAGCCTCGGTCAGGATAAGAATATCATTAACGTGTTTATCGCGCACCTGTCCCCGATACAACCACAGACCTGCGATTTTCGACCATTATCTAACCAGCTCCCAAGGCGTAGTTGACGCTCTCCGCGCAGTTCAAACCAAAGCTGAAATTAGCGTGGTATCCACGGGTAAAGGTGAGGACAAATTCGCCGAGTGTTGGACGAGCTTGTTGGGTTTGCATGATGACCGCGCAAGGAGCGTCGTGCTCGCCAGGAAGGACTTGTGTCGCAGAAACTGGCGGCATTTCGCGACGTCTCTCGGAAAAAAAACTTCGGAGGGTGTTTTCGAGTTCGAGTTGGACGGAGCGGGCCAGCGGGATTGCACACCAGGACTTAGGCGCACCGAAGTGAATGTAATTGATCGAGAATAAATCCATATCCTCGACGTGCCAGGCGAACGTCGCGAGCCATATCCCGAAGTTATAATATGGCGTGTCAATTGTGCCAGCGCCATACCATGGTGGATTCTCCAGCCCACAATTGCGCCGATATCGGTGTTTAAGGGTCGCACAGATACGGGTGTATAGTCGGAAGCGGAAGCGTTGCGAGAGAGCCAGTGTCCGGCTGCGTCGAACGTCTCAAGGAAAGCCTTGTCGAGCTCGGTGTGCTTCGACAAAGCTGCCTCACGGTCAGCTCGCGTCTGCACGCGTCGTTTGCGCGGCGCGGGCGCGGGGTCTTCAGGCTCGTTGACATCGGCATCGGCGTCTACACAACCCCATCCACTTCCTCCTCTGCCTCCGTTTCCTCAGCGCCTGCACCGCGCTTGCTTCTCCTGGACGTTCTGTTCGCGTACTCACCTGCAGCCTTGAGCCCGACCTCGTCGATGGCGGGCGCGCGCAACTCATCCTTGACGCATATTCTGGCCCACTCGCAAGCTGATCGCTCTGAATTTCTCAATATCATGCTAAAAGTATAGGCCCGAGCGTCCAAGCATGCGCTCCTCAATGGGAGATCTGATGTGTACGTCGGCGATTTGAGTACGCACGGAGGGCAGTGCATCGGACCACTCCTTTGGCGGGATGATTTTCACGATGCCGCCACGCATGCCCCGGCACTCGACGCGTGTCATGTATCTTTCAAAGTCGGAGAACTCAGCCATGGAAGGCTTGAAGATGGGGACACCCTTCGTCGAAACTGGGCAGATGCGCATTGGCGAATACGGCGTGCTGCTCTCCTTCCTCGGTGCCGTTGGAAATGCGGACGACGATGTTGGTGAGGCGGACGTAGGTCTTGTAGATATGCTTGCTGAGGATGTCGAAGTGGTGGGAGCCGCTGTCTTGCTGGTGCCAGACCTCACATTCGAGTTGGCGGCCGGGCTTGGCGCGGACGGCGTCGTCACAGTGGGCCTTAAGGGCGTGGGCCTGGCCGAGCATCCAAGCGTCGGCGCCGGCGTGCTCGTGCATGCCAACGGTGCGGAAGCCGATGTCGTCAGAGAGATGGCGAGTGCACGAGCACGACGCGTTCGGAGAGCTGCGAGTTCTTGTTGCGGTGGCATGTCGACAATTGAGGAAACATTGACATGAACATGAGCCTTGGAGAGGGCGTAGACGATTAGACGAGAACGAGATATAGAAAGAGGAAGAGGAAGACAAAATGGAAGCGAGAAACCATGTATGAAAACAATTTTGTTTGGAGTCGCAAAATGGGAGAGGAGGAAGACCACGAGAAAGCAGCGGCGAAAGGAAAGTGGAGAGAAAAATAGCAAATAAGAAACAAAAACGAACTCACAGAAGGCCAGGAGGACTCAGTCCTCCACCTTCATAGCCGCGTCCACCTCGTCCATTGATCACCGCCTCCGTGTCGGCGTCGCCCTCGCCGGAGCCCCCTTGCTATCGGCATCGACGTCCCCGCCGCCCGACCCGCGCTCAGGAAGTTCCCCGTCCGCATCCCTGTCGAACCCGTCCTCGAGCTCGTCCATCTGCGAGGCACGCCCGCTCCCGCGCGACGCGTGGTACTCGCGAGAGTCTGCGTGCGCGTGGTCCATAGTGGCAACCGAGGGCAGCGGCATCGGCATGCGCTTCCCCGAATCGCCCCTCGCGGATACGGCCACATTGGCCAGAGAATTGATGCTGGGGGCGTGCACGTCGTGGTATTGCCGTGCGCTCAGGGCAGGATAGCTCAGCGGCATGGTCTTGAGCGGACTCTGCTTCTGCGACTTCGTAAGCGAAGAAAGTGAAGACGAGGACCTGTTTGCGGCGCGCGCGATCCCAGCGTCGATGTCCATATCTCCTTCGGCTTCTCCTTTTCCCTCCCCGTCGAGGAGCGCGTCCTCCTCCTCGAAGTCGCCGTCTCCATTGTCATCGAGCAGGCCCTCCTCGCTCACGCTCGAGCCACGGCACCATGTGCTCCTCCGGTAACCGCTGCAGCGGTCCGCGCGTGAGACTGGCTATGCTGGTGAGGAAGGGCGCGCGAGGAAGAACCGTTTGCGTACTGCTCGCGCGTCGAAATCGAGTTGACATAAGGCGGCGTTGGCAGGCGCCTGTGCGCATCCTGGCCTCCTAATCCGCTCGTGTTCATGTTTGTGGAGGCCGAGGGATACGCCTGGCCCTGACTCAGATGCGCCGATTCCGCAGGATGCAGCCTCCTGCTCGCCACTGCAGAGGCAGACGCAGACACTGGCGGGCCGGAGTGCGAGCGGCTCGAGCCCCCTCGGTTTTCCTGGTCGCGATCGTGCTCCCGATAATGGCTCACCGGCCTGGGGCTCAGCATCTGCGACTGCGTCTGTGTGCGCCCGGTATGGTGGTCAGCCAAAAGCGTGTCCTGGCGCGCCGTCGCACGAGCGCGGCCGACCGACGCGTGCTGACTCTGACCTTGCAGAGTGCGCGAGTGCGTACTGGGATTGCGAATGCACGAGCGCGGGGTGCGACGAGCGGTGCGCGATCATCTGCGCCTGCTGACTTGCGCTCACGGAGTCCATAGTACCGCGGCGCTTGACGCGCTTCATCTTCTTGCGGCACCGGCGCGAATATGGTTGTCTGGTATTGGCGGACCATTGGTGGCTCACGGAGTGGACCTGCACCGAGGTTAGGTGAGAGGCGGGCTGCGAGAAATAAACTGCGTCAGTATCTGTTTTCTCCCGCAATTTTCAAAGGAAATAAAAGACGACTAACCGCCATCGTCTCCTTCTCCCTCCTTCGCGGTCCCTCGCCGTCTCACGGAGCATCTCGTCGATACTCCATGAGCTCCCGGCGGGGCTCCGCCTCACGCTCCGTCGCCTGGCACCAGGAACACCCGCGCCGTTTTCCCGAGAGCGCGATGGGCGGTGGGCTCGCGCGACCACACTGACGTTGGGGCCCTGAAGCGCGGCGTTTGGGTAATCGTCTACGCCAGGCGCGCGGTGGTGCTGCCACGACGAAGCATACTCGCGCCCGCGGTGTCTGCGCTTCTTCACGTCCCTCACAAGCTCTCGCGTGTCTACCCTGATACGCTCGCGACCTGCGTTGTCGCATCCCATGCGCATGCCGCTCGGGTGGCGCGTGACGCTATGTGCATGTGCGTTGCTGTCGTATTTCGCATCGAACCTAATCCCGTTCGTACCGAGCAGCGTGGGGACGGCAGCGGAGCCTGCGCCAACGGTCTCGCGGTCAGGAAAATAGAGCGACGGAATGTGTCGAGCCGAGGCGAGGGAGGCGCAGCGTGCGTGGTCCAGGCGGTTGGGCGGGGGGTCGTACGTCCTAGAAGACGTGTGGTGGGGGCGGTGCAACGGGGAGCGCGGTTGGGTGCGCGGAAAGAGGATAGGACGGGTGAATATGAGCGTACGGCGGGCTGGCGGCATGCGCGCGTACATGTTGAGGCGGGGAGAGCGAAGGCTGTAGATTCACAAGTAGTCAGTAGATTGTTCCAAAAGTTCATGAAGGAAAAAGGCAACGTACGGAATCAACGTCCATGTCCCACCCGCCGACCCTGCGCCTCTTCTCATCGAAGTCTTTCTCGCACTCGCAGTTAAGCAGATCCTCTGGCCCGCGGCCGCACCTGCCCCCGTGGCCGCGTTTCGAAGGCACGACACCCACAGCGGACATTGAGAGCCCCGTGGCAGACGGCGGCGGGGGGAGCGGAAGCGTGTGGAAAGGCGCGCTCTGTTGAGAGCTTTGCCTTAGGTGGCCCGATCCTTGTCTGTGACCGTGTCCGGGAGCCGGATAGAGTGCAGAGGACGTGCCTCCAGCGTGAGGTGGCGGCAGAGCGCGGGAGTATCGCAGGGAAGTGGATGACGCAGGTGCGCGGGATGTGCGTCTGGCCCGGTGAGTATGCTACTTCCGGAGGACGGGGCGCCAATGGCGTGCGGCAGGGGAAGGGGAGGGAGGCTGAGAGTGTCCTCCTCTTGTTCGTGTTGAAAATGCGGGCTCTCGGAAGAGGCGGCGGTCGGGTAACTGGGGTAAGCCACGGGGACGTGCGACGCTGTCGAGAGGAGGCGCGCAAAAGTGGTGCGCGCGTCAGCGGATCGGAGCGAGCACGCGTGCTCGTACCGTTCGAGCTCGGTGAACTGCACGCAAAGGGACTGCAGCGACGCAGCGAGAGCGGCATGAGCATTATGCAGCATGCATTCAGCAAGCGAAAATCAAAATCAAAAGAAAATCCGCTGCTTACCGCTCCGCGCGTGCCTCAGCGTCGAGGACGGCCTTCACGGCGCTCTCGGGAACTTGAGACTCCGCTTTCACGTCTTTCTCCCTTTCCCTCTCCCCATTGGTCTTCTCTTCGTCCACATTTGGGTCAGGAGAATCGCGAGAAGGCAGGCCTTGGACCGACACCAGAAGGCGCTCGGCGCGAGTGGCGCGGCTCTGCGCGACGGTAAGCTCGCGACGGAGTGTGTCCACGTCTGCAAGCGCGGAGGAAAAAGAAGCAGCGCTAGTTGGAAGGGAGCCTGTGCAGCGGTAAGTTGGGCGGCATGGTTGAGGAGCGGGGACGAAGTTGAGTTTGAATGCAGAGGCTTGGGAGAGGCGGAGGAGCCGGGGCTACCGGCGATTGCGGACGCTGTTGAGGCGGGTAAAGCCGTGTGCGAGAGCGTCGGAGGCGGGGACGCTAGAGCTGGTTTCGAGTCTGACATGGACTGGTCCATCGACTGGTCCTCGTCGCGCGATTGAGTAGGGGACGTCCTGCGCAGCGCCGGCGGACTTGCGGCCACAGGCGGGGGAAGCTGTGGGAGGGACGGCGGGGTGGCGGACTTAACGATGCTGGCCAGTGTGGGAGGGCTCTTCGTCGTCGTTGTCGTCGTGGAGATGGTTGAGCCCGAGTAGGGCGCCGTCGCGGGCAGAGCGGGGAAGGGAGACACAGACATGCAGTGGGTGGCGCTCAAGGGAGTTGGGGACGGAGTCGGGGAGTCGTTGGATGGTTGTCGGTGGACGTCGAGGGCAACGACGAAGGGGAGAGAGAAAAGAAGAGTAGGGTACCGCGCGCCGCTTGAATGGGTTACTCGAGATTCGACCCGGCCTCGGCGCTGCGAGCAGGCGAGGTCCGCACTGGACCAGCAGTCGCGCCGTACGCGCCGACAGACACATATGTGCTGCTCTTCCCATGTTGAACTTGCTTCTCCGGATTTGACAACTTGAATGTATTCTGCCCAGATGTCGCTGCTGCTGCGGTGGAAGACATTGTTGCGGTGACAGTAGTCGAGTGCGGAGCCGATTTGGCGGGAAAACGTGCGGGCAACGCGCTCGCGAAGACGGCCGTGGCTGATGATGTAGTCGAGCATCTGCCTGCCGTTGACGTACTCGAACGCCAATGTAGTAATGGTTCGTGTGCGTGATGAGTTTCCGCATACCGCAGATACACGGGTGGTGCAGTAGCATCGACAGCGCCGCCTCCCGCATCGTGCGGGTCTTTCGATGCCTCCTTCGACGCTGCCTTCGCAGCCGCCTCCGCTGTCGGTACGACGCCATTCGTCCCTGTGCTCACACGATGTTGACCCGCGGGAGAATCTTGATCGTGAGCTGCGCACGCAACGGGCGGGATCGTTACTGAATATATTTTAAAACCGTCAGTTTGCAGATCGAACTGCTGACGCCGACGCTGCTGCGCACCTTCTCACCGGTGAGACTGTGATACGCCAGTTTGATTTTGTCCGCGCCGCGCGCGCCGAGCGTGTTTCCGAGTGTGTAATCTCCCAGCGCGCGATTCGAACTGAGCGGCTTCTGGGTGCGGATGCTCGCGTTCGACTCGAGCGGCGCCTGCACGGCCGCGGGCGCATGCGCCTCTCCACGACCACCGCCGGCAGGGAAATACTGCTGGGGCGCCATCGGCATTGAAATTGGACGTGGCCAGTGCGCCATTGACGGATGGCTGGCGCGCGGTAGGGAGGGCACGCGTTCGAGGCGCTGAAGCGGTCGTTAGCATCGCGCTCACGTTCAGACGTTTTTACTACTTACCTAGGTCCTTGTTCTATCTAATCCTCTTTTTCCAACTCTTCCAAAAGCGTGGGTTCGCCAGCGCGAGACGATTTCGATCGACCAACGCAAAGTTGCTGCTGTCGTTGTTGCCTGTTGTTGCTGCTGCTACTGCTGCTGCTGCTGCATGACCTCGCACTAGACAGATGATTTACAGATTAGTACGTTATAGGCATAAAGAGAGAGAAGCACTTACGTTTAGACAGCAGTACACGGAGCGTAGTTGAGAAGCCAAGAGGGAGGAGAGGCCGACATGGGGAAGACGAAGCAAGATCGACACGCACATCACTGTCTCGGGCTGTGCCGGACAGCGATCAAGACGACTACGGCGACGATCATCACATCAGCGTGCCAGGTTCGACAAGCAGAAACAACACAGTGGAAGGTAAGTTCAGATTTCTATTCTACTATACAAAAATGCTTCTAATTTTCATTTTTAAGCCGCTGCGGTGATCTGCCGTTCCTCTGGCGGTTACGGAGGCAAGCAGGGGTTTCAGAGCGCTCGGCGGGGTGCTCATGAATATCTCTTTTTCGTGCAGTGCGACTTCCCGTACCACCTCGGGTGCCTCGACTCGCCGCTTGCCGCCGTGACCGAGTGGTTCTGCCCTAGGTGCAGCGCGAAGCTCGCCTGTCGGCAGCGACGTGGAAGGCACGGATGGCTTTGACGAGGAGTCCGCAGCGCCGCCGCCCGCGAAGAAGCGCGGGAGGCCGCCCAAGAACAAGCAGATAACGAGGGTACTTTGTTCTCATGGGACCACTTTTCTGCTTTTACTTCCGTCTTGTTTGTTTGAGAATTCGTTTCTTCATGGTATATATATAAGCCCTGTGGTAGTATGTGTGTTTTACGAGAGTACGAGAGGAGGAATGTATATCGAGATACCCGATGCCCTGGACGCTGGGACGAGAAGAAAACAAGGTGATAATATAGCACGAAAACCAAGCAAAAACGAAAGATGTATATCGCTATTTACAACGAAAAGGGCGTCCAGGTACACTATAGCTATCCACGAAGTCAGTGTCATCATTATCCTCAACACCAACGCGTCGTCCCACACCGTAGCTCACGCAAAGAACCGGATCATCACCCAGACCGCAAATACCGCGAGCACCAGGATGAGGAGGAAGATGCCGCCAACGTAGAGCAGGAGATCCTTTGTCGAGAAGTCCTCGACGGGGGCCCCTCCTTCGCGCCCGGCCCGCGCGCCGCCTCGATTCGCCGCCGCCGCATGACCTGCGTGGCGACCTTCTCCTCGTGCTGCGCGATGCGCGTGCGCGCATCGGTCGGGTCGAGGGAGGATGCGCCGCCCGTCCCGAGCGTGACGAACGAGGGGTAGTGGTGTTCGCACCACTGTTTGATCTGTGCAGGCACGACAAAAGAAGGGTGAGGGTAAGAGGCAAAGAGAGAAATGTGAGTAGAGGGGAAGGACGTACTTTGCGGCACGCGACGGATACGCGGAGGAAGTTGGGGTCGGCGGGCACGGACTTGGCGTGGATGACGCGCGCGTATTCACGGAAGATCAACGCGACCTCGCGCGGGTTTGTCGAACGCATGATAAGCTACAGAAGTATAACCATGAGTTGACTGTTCGTGAAGGGAAGATGTCTGACTCACTCTCGCCGCCTCTGCTTTTCGGATTTTGACGTTGCGCTGGAAGACCGCGGGGTTCATGAAGCACAAGGAGAGGGTCGCGAACGCCATGCTTTGCGGAATGGTGCAGAAGTTGAACCCAGTCTGGTTCTTGAGGAAGGTGAGGTAGTCGAGAGATTCGACGGCGTGGCGGAGCGCATTGAGAGTCATACCGCTGAGCGCCCATAGCTCGTTACGAGTTTGCAGGCTTGCACATGTCCTTCGGGTCGTCGAAGCCGTACGCGCCCCAGGTCTCGCGAGGCCAAAAGGCAGCCGTCGTCGACATCCCTCGCGGAAGTCGCGGAGGATATTCGTTTTCTGGAGTAGGAGGCCCATGTGGTTGGAGAGCACGAGCTGCTCGCCGAGCCACGGCTGCTCCTTGCCGGATGCCAAGAAGATGCGCGAGAGGCCCTCGCCGACAAGCCCCACGACATAGTGGCAGTACAGCTCAAAGTCGGCGACGGTGATGTCGACAATGACAGCGAGCTAGGCGGGCGGGAGCAGGTTGAGCTCAGTGACGACGCAGTCGAACTCGACGAGAAGCTGGCAGTCCTTCTCGCGCGGTCCGGTCCCGTTGAAGTTCTAGCGTAGCGTGTGCGATCCAGGCGGTTGGATGGCGGCCGAGCATCCTAGAAAACGTGTGTGGGAGCGGTGCAGCGTGGAGTGCGACTGAGTGCTCGGAAAGAGGATGGGACACGTGGATATGAGTGTACAGTGGGCTGGCAGCATGCGGACGTACATGCTGAGACAGAAAAGGCGAAGCCTGTAGATTCATAAATAGTCAATATGTCGTTCAAGAATTTCACGAACAAGAAAAAGAAGGCAACACACAGAATCAAAGGGAAGCTGCGGGAACATCGGAGGGGCCATCCCGCGCGTCCGTGGAAGGCTGCGGGCTCGGCAGGATGGGCTCGACAATAGCCATCCATCTTGAGATCCGCCGACACCGTCGCGGCTGAGTGCGCATTTGCCGACGAACTGGTCCTAATCCACGTGCCTCCTCTCCAGCCTGAACTATCCCCCGCTCCAGCAGCCGTGACAGATGTTGACGGCACGTCTGCGCAACCCGTCGCTATCGCCGGATGGAAACTCAGGCGCGGCTTGTAAAACGCCTGGCGTACGTGTGCGTACTTGCTGAGATACGCGAGGGGCTGCACCTAAAGTAGAAAGTAGTACATCCTCTTCGCGGAACGGACCCAGCTCCTCCACATCTGATGTTAGTGGCGTGGAGACGATGGTGCCGGTGCGTTGCACGCAGGGTGGGTCGGCCGCCGCCGGTGAAGGCGGGGCAGCAGCAACAGCGGGTAATGCCAAGGCACCACGCGTCGCATGAACGGCAGACTCGAGGAACGACCCGCCCGCGGCGCTACGAGCAGGCGAGCTCCGCGCTGGACCCGCATTCGCGCCGTTCGTGGAGACGGGCATCGCGCCAGGCATCGCGACAGGCATCGGCGGGTGCGCATGTGTGTGCATGGGTAAACTCGCCAGGACAGCTCATGGCGTGAGCTCTTCTCACCCGTGCGCGTAGCCGTGATGATGGTGCTCGCGCGTCATGTTGCGGGTATTGACGGTTAGGGTATTCGCGCGTGTGCGCGGCGTGGCATCGATCGCGCCGGGCATTCCAGGCGGGGCGCCCATCGCCAAGTCGTCGTTGACGTTTTGGTCGAGCGCCACGATCCCATCGGACACGCCATCGTCCGCCGCGTTCGTGTTAATGATGATGTGCGCATCGACGTCGAGCGTATCCGAGGCTCTGGCCATACCAACACTGACAGTACCTGTTCCTGCTGGGGACGGCGAGTCGGAGACGATGCCAACAGTCCGCCGTGGATGTGAAAGGGATGGTGGGGGCGACATATTCTCGTCCGCATCCTGATCCTGCGTCTTCGATGTCTCCATCCCAACATCCGTATCATCCTCGGTCCCCGTGTCCAGTGTCGCCATCGACGTGTGAGAAGGAGAACAAGCTCCGGTGCTTGCTCTCGATGACGCTGCCCGAGCCGCTGCTGCCGCCTGAGCTGTCTTCGCGGGTCTCGCGCGGGATGCCGCTCGCGCTCGCACTCGAACCGACAGCGAAGAATTTCGATGCGAGCCAGGCCTCGAGAACGCAGCCGACGACCTTTAGCGTGGACGTGACTCCGTATGGGCTCCGGTCCCCGTACGCCGATGTTGACTACGCTTTGAAATGCGAGCGAAAATCGGTATGCGGCGTGCCGGTCAAAGGACTTGGAGTTGAGAGTTGGAATGGGCGGCGAGCGGGGATAGCAAGGAGGCAAGAGGCCGTAGATGGCGGAGGGGTTCTCTGGCGGCGGCGGCAGGGAGACGCAAAAATCACGCAGGAGGCGGAGAAGGCGCTCCAGGCCGCCGTCGGACGTGAGGATCTCCCGGATGCGCGGCGAGGTCGAAGTGAGGTACGTGAGGTGGGTAAGCGAATTGAGCAACGGGAGCGGAGACGCGGTGTCAAGTGCTGTAATCGAGTTTCTCGGTCAGCGTCGAGCATGGCGGCGGCGGCGATGGGCCCACGACTTAAGACTCACCTCTCCTGTTCCACACGCAGGCTCCAATCAGCGCGGGGGACGCAAAGTTCGACTCGCGCATAGTGGCTTCAGAAGCATTCGGGTTGTGCTCGTAGTTGTTGAAGCGCTACTGCACGATGTAGTCGACGTTGCTGCTGTTGCTGTCGTGGGTAATGGGTGGGCCGATCGTCCAACTCGTAGTCTGATTGCGGCGAAAGCGTCGCCACTCGTCTGCGTCTAGAGGCGTGTGTTCGTATGTCCTCGTCTGAGTAGAACGTCGTCGCGGTCGCAGATAAGCGGAGAGTCGTTGTGAGGGTTGCCAGCAGCGACAGGTTAGGTTGGGGCGAAGTTGCTGCTGTTGCTGCTGCTGTTGCCGAGGCATGATCTCGCACCTAGACAAGTCAACAAGTTAGTACGCTAAGGGCTTGAAGAAAGAGAACCAACTTACGAATAGACAGTGATACGCGGAGCGTAGTCGAGAAGCCGAGAGGTCGAGAGGTCGAGACGAAGATGAAGCAGGAAGATCGACATGACGAGGACGACGCGCATCGCTGTCCTCGGGCTGTGCCGGACAGCGATCACTTCGACGGCGACAGCGCGCTAGTCCGACAAGCAGTAGCAACACACAAATAGCACAAGGTAAGTGCAGATTTCTACTCTATTATGCAATAGGGTCTCTAACTTTCATTTTCAGGCTCTTTCGCGTTCAGCACTGCGGCGCGGCGCGGTTCAGCAGGTCGCCCAGCACCTCTTAAGGCCTTCGGCGCCGCCAGATCGCTTCCTGTACTGAGCCACCCTCAGCGTTACACACACGCTTATGACCCCGACAAAGCCGCTGCGCTACTCGACTCGGAGGAACGACGCGCTATTGCGAAGACGAGCCTCGTCGTGGATGATCTGCTCTGCGACCTTGTCCGTGCACGGGAAAACTTTGCGGCCGAATGCGTGCGCGCGCCCGCGAAGCTTGTTGAGGAGAAGTGAGTGCGAAAATGACTTTTCGGATTATGTTCCCGAAGAAAAAAAGACTTATTAGTGACACACCTGTTTTCGGGTTTGATGGAATTATAAAGTGATCGAACTGCCTCGAGTTCTCGGCCGTGCTCGACGCAACGTTTGCAGCCCCTGTAGAGATGCAGGACGTACGCGGCCTACTCCGCCAACTGCGGATGCGGGTGGACGACGCGACAATGATGCTCTGCTTGCGCTCTTGGAGCTTGAGGAGCACGCGCGCGAAAACGGGTTCGGATCTTGGTGAGCGTGTCTGGCTCCTAATGCGTTTCTTTGAGCGCTGACGGTTCCTTTATTTTTATTTTCCAAAATATAGCAAAATCGCAGGACGGTCTGCTGGGTCTCATCAAGCTGTACTTCGAGCGCTTCGGCGACAAGGCATGCTGTTTTGAGGACTTCAAGCCGTACACCGTGCTCGAAGGCTCTGAGCTACTCGCGCTCAACGCGTATCTCTATGGGCACAATGTTTCCGTACGCCTTTTCTCTCATTCATTCATTCATACAAAGCCAAAATCTCACACATCACCAGCCAGGACATCGAGCCCACGCTGTGCCGCTCAAGCAACGTGCAGAAGCTGCGGCTGCATGTCCTTGACGCGGGTGAACTCTCGGCCGCGCAGGAGACGGAGCGCGCTCTCGTGTATCTCCGCGCGTACACCGCGGCGCTCGGGCTCGGTGGTGCGCTCCCCGAGACGGAGCAGCAATTATCCGATGACCTAGTCCTCGCTGCACAAACGTTTGTTGGCCTGTGGGGTGCCCGAAGTATGTGTTGCTTTACTTTATCTCTTTTGCTGGGGTTGACGGAGCTGATGATGCGTTCTGTGTTGAAGACAATGTAGCATGGTTGTACATGGCTGTTCATGTCCTGTAGTATGCAGCGCGGCGCAGTAAGAACAGTTACCTCGGCATCCACCGCCTCCTTTGTACGTTTCCTCATCTTGGTTTCCTTATAGTCATTCACGCTGAGTCTTCTCGTATATACCAGCGGCACCGTCGCTCGCGTTGCAGCACTACCGTGCGATGCGCGTAAAGCAGGTCCAGAACGACACGCTCTCGCACTTTGTCCTCGCGCGTGCGGCGACGTTCTCACTCGCGGCAGGTGGCGACCTCACACTCACACAAGAGTGCGTCGAGGCGAGCCAAATCTACGCTACGAATTCGTCAGAGGTGCGTTTCTTTCTCCTGATTTAGCTTACGACGTTTTGAGTGATCCTCCTGCCAGACGTCCGAGTTTATCGTCCGCGCGTTCGCGTCGGAGAAGTACTCGCAGGTCACCGACCTCATTGCGTTCGAGGACCGCCTGGACAACTCGCTGCAGCGTGACCTCGTGAAGATCGAGCACGTACGTATGCGCCTCGCGCACGAGGGCCCGTCGACCGAGCTTGCCGACACTGAGCTCATAGAGCTTAAGTTCATCTTTGACCGCAGTGCGTGCTGCCTTTCTGTTTTTTATTCAAGAAAAGACCGATCTAAGCCTGAAATTTACCTCGCCAGTCCACTATGACAACCGCGATTTCGAGGTCCTGCCGAATTATCAGCCGCGCGGCCAGCTGACGTTTGATGCGCAGACGCTCATGATGAACGCATCCGGTGTAAGTGATTTCTTTTTTTCCTGAATTGCAAAGCCCTTTACTTTCAAACTTCTGGCATGACGGCATCCAGCTCGAAGTTCCTGCGCATCTATATCCGCGTCTTTCTGCTCGAAAGTGACATCGACGAGACCGTCGAGAAGCTTCTTGTTATCGGGGATCGTTCGAAGACTAAGATCCCTCTGAAAGGAGCGTATCCACGTGCGCAAAGAGGTTGAGCTTAGCGAGGTGCGTACCGCGACTCTTCCGTACGTGAAAGGATCTAATGTATAACAATGGATGCGACTTAGCTGACTGCAGACGAGCGCATGCTCTTCGACTGCATCTCTGCGCTGTGCGACTGGCTTGGGCCGTATCATGACCACACGCTCCCGCAGCCGGAGGCCGTGCTCGAGGAGGCGAACAGGCAGCAGGAGACGCTGCCCTAACACGAAGGGCGCGCCGAAGGCGAACGGGTCGCTGTCCCCGTCGACTAATAGCCAGAAGCGGCACGCTGAGGAGCCGCCCGCAGTGCGCGACCCATCAGGCACTCTCTTCCGATCTCTTCGCTTTCTTGCCGGAGTGAGATAGAGCGAAAACTGATGCATTTTGTTTTGTCGAACAGCTATGGCCGCCCGGTTCAAGGAAGTTTCTGGCGAGGACCGGCTTCCGTGGGAGGCATTGCATATTGCCATCTTGACAAAGGAGGTGCGAAGCGCTATCGTTTCTGTGACCGCTACTGAAGACTTTGTATTACTTAGGCTGCGCTGATGCTCGCGCTAGCGTCAGTGCGATTCAAGGCACCGGCTGTTGTGAAGGCAAACGAGTTCGGCGAGGTATGTGTTTCTTTCTTGTACTACCCTAGCGGGCGTCTTCGGGCTGACTTGCGTCCCTTTCGTTGCTCTTCCAAAAACTCACGGTGGGCCTGCGCGCGCTCCGGATGAAGGCGAGCGCAGTGCTGAAGGACATGGCGAGCGGGCTGGGGAAAATTGGCGCACAGGCGAACACGAGCGAGAGGCTCGCGCGTTTGTCGACGTGCGCGGGTACATACATGAGTTCGCAGAGGTGCGTCGCCGTTGTTTTGCTGCTCCCTCACATTCTGACGTGGTGATACTCTGCACTGCAGTTCCTGCACGACTCGTCCACGGAGATCGCGAAGCGGCTCGGAGACACCCGCAGGAGCATCCGGCGCTGTCCTATGTGGAACTATGACGGCGTGCTCTAGCAAGCACTCGCAATTTCTGCCTTCCCGCGTAGATATGAAGTGTTGTTAGAGTGTTGTATATGTAGACGTGAAAACTACGCTATAGAATGTACACATGCGTGCTAGAAATTATTAGGAAGAAAGCAGCAGGGACCAAGAGGGTGCAAATACGATGATGGGTTGAGCGACAGATATGTGGTGTGGAGAGACAAAAAAGAACGGAGAATGGAAGAGGAGCATAGAAAGGAAAGCGAATAGAGTATCCTAGTCGGCCAAATCATAACGATGGTCATGGAGAAAGAGGCAATAGATAAGGCGCTCACGGCATCCGCGCTGCATCTATCACCCTAGTACCATGTCGTCTTCATTCGCATCTGCACCCGAACTCGAACCGCAGCCGAAGCATCTCGCGTCGAACGCGACGGTGAAGTGCGCGCACGCGCCAGACGATCGCGCACCTCCAGCGCCTGGATTCGGTCTGGCAGCGCCCGCTCGCCCGCACGCACTGTTTTACCGCCCGCCCACGCTCAAGCGTCGCGATGTGTGCCTCGATATCTGCATCGAGCGCGGCGGCGTACCCTGCTTCGTCGTCCGCCAGCGCTTGCGCCTCAGACATCCCGACCGCCGACAGGAAGTTGAGGATGGTCGCCTGTTCCTCCGCCGAGAACACGTTCAGCCCCGAGTTGGCGGGAGGGGAGGCGCTCTCGCGGCCACGGAGATAGATCAATGGCACGTGCGTCTGCCCACCGCCCAGAGCCGGGCGAGGCGCAGCGTGCGCGGTCCAGGCGGCTGGGTGGTGTAGAAGACGCGTGTGGGAGCGGATCAGCGGGGAGCGCAGTTGGGTGCGCGGAAAGAGGATGGGATGCGTGGATATGAACGTACGGCGGGCTGGCGGCATGCGCGCGTACATGCTGAGGCAGAGAGAGCGAAGGCTGTAGATTCAAATTAGTGAGTATATCATTCCAAATATTCACGAAGGAAAAAGGTAACTTACGGATTCAACCTCCATGTCCCACCCACCGACCTTGCACCTCTTCCCATCGAAGTCCTTTTCGCACTCGCCGTTGAGCAGCCCCTCCGGCACGCGGCCACTTCTGCACCGGTGAGCATGCTATTTCCGGAGGGCGGAGCGCCGGCGGCGTGCGGCAGGGGAAAGGAAGGCAGGCTGACGGTGTCGTCCCTTTGTTCGTGCTGAAAATGCGGGCTCTCGGAAGAGGCGGCGGTCGGGTAACTGGGGTAAGCCACGGGGACGTGCGACGCTGTCGAGAGGAGGCGCGCAAAAGTGGTGCGCGCGTCAGCGGATCGGAGCGAGCACGCGTGCTCGTACCGTTCGAGCTCGGTGAACTGCACGCAAAGGGACTGCAGCGACGCAGCGAGAGCGGCATGAGCATTATGCAGCATGCATTCAGCAAGCGAAAATCAAAATCAAAAGAAAATCCGCTGCTTACCGCTCCGCGCGTGCCTCAGCGTCGAGGACGGCCTTCACGGCGCTCTCGGGAACTTGAGATTCCGCTTTCACGTCTTTCTCCCTTTCCCTCTCCCCATTGGTCTTCTCTTCGTCCGGGTCAGGAGAATCGCGAGAAGACAGGCCTTGGACCGACACCAGAAGGCGCTCGGCGCGAGTGGCGCGGCTCTGCGCGACGGTAAGCTCGCGACGGAGTGCGTCCACGTCTGCAAGCGCGGAAGAAAGAAGCAGGGCTAGTTGGGAGGGAGCCTGGGCAGCGGTAAGTTGGGCGGCATGGTTGAGGAGCGGAGACGAAGTTGAGTTTGAATGCAAGGGCTTGGGAGAGGCGGAGGAGCCGGGGCTACCGGCGATTGCGGACGCTGTTGAGGTGGGTAAAGCCGTGTGCGAGAACGTCGGAGGCGGAGGCGGGGACGCTAGAGCTGGTTTCGAGTCCGACATGGACTGGTCCTCGTCGCGCGACTGAGTAGGGGACGTCCTGCGCAGCGCCGGCGGGCTTACGGCCACAGACGGAGGAAGCTGTGGGAGGGACGGCGGGGTGGCAGACTTGACGATGCTGGCCAGCTCGGGAGGGCTCTTCGTCGCTGTCGTCGTGGAGATGGTTGAGCCCGAGTGGGGCGCCGTCGCGGGCAGATCGGGGACGGGAGACACGGACATGCGGTGGGTGGCTCGAGGGAGGCAGGGACATCGTCGGGGAGTCGTGGGACGGTTGTCGGTTGTCGGAGGACGTCGAGGGCAGCGACGAGAGGGAGGGGAGAAGAATGGTGGGTGGCACCGCGCGTCGCTTGAACGGGAGACTCGAGGTTCGACCCGGCCACGGCGCTGCGAGCAGGCGAGGTCCATGCTGGACCCGCAGTCGCGCCGTCCGCGCCGACAGACATCGCAACAGGCACTGGCGGGTGCGCATGCACGTGCATGGGTGAACTCGCCAGGACAGCATTCGGCGTGAGATCTTCTCAAACATGCGCATGGCCGTGGAGATGGTGGCGCTCGCGAGTCATGTTGCGGGTATTGAGGGTTAGGGTATTCGCGCATGCGCGCGGCGTGGCGTCGATCGCGCCGGGAGCACCAGGCGGGGTGCCCATCGCCAAGTAATTGTTGACGTTTTGGCCGAGTCACGATCCCATCAGACACGCCGTCGTCCGCCGCCTTCGTGTTGATTATGTACGCATCGAGGTCGACGTCGAGAGTATCGGAGGCTCCGGCCACGCCAACACCGACCGCACCTGCTTTTGCGCGATGTAGTCGAAGTTGATGCTGTCGCAGGTAAGAGGACATCCGCATCTGCAAGCGCGGAGGAAAGAAGCAGAACTGATTGGGAGGAAGTCCGGACCGCTGAAAGTTGGGCGGCATGGTTGAGGAACGGGTCGACAGGAGCGGCGGGAAAGGAGAAGGGCGGGCGACGCTGGCGGAGTCGGCCTGGCGGGGCAGGGAATCTCACGTGCAACATTAAAACCAAGTTATGTAATACGAGGCCAAACTGCGCATGCGCAGTTTGGCACTAGATTACATAACACTCGGGAAAAAAAACGGCGCGCCGTTTTTTTGCCTGGGAAAGCACTTCCCGATATGGCCAGAAATCTATTCATCGGCCTCTAGCTCGACATCTACACTACGGAAACACAAGCTGCATGTCACAGCAGCTTGTTAACATAGAGACACACCTACCCCCATCAACACAGAGCTCTACATCAACAATAGACAATTTTACATATTTATTTCACTGTTTGACCTGATAGAAAATCAATATAAAGCCTGAATTAATCATTGTGCTTCACCAATGACTAAAGCAACTTCTCAGAAACCTCTCTATCACTATCCAGAACATATGTTCAAGACACCCAAAGAATATGCCTTGATTTGAACCTGTTGACCCCATTTGACCCCCAAAAAACCAGGTCACAGTGGGTCATCAGAGGTCATACAATTGCCAAATGATCCAATGGCTTCTGGACCTTCTAAAAACCTTCTAGGACACTAATTCCCACATTCTGGAAAAAAGCTGGGTGGATCAAGCCACATACAGAAGCATCAGCCTCATTTAACCCCCCCAACACAGCCAAAAATGGGGTCAAATGCTCCTCCACAGCAAGCAAGACACAAAACCCATGCACCAACTCATACAGTCTTTCCCCAATGTTATTCCCAACATACCCCATGAGAAACATTGGGCAGATTCCCTCTTATTACATCCACAGGCTTGTTTGACCTGACCCAGATTATGTAACACTCGGGAAAAAAAACGGCGCGCCGTTTTTTTGCCTGGGAAAGCACTTCCCAATTGGGCCAGAAAACCACTCATTGGCCTCTAGCTCGACATCTACACTATGAAGACACAAACTACGTGCCACCACAGCTTGTTAACATAGAGACACACCTATCTCCATCACCTCAGAGTTCTGCATAAAAAAATTACATTTTTACATATTTATTTCACTGTTTGACCTGATAGATAATTGATATCAATTCAGAATTAATCATCATGCTTCACCAATGACTAGAGCAACTTCTCAGAAACTTCTTTATCATTATCCAGAACATATTCACAAAGAATCCGAAGAATATGCCTTGATTTGAGCCTGTTGACCTCATTTGACCCCAAAGAAACCAGATCATAGCAGGTCAACAGAGGTCATACAATCACCAA